>OZ007496.1:68096400-68661400 GCA_963931805.1 Microdon myrmicae | reverse complement strand
ATCAAGTTTCCGAAAATGTCACTTTGTCACAACAACAAGTTATAATCAATGCCTGACACCGCCACTAAAATACTCGTTAACTTAATGTCTAACTGCTTCTGATAAGCTGTCGTCGGAACTTTTTATGAGATATTTAGATAATTTGATGTTCTTACGAAAAATCTTTCCTGACATGTCTAATAGGCAAAACGACAGCTGTTCTCCCTAGCTCTATCCACGAAACGCTGGTATTCCTCATTGCTTTCCCCCCACTCGATGCTTGTTGAATGTTTGAGTTCCCTATTGAGTTAACAACAGCATGATGTAATTTAAAAAATTTGTTAATGTTATGCGATGAGTATGTAATCAGTTTTTATTAAGGAGATGTTTAATATTTGGTTTCCTGTTTCGCATCCTGTGAGTGGCAATCCATAAACATCCCATCTTCTCTGCACCTAATGTAATCTGAAATAAGACTTTTAATATTTAATAAGAGCTGCTTAAAAGCGATGAAGTCAAGGGAGAGGGATATGTAATTTAAAATAAAAGAAAGGGAACTCAGTTATCTTCAATATCCCTAGAGGATGCCCCGAACCATATTTCAAAAATCCAACTTCATGATGGTTCTTCCCCACTTCAATTCGCCCGTTACTTTATTTAACGCGAGCTTGTGCTCTTTGAAGCATCCTGCACTCATTCTCTTTATGGAGGTGTTGTTTAACTGGGTTTCGTTGTAAGTATGTCTAGAGATATTTGTATAAATATTTGTTTATTATTTATAGACGGTTTTGTCAATTTAACGCGTGTTCTCGAAGAAGACGAATTTTTAAACAGTAGCACGTTTAGAAAAACACTGCACAGATTGGGGATGTGGAATGATGGCGAAATACAAAATACATTGTAACATCGCAAAGACATCCCAGCTCAAATTTCAGGGCAATTAAAAACTATTCAGTGAATACTCACAGAAACCCAACTGCTGAAAATTGTTAAAGTAAAGCGCGAGGACCTCATTGAAAATGAGTCCTTTAAAGGAGAAAAATGAAAAAACATTGTGAACTTTGGAAAGCAAACGGACAAAGTAGAGATTAATAATGGCACAACGACGCCAGTAAGTCTATCGACTAACTTGAAAGTACCATAAATTGACTCGATTTATATGCTCAGTCTTTGAATTGGTTGACATAACTTTCGAAGTTAGAATGTTTCGCTACGCCAGTATCTATTCCTTCCCATCTCTTCGGTGCATTTTCATTTAAGTTTGCGTTTACACAAACTACTGCAGTAGTTGGATGTCGGAAACTGTGAGTAACATATGCAAACAAATTATTGTTAAGTAACAAATTGCGACTTTTCAAAAGCAGTCATTCTCTAACAAAACCGATCTCCCCCTCTCACATCGTACACCTGTAGGGGGTACGAGGTCGTGGTGCCGGCATGGGCGCAGGGTCCTACCACGTCCCCACAAATCAACGTTCCGCCGGACGCCAAAAGGGAACTGTTCACCGAAAATTAACGAAATAAAACTCCACGACACAGCGTCCGCAAGGAGCAGTCGAATAAAACACTCGGGTGAAATCGTTCAACTGGTTTAAAGAGTTTTATTGTTTACATAGTTGATGACATCTTTACATTAATAATGATTGTTATTTCATCGAATTATATAACACACAATTGTTTACATAGAGTAATTCAAAAGGGCTAAATGCGGTGCTACTGTGCGGTGTGGTGTTATACACAAACATTGAATATGGTAGCCAAGTATCCCATGAGCGTTGGTCCTTGTTAACGTAGTGTCTGAGATATTCGGCCAACGTTCGGTGGCTACGTTCTAAGGCTCCATTTGTTTGGGGATGATAAGGTGTTGTTTGTATCTTTTTGATTTTTAGAATCTTGCACATTATTGTTGAATGTCCGCCGCCGTGCTTCCTCTTTCGAGGGAAGAGCGTGGACCTTTTCTTTAATAGAGGATGCAAAGACGTCTTCTGTCTGTCTTCTTTTTCGAATAAATAATAATTCGTTTTTCTTCTTCTTTGTAAATTTATTTATTTCTTCTTTCCGTTTATTCTATTCTTATTCTATTTACAGCTTTGTTTTAAACTCTATAATTTCAAACCTTTTAATCTATTTCACAAAACTGTGAACTCAAACTTTTTCTTCTCGACTCTCAAAACTAAACTGGATCGGAACTGATTCTAACTCCAACTGATTTTTTTCTATTCGATTTTCTCTGTGACTTTTTACATGAATCAAATTTGGACGAAAATCAAAGTTACTATGTTTTGAATGAATAAAAAGGTGCAGGTTATTAAATGTGCTGTAACTGGCAATATTGTGAATGTTTATGAATGGTATGTATTAAGTGAGAATGTAATATATGTTAAGTGAAGTTTTTAAGGATGTGTAAGGAGATTCAGTGTTAAATTTAATAAAGCGTAGTATTCTGGAATACAACACATAGTTGATGACATCTTTACATTAATAATGATTATTATTTCATCGAATTATATAACACACAATTGTTTACATAGGTGACAGCATTTCTACATTAATATTGGTTGTTATTTCATTGAATTATCATCATCATCATCATCGGCATTACAACCGGGAACCAGTCTTGCCCTTATTTAGCAAGTCCTGAGGCTTGTTAAATTTTCCATAATGATTTGTTTTTTCCAGGCAAGTCATGGAATTAGCACAAAATTGTTTACATAGTTGACGGCATCTTTACATTAATAATGATTGTTATTTCATCGAATTATATAACACACAATTGTTTACATAGTTGACGGCATTTCTACATTAATAATGTTTGTTATTTCATTGAATTATATAACACAATTGTTTACATAGCTGACGGCATTCTAACATTAATAATGATTGTTATTTCATTGAATTATATAACACACAATTGTTTACATAGTTGAAGGCATTTTTACATCAATAATGATTGTTATTTCATTGAATTATATAACACACAATTGTTTCGGAAAAATCACGAAACTTTCGGACACTCTCGACTCGTCGTTGTGGCTCCGCCGGTGGTTGTGACTCGACTAAAAAAGGAAGGGCGTGACCGTCCCCGGCGGTTACTAAACTTCGACTATATGGGTGAACCGAATCTGGCGTGTGTGCACGCAGTGGTGGTTCTATCTCGACTGGCTTGGTAAGGACAGGAATTAATTCATCGTGTCGTGGCGGTTGAGTCATGGCGAAGTAAGCTCACTGCCACTTACTAGAAACTTTGGAAACGTTTGCTATGTCTGCATAGGGAGTTTGTTTCTTGATCGTTGCGATGGTCGTTTCGTGGAAGGGCGACACATCATGCTGGTAGCTTGCCAGTAAGGGGGAATTGGTGTGGTTCTACATGGTTTAGGTGGAATGGGAACCGAAATGGTTTTCGGGGGAAATTGGAATTGCTTGGTTGCAAGCAAGGGATATGATTTGGATAGGGAATTAACCGAAGCAATTTCGGGGAAATGTATGCGGCTCGGTGTAGTTGATGGAGATGGTGGGTATTCCGTTGTAAATTTGAATATGCGTTTATTACGGAGTATGATTTTCGGGGGAAATTAGAATTGCTTGGCCGTAAGGAAGGAATGTAATTTAAATAGGATGTTAACCGAAGTGGTTTTTGGGAAAAATTATATGTGGGGTGATGTAATTGAGGGAGATGATTAACATACCGTTGTAAATTCGAATATGTATTTATTACAACTTGGGAAATGGATTCTTGGTAAGTATGGGGATGTATGCAATTGCGGATTTGCGGACGGATGCGGTTGCATATTGGGATGTGTTTTTGCATGTTGGGAAATGGGTTACAGGTTAGGTTAGGGTGACGCGCTGTTAGCGGTCAAGATTGGTTGGCATTGTGGGTTGGTTCTCCATGTGGTATAGAGAACCCACACAAACCTACGTCTCATCATCAGTTATATTGCATTTAATGAATGTAGGGTCGGTGTTGCGGATTGCAACTGAACGCAACCAATGGATTCAACTGAATGCCATCAAAAACAGAAATAATAACAACTGTCAGCAAACAGCTGACACAACAAAGAATAAATTAATTGGTCGAGCTGTCATTGTGCGAAACCGTTTATCTTCCCATTTTCGTGTGTACTTTAACGAGTGTAATCTGAACAAATCTAGCTAATCGTAATGAGGAATATTATTAAATATAAATAATACTAACAAACAATATAGTGCAGTGTTGTTCTTTGGTTTGTAACCATCGCCATTGACCATGGGTCTCGGCTTCATCCATTTGGATAACTAGGACATTTGCCACCAATGCGGAAATATTCGTATAGACTAAGACTTATAGTTACTTCGTGTTAATCCATTTAACCAGCGACACCTGCTTGTGTGTGTGTGCAATACTGGAATGGAAACAATTTCCAAACTCGCAGCCTTTGCAACGGACACCTGGCGGCCGTGATCATCAGACGCCGTTCCAGAAGACATTGATCCACATCTGCACAACTCATCCTCCGTGCTCCCATAACCCAGGTAATCATTTATTGTCACAAATAATTCAACTCCGTTGGTTACAGACAACGGACCACACCCAACATTTGGCACGGAGTGCTGGTAAATCATCTCAGCCTTTCGTTCCGCGGCAGACAGTTATCGAAGTGTGTTCCTTGGAATCCATTCGTTGCTCGTCGGAACGGAATCTATTCGTTACTGGCCGTTCGCTGCCGCTCAGTCGGAATTGCCACATTCCAGTGGGTTTTCAGCGAGCTTTACGGAATTGAGATTTGAAGAAAATTCAGCCAACATTGCAAACCACACTGAGATAAATTGACAAAGCCAAGCACTGTAAATAAAGTAAAGGACAGATCGCGTTCAAATTTAACGTCTAGATATAAGATAGTTGTGCCAACTTAACAATAAAAGGAATTTTGACAATTCCTTTAATCGGAATTTTCTATTTATCCAGGGAGGGACGAACAAAGCTGTCAGGGGATTCCTGTTCACCGTTCACGAGCCAGCGAAGGGATTGAAGACACACGAAGATCATTTACTAAGTTTTTAGAACAGCAGAGAGGTGACGATTGTAGTATCGAGAATGGTTTGCTGTTAGTGAGCGTCTTTACTCACTAAGCAGCACCCTATAACCGAGGAGTGCAAAAAATATGTTCTCCCCCGAGATAAAAAACTTTTTTTTCGCCCGGAGAAAATTATTTTATTTTAACAAAGAAATTTTGGGTTAAACTTTTACCTGATTCAGCTGATATCAGGTAGTGGATTCTTTCTATAGTATCTGCACCAATATAAGTATATCAAGTGAAAATAAGACTGAAGTAAAACATGGCACAAGAAGAACATTCAAATGTAAGAGGAGCATTGACAGAAGTAGGTGAATATATATTAAGTTCAAAAGTAATATATAAGGGTAGGTCAATAAGTCCTTAGAAACGCCTAAGATGGCACTTGTAGCATCGCAAATGGCCTGTTTTTAGTGAGCATCTTTTCTCACTACGTATCTGTGAATTTTCAATTTGTTTCATGTTTCAATTTTCCATGATAAATTGGCTTCGAAAAAAATATCTGTGAGATGAGTGGCGAATTTACTCTCAGTTGAGAACTTTTGGAGCGCAGGCGTCACAAACCAGAAAACTTTCTCCGCAGATTAGTAACTGTAGATGAACCATGGATACACCACTACACTCGCGAGACGGAAGAACAGTCAAAACAGTAGATTGATAAAGGCGAACGGGCTCCGAAGACTGCAAAGACGGTGAAATCAGCTGGAAAGGTTATGGCTACTGTGTTTTGGGAAAGGAATAGACAAAAACTGGGCAGTATTATGCGTCATTATTAGGTAAGCTAAATAAGAAAACTGGATGACATCCGTTCGAGATCCGCACCGGTGGAGAGATTTGTTAAATAAGAGCAAGACCGGATCCCGGTTGTAGTGCCGATGATGATGATGATGAAATAAGAAAATAAAAGAAAATCGTGCTAATTTTCTAAAGATTTGTTGACCTACTCTCGTAGTATATGTAATATACTAGTATTAAGTATCATAATGCAGCAGGTGCGTTAAGATGAGCAGAATAACTTATAAACTCCTTCCCGTCGCGCGAAGACACATCTGGACAAAAAAGTTTAAGGCGAACAACGAGGATATGTGTTAGTAAAAGATGAATTTAGTCGCTAAAATTTAAAGATTCGTCTGGTTTATCTGAATATTTTTACTACTAGAACAGGGCGACATCGACTGGATAGTTTAATGACTTAAGGCTTGAGATGTAAGAAAAACATTTTCCGACATATAGGTGCAGAACTATTTGATGAGTTATATGAAACTAATTAGGTGCCATTTGGGGCAGATACTACTGAGTGTTGCATTCCAAGCAACATGAGCCAAACAACAATTAAAAAAAAATGAGTTGTCGTCCATTCATTTAAAAATAACAGAAAATGAATGCGACCCCAAAACTGACATAATTCCGATAATCAACAACATCAGAATCAATCCCAACAAGAACACCAACAAACCAAATCCAATCCAACAACCTACATCAGCGATCAGCGTCATCTGCCAGAAAACAGCAGCATCTGCTCTTCAGTACCTTCGGAAGAAAACGGACTCTGGTTGTTGACCTCAACAACGGTTCAACAAGACGAGGAAGAACCTGTTGTTTTGATTGGAAAGGACCGGTGTTTTGAAACCTCGATGTGAGCTGTTTTTTCTGTTACCTGCAGTAGTTTTGTGTTTTTGAACAAATGAAGAGTTAGTTTTTCAGTTTGTGTCGAGCCAAAATAATCATTGTCGAAGTTAAACATCGTGAATATAATTTAAATAGTAGAAAAAACTCGCCATCTTTTGACGTGACAACGTCTTATAAATCGGTATACCTTGGGAGGCATTCGGAAAAAAGTTTGTAGCGTTACGATAACGATAACCGATAACGCACGAGCCGCGGTGAGCGAGAACGCGACTCTCTTAATTGCTCCTAAGTCAAATGCAGGGAGACAACGGGAATACAGACAACGTCTTGCACTGTCGAGAACAGCTGTACAGGTTGAAAGTGTAAAGACAAAAAATACACAGAGACAACGCGAATACAGGCAGCGCCTTGCAGCATTAAATAAATCGGATATAGCTAAAAGAAAATTGTCTGTTCATAGCGGTTTCCCAGCGGCAAGTTCAAACAACGTTCAAGAACTACAGGTTGTAAACCCACAACAGCCTTCAGCAGCAGAACCCGTGCATTTTACAATACAACCAGTTATATCGGCGCAAGAGGCATGGGACATGAAATGGAACAAATCGATATCAAGATTTAAATTGATGTTTCTTGACAATGACTTTGGGTATGCTTGCTCTGTTTACGATAGACTTTGGTTTGAAGGCGATTTAAAACCGATCACAGTGCAACAGATGAACGTAATTTCGGACTGGCACACAACAGAAAATCGACAACTGTGTCCTGACGAATACACAGTAGTTTGCACTACTTGTAAACCAAAATTAATGCCTACACTTGGAGGCATTCGGAAAAAAACACTTTAATTTTGATTTAATAACTTGTATATTCAATGTTACATATTTAGGATACATTGTCACGAATATAATGTCCGAGCGCCTTGCGCCCAGACAACCATTTTTTGGTTGTTGTTTTTATTCTTTGGTGTTCATCATTTAACTTCGGTTTCGTAAGGATCTCCGCCTCTAGGCAGATTCTAGAACGATTCAACTCCTGGGCACAGACGGAAAACAAAGGGTTGCTGTTGCAAAGGAATGGGTTCCGGCTGTATCAAGCCAACGAGTGGATCTCGGTCTGGCTATTCCCCGTGGGCAAACATGATGTCAAGGCAACTGCTGGAGTTGGTCTGGCTGCACCAAGGGCGAACACTGAGAAAGACAATTACGTGTCCTGATTTAACATTTAGCCCGGGAAATCTGACTATTTTTCTTAAATTTTGGCAAAAGTCATATTTTCTACGAGCTGGATCCCAGTATTTATAAGATGTTGATAAATCGCCTTTGGGAGAAAAATTAAAAATAGTCAGTCAGAAGAGAACTAATCCGTCAACATTTTCATATATTTTCTAATAGCATAAAAGAATATCCTATTGTTTGCCCAAAGTATATATTGATTATCGACAAACTTTTTAATATGTCTAAACAAAATATGTATTATTTACTATGTTCATCATCAACATCAAATAACAGTCTACCCTTGTACTGCTAAGTAATATGTGTTTGTTGTCTCACCACTATTTACAAAATATACTTCAACGTCTACATTTCGACCTTCGCATATTCTCTAACTATTTTAATATTCACATGAATAGAGCACTAAAAAACATTCATCAATACAGCTATATACAAACAACACATCGCATGAATTGCATTTCGAATAAAACAAAACTAAATTGAACAAGGCCATGTTTACTGTTCTTAATCTATAATTAAAGGCAACGACATTTAAGTAAATAAGAGACCTTGGTAGTTCTATTCCGCCTGTCAGAACAAAACTCGTTTTCACGGCATCATAAATAATTTATCAACACTAAGTATTCGTGAAAGAACAAACCGCCTCCTCTTATAGACTGACGACCTCCCAAAAGTTCTTGTCATTAATAAACTTCAACGATTTAGAACAGCTCCAAAACGTCGACTTAAAATTGCATTCATCATTTCCAAATCCGGCGTAAGATTGATTCTGTCCATCATTTAAATGCAAATATTGTTGGATCCCCACGTAACATTCAACAATATTTATATCCCCAATCCGGAGATCCATTCGAGGTAAGCTGCCTCCTTCCCACTCGCCGAATTGACGATACTCGACTTGATATGTGCGTCTGGAATGCAACAAATTGGTATTTTTACACCCAAAGGAAACCCTGCGACGTCTATACCTTTGTGCACCAAGCAATTCTTCCTTTTAAACACAATTACCTTTAGAAACGTTTTCCAAAAATGGAAAACGTCGGATTTATTTTTAATTAAGTCATATGGGAAATGATATAATTCTGGCATGAGACTGTCGCGACGTAGACAAGTTTCTGGTGTGTTATCTTCAAACGGGTTTTGAAAGATCTTTCTTTCTAGTCGGGGTCTGGGTACGTAGCGCAACCTGGTTACATTTCTTGGCACAAAACTAGGCGGCAGACATTATTTAAATGAGAAAACAAATCAGAAAATAGAAAAGTTATGACGTTGATTATAAACACTCGTGAAGTAGGCATTTTTAGATACCGTTTTATATATTGCAGCCAAGAGCTTGGTTTTCTACTTTGTTTTCTGAATTCTCTCGGTTTATGATTTACCGATGTTTAAGAAATCTCTTCCTATTAAATTCGTGCGGGTCCCTTGTAAGATTATCTACTGATATATGGCAGCTGTTTCTGTTTTCAAATACGCAGAGCGGGTTATGAATACTTCATTCGAGCAGCTGAAAATCGATGTATATCAGAGAAGAAGAGAAGTACGAATATCAGGGGTCTTACTTATGGTCTATTTCAAAATATGAGCTTTCGAAATGACTCAATTTCCATGATAATACTAGTTCAGTCCCAGAATTGATCGGCCTGATAAAGAAAACACAAAATATTTGGCAAACACTTTATTTATTTCTCAACATAGTCTCCTTTAAGCTGGAAACACTTTTCCCAGCGATGTTCTATAGCTTCGATACCTTTGTTTATAGTACGAAATGTCGAGTATGTCAGAAAGATTCCTCTGGATTGCTCTTTGTGGGTGGATATAATTCATTCCAAATGACTGTTAAAATATTCAAAAGTATGTTTTGAAGTGAAGCAAATTATATGTGATGTGCAGTGCGGGAAAACCCTCTACCCTTTCCATCCCTTGTGATTGTTTTCCTTTTTTTCGCACATCTGTTTGCGTCCCTCAGGAATCGATACTCTCGATTGATTAATAATCTTTGGCGGTTGTATACGTTGTTCAAGTGTTCCGTCGAACACTGTTTGCAGGTAAACACTACCAAGCGAAGAGACACTGTCAAAAATAAATCCAACACGGAGAAATTTGTTTTTGAACTTTACTTTATTGTTAACGTTTGTTATTGATCTCACTAAATAAATAGTTCCAATATATAGTATTACAAAATAATATTCGCTTTCACAAAATAATCTAAACCGATCAAAAATGAAAAAGACCGTGCGCACTCCACACAGGCCCAGACTCGACTTTTTTTTTTTTATTCTCGGGCTATCTTAACGCGTATCACCTCCTCGTGGGGTTCTCGTACTCCTCGTCGCGTGACGATAAAAATGGCTCTATGTCTCGTCTCCTTGACGATTCGAATCTAACTCCACTCTGCCCACACAGATATCCAGATTCAAAACTGGTATCTGTATCTACACGGAAAAATTTTCCTAATTGCTCTGCTAACAGAACCTCCGAATTTCTGTTAGCAGCATGTTATCATTTCCCAGGGGTAATTCGGATGCCTACAAGAAATCACACATACATCATCATCACCCTCGGTGGTGGTGATATCATCTCAATCTCACGGCTTTCTGTTTTCGCGGCACATCTGGCGCGCAGAACGGAGATGATTGTTAGGACGTAGGTTTATTTGTTTTGGCGTAAACACACCGAAATCCATTAGATCCTTCTGAGGGTGTGAAATTCAGAAGGGACCGGGATAGATCGTTTGTAGGTTTTAAACCTCATGCATTATTTGAATTATCTCATTGGGATATTTGCGTTTCCCAGGAATCTGGTAGCGGATGACCAACATACATTATTGTATCGATGGGTTTGGGTGGTCTTTGTATCAGATTACCCGCACGTGCATCCGTTGATCGGCTCATTCTTTGATGCTGGTAATTCTTTGTATCGAATGTCGGAATTGTCGGTTCAATGAGATATTCCTGGGCGCAGGCCACATGTATGGCATTTTTGGGAATAGGACGCATGGGTGTTTATACCTTTATTTCAGGCATGATGAATTCTAATTGTTGAGCTTGACCCAAAGGGCTTTGGGGACGTTCAGTTCATTGCTTTTTGGTGTCGGTCTCAACGTTGGCTGCGAGTTGCAGGCCCTATGGTGGGACTTTGGGGCACGCGTCTGTGGGCGCGTGCAACGCTCTCAGGTAAGTACGTTCTTTGAAGGTAGAACCTTACCTGCGCGGAAATATGCGTTCGTAGAAAGCTACAAATCTTTGGAGAGTTTTTTTTTTTTGTGTCTGAGTGGCATAATGTTCATCATGGAAGGGAATGTGATATGGATTTTGGCACGGATCTAGTGGGGCACCTACTACAAGGGCATAACACCTGTAGTGGTTGCTTTCGCTTATCTATTGCTGGTCCCGAATTGCATTCTTTCCTGAGGCGGTATTGGTTTTCTGTGTAGGGCCATTTCAATGGAGCGGAAATTTTGCGTTGATTTGTGTAACATTCGCGGCTTAAGAAGATTTCTCTTCTGTGTCTCCACATATGTCTAGCTAGAAACCAATTAACCTTGCACTTAGCGAAACCCAGGTAATTACTAATACAAATATTTCTGATTTTAATCTACCTGAATATAACTTAGTGCCACTGTTCTTTCCACATCGTGGTGTAGCCACATACATACGAAATGATATTGCTCATCAGCTTCTGCCACAATATGGGGTCTGTTCCAACCGAGAATTTAATTTCTCTTTGCTAAAACTTCACGTTCGTAAGGATATCGTAGATTACTGCTTTCTTGACAGAAGCCCAAACTTGGATGGAAACGCATCCTGTAACGAATTTGATGCTCTGTCTGATTCCATCGATAGGATTTTGACCATATATCCGCACACTGAAATCGTTATTGCGGGTGATTTTAATGTACATAACTCTCAGTGGCTTCGTCACTCCAGAAGAACAACACTCGAAGGTCAATATGTCCAGCTTTTTGCTGATTCAAATAGCTTAACTTTTGGGGGGTTTCTCTATTCTACATGAGAAACAACCCACAATTCCAACGAACATTTCCTACCTAATTTCGACCGCCTTTCAGCGCGTCAAATCAACCCCATTTCCCCCTACTTACCTGTTCACCTGCAAAGCATGTTTCCACCAAGGACACATAGCTAAACTCATTGTACCACGCAGACAATGCATAAATGAGTTTAGCTTACCTTTTTTGCCATACGGCAACTCGTGTCCATGTAGATTAGCGACAACCAAATCCACCCGGACGAAGTTGTCGTATCATTGCAGATCCGCTTGGGAAATTTATCACCACATTCGATTGAATCACGTGATAATATTTCCCTAGCGTTACTTCGGCTTTTCTCCAGACACTTCATTCGCTGGGGATCAATGTTCTCTTTTTGCAGGTGAATATCATCAGCT
The DNA here is from genome assembly GCA_963931805.1 of Microdon myrmicae. NCBI lineage: Eukaryota > Metazoa > Arthropoda > Insecta > Diptera > Syrphidae > Microdon > Microdon myrmicae. The sequence goes on along the minus strand of OZ007496.1, from coordinate 68,649,102 downwards.
CAATTCCCCCCTCTTTCTCAGTTCTGTCTTCGTATGGATCAATGTACGCTGAACTCACCATACTACCGAATCTGGTCAACGGGTTCCGCTCAGAACTACATTGATTCAAGCACATACAACCAAATCCACCCCTAGGATAATCGTACATCGTGTTTCTGTTCTCTTATTGTCCCGCTCTCTTCGATCATCAGATTACCTATGTAACCTACCACACATCGAAGAACGTGGCAATAAGAGAGCAGAAGTATGTTCTCTTTTGGTTGTATCCAATTTCTTCCCTTTTCAAGTCAGTCGATTAACGTGTTTAATCGAGGGAGGTGGTGTCGCCAATTGCCACCGCGTGTGCATGCTCATGCACACGCTCGCCCGCGGACATGCTACACTGTGAAATAAGTCGTTTCAACCGGTACGTTGTAATAGTAATTATTAGAAATATTATCTGAGTTATATGTTGTGTGACCGCATCGGAATGTTCTCACTAGTGAATATTTTCAATAAATTAAAACGCTTGCTAGCAGTGCTATCTGTTACCTTTGTTATTGTTTACTCGATTAAGTCAATTGTATTATACTTTTCGCTGACCTCATCAACACTTATACCCCCACAAACTCAGCTTGTCAATGAGCCAACACGGGTACCAGATACATATGGTCATTTCGCCAACACACTGGAACTGTTTCTCACCTCCCACCCAAACAAATACACAATTGAAGTTTCTTCCCCCTTGGGCACTTCAGACCACTGTGTCGTGTCAGTTAAATTTCCTCTAACCAACAGTAACGTTAATGATAAAGCTCCCAAAAGAACAGTATGGTTCTACGAGAAAGCCAACTGGGAAGGTCTGAACGACTTTTTTGGGAGGTTAAAAGAGTAGAGAGTATCAAACCCAAGAGAAATATGTGGTTCGATTCCGGGTGCAGAGAAGTCATTAAGGCTAAATAGTTGAGCTTCCGGTTGTATAAATCAAACAATACTGAGGAAAACTGGGAAAGATTTAGGAATGATTGCAATGCGTATATTCAACGCGCCAAGTTCTTGCATGACCAGAGAGTGAGACAAAAAATACTACACTCTCCCACAGGTAGTAGAAACTTCTGCGCATTCGTGAAAAACATTTAAAACTCGGTCGCTTCATCCATTCCATCGCTTATAGTCGATGACAAACCAGTCACCACTGCAATAGAGAAGGCGAATTTACTTGCTGCACATTTTGCAGTCAACTCAACGTTGCCTGATACCACATCATTTCCACCTTAACTTGAGCATAACCAGCAGACCATGACCCAGATTCGCTTACGAACGCGTACTGTTGCCCGCGCACTCAAAGAGCTAAACGCAAACAAATTCGCTGGTCCGGACGGCATTCCTCCAATCCCCTTGAAGAGATGTTCCTCTTCACTCGCTAAACCACTGCGGAAACTCTTCCATTTATCTTATTCTACCGGCCGTTTCCTAAAAAGATGGAAGTCAACGAACATTCAGCCAATTCCCAAAAAGGGTGACAAATCATCCCTCTCTTCTTATCGACCCATAGCACTAACTTCTATTCTCTCCAAGGTAATGGAATCTCTTATCAACCGTCAACTTTCAAAATATCTGTAATCAAATGAGCTCCTCAATTACCGCCAATATGGCTTTCGTAGCAACAGGCCTACCGGAGATCTGATGGCGTACCTTACCGAAAAGTGGAGCCATTCCATCCACTACCTCGGCGAAAGAATGGCAGTCGCATTGGATATTTCAAAAGCCTTCGAAAGAGTTTGGCACCCAGCCCTTTTGTCAAAATTGCATTCATATGGAGTGGACAATTCCCTGATCCAATGGATAAGAGACTATCTTTCTGGCCGTTCAATCCAAGTGGTTCTTGATGGTGTCAAATCTGTCTCCCATCAACTTAATGCAGGTGATCCCCAGGGTTGGGTACTCTCACCCACTCTCTTCCTCATCTTTATAAATGATCTCTTTTCAATTACTCACAACCCAATTCGCTCGTTTGCTGATGGTAGCACGTTGAGTTTCTCATACTCATACGAACACTCCCGTCCAAACTCTTCGAACGTCACTACCAACCAGCAAGTTATGCTTGATACATTGAATTCAGACCTCAACAAGATATATCAGTGGGGATTATCTAAACGAGTAGAATTCAATGCCCCAAAAACCCAGTGCTGCCTCTTGTCGTCAAAGGTGAGCCCCAAAGTAAATATGCTGTCTATGAACGGCACTTGCATCGACGAAGCCAAGGAATTATCAATCCTCGCTACTCGAATTAATTCGACTCTTAACTGGAATGACCACATATTTGAAGCTGCAAAAATGCAGCCAAATGTATGGGGTTCCTTAAGAGATGCAAAAGATACTTCACTCCATCCAACCTGGCCACTATTTACAAGGCGTATATTCGTCCAAAAATGGAATTCAACTCCCATATTTGGTCAGGCGCATCCAAAACTGACATTTTCCAGCGATACCCGTCAATCTGTGAATGCACATCAGTTCACGTTGAAAGTGGACTTTAGGCGCACAAATAAACATAGAGAGTAATTCTTTAGCCGAACCAGACGAATGTGGAATGTTCTGCCTGATCATGTGTTTCCTGGCCGTTGTGATGTCCAGACATTCAAGACCAATATACATCAACTCCTCCTTTCCTTATCCACTTCCTCTCCATCCGCTCGCACTGTGCTGTGACATTTAAGGGTACTTCAAAATCCCCTTTGTGCGCGTGTTAGTTTAAAAAAAAAACGACAACAAAAATGTATCAGTAAATCTGACATTTTTGAAACGAAAAAGGGGGATGTGGTGTGAGGGGAAATGTGTAAGATACTTATCAAATGAAAAAGGGTCCTGGTTTGAAAGAATAGAGACAGTGGACAAGCCTGGCACTTTAGAATGTCCACTTGGCTGAATCAAATATAAACGGTAATTTTGCTTTTAATTTTAAATTTTGCTTAGCAACAAGTTGCGAGCTGGATAATCTTATGCGTGGCTTTTGTTTGGTTTATGAAGAGTAGAGGAACCGACTTGGGTAGCGGTCGCGGTCGACTTTGTACTCAGTACAGCCATGAGCGAGCAGGAATTACATATGTCTGATGCACAACAGATTACTATAAAAAAATTTAACAAATGAAGGCGTTAAATAGTCGGAAATTTTTTCTCGATTGAAGTCACAGTTTGGTGATACTGTGCCGTTCGAGGACTTGTGGCGTTTCCCATTAACGCCACTGCGGCCTTTTCCAGGCATGACAAAAAGACGGATCCCTAGAGCACCAAAAGCCTGTAAAACATGTACTTCCCTTTCCATAGTTGTACAAACTATCGCCTGAAATGTTTTAAAATCAATAATTCTCGCTGAAGTAAAATCGATCAGCATCAATAAGTATTTTCCACAAGTGCATGAATGCATGAAATGCACCATGATCCTTAAAAGCAATTTGGCTGCACCATGAAGCAACCAACATTACCCGAATCATATCGGTGGCCAAACCAATCGACAAAGCGAATGCGTTGGCACCAACACGCATGCCCCTGAAATTAAATGCGGTTGCGACACTACGTAACCACCAAAAATCCTCAAACTTGTCCATGCACACTAATAGAAAGTATGTTTTCACAGATGTGCATGGCAAGACATCTCAGCCGACCCATCGGGCGACTGTGCAAGCGACAATACGCAGTAGTACAACTCACTACTGGCTCCCGAAGGAAATCGAATTCTCGCCAATGTAAAAACACATGCGAGAGTTCGACCCTTTCAAGACGTCACCGACTGGTGCATGATCAGTATAAATGCTGTACGCAGTCGCTGATCATGTAAACACCAGTTCATGACAACCACATCGTGTAATATTTCCTTTTATGGAATTATAATGTCCACAGTTCGCATGCTCATGGGCACACCGCATCTGTGTGCGTGCACATGCTCATCGTTACCAGGGTATGAAAGATCACCCCCTTTTGGTCACCGAAACGATGGATGGATTTTGGTATTCTGTCGTTTCGGTGGTAATCATCAATCTACAAACTGATTCCATGGAGGCAAGTCGTACCCTCCACGTAAAACGAAAAACGAGTCTGAATCAAACAGCTAACGGTGGAGGATTGTTTCGCTTAGTAAATCTAAAGAGTGCTTTGCTTGATTAATCGAACTGTATATAGTTGCGGGCCGTCGTATGTGGTGCAGTTTTGTTTAATTAATCCAAGTTATGCAGCCTAATTTAATCTAAAATAATTCCATTGCCAACAATTACATATAGTGCACATATCTATACCAGTAACTTTTAATTAATCCAAGTGTTGCAGTTTAATTTGATCCAAAATAATTCCATTGCCAACAATTACATACAGTGCACATATCTATACCGAAATAACTTTTAATTAATCGAAGATATGCAGCCTAATTTAATCTAAAATAATTCCATTTCCCAACAATTACTAATAGCGCACACGCCTATATGGATGTTAACTTTTAGTTTAAACAAAAATAGTTCCACGTACCGACTGTTAATTACATAGCACCGTGTCTAGGAGAAGTGTCACCGAACAGTAGAACATGGTTACAGTGCAGCAACCCAAGAGATATTGTATTAGGATTAACAAGAAGTGTATTTTTTATGTTGATTAAATAAATTAAGAAAGTTGTAGAAGCGAGTTTTTTATTAATTACCCCAAAGAGGACTCTAATAGAAAAAATAAAAAAACATAACCCCACAGGCTTATTAAACGTGGTGGATTGAACACATCCATAGCTGATGTCAACTTCTGATGAGGTTTCTCCAACAGTTAAGCGGCGATCACTTTTAATAAGATCTCGGACGGCACAGATGTTGTCATCTGTACGCGTCGATCATGACTTTCGTTTTCGAGACGTTCTCGCCCACTTTTAAATTCTCTTGCCCACGTACATCCACGTTTCTGGGGCATCAGAATCAGAATATAATAATCTGTTGCGCAACAGACAAATGTACCTCATGCTAGCGCATGGCTCTACTGACTACAAAGTCGAGCACGACCGCTGGCCAAGCCGATTCCCACACTCTTCATAAACCAAACAACAGCCACGCACAAGACTATCTAGTTCGCAAGTTGCTGCTAAGCAAAAAAGTGAAATTACCGTTTATTTTTGATTCACATTCATACTTTGGGGGTGTCTGCACCTTCGTTTTCAATAAATACGTATTGGGTAGCAGGGTTTAAACGAGTTGTACCAGGTGCAAAGACGAACATCGCAGTAGCCAACCAAATGGGGTGACTATTCAAAAAATAGTAAAAAAAATCCACTTCATGGCGTTGGATAACCGTCGACCAAAAGTCCGCTAATTAGATGAAATGGTAGGCATTTCAAAAAGTGCTGTACATTGCATATTTACTGAACATTTAGATATGAGAAAGCTGTGGGCAAGATGGGTGCCGCATTTGCTCACGATGGTACAAAAACAGCTTCGTGAAGATGTTTCAATCGAGTGTTTGGCCGTGTTTCGCCGCAACAAAGTTGAGGTTTTGCGTCGAGTCATAACTGTGGATGAAACATGGGTCCATCACTACACGCCCGAGACGAAAGAACAGTCAAAACAATGGACCGAACGCGGGGGGGGGGGGGATAGGTTCCAAAGAAAGCAAAGAAGTCCCATCTGCTGGCTGGTTATGGCGTCCGTTTTTTGCGATGTACGTTGTATAATCCTTCATTATTTTGCAGGAGGAAACGCCATCAGCGGTGAGTAATATGCGAACTTATTGCAGCGTTTGAAATTAAGGAAAAGACATTTTTTTGCTAAAAAGAAGATGTTCTTACATCATGACAAGGCGTCTGTTCATACATCCGTTATTGCAGTGGCCAAATCAATGATTTGAGATACGAATTCCTTCTTCATGCACCCTATTTGCCAGATTTAGTACCCTCGGACCATTTTTTCTCTTTCCAATCTTGAAGAAATGGCTCGGTGGTAAAAGATTTGCCAATTCGCAGATACTAATGAACAGCGAAGGACTCTTGCAATTATTTGTGTGCGTGAAGACAACGACGGAATATCCAGCAGGACATCATAAGAAAACAATTTCGATGAAACCGTGACAACCGAATGATTTATGGATTCAATACATACGTCAATATTTTAAGGTTAGAATAATAAGTTACCATAAGAAAAATGTGTACAAGATGGAAGACATGGACTGAGTCGCCTCATAATAGCCCACTACCACGAGAACTTCTCTCGCGATAACATCGCCACCGTGATGATCGAAATTAGACAAAAGTGTTGGATATTGGGACTACGTACTTCAACAAAAGGAGTATTACACCGACCCCAATGGTGTAAGGTTAACCAGAGCAGACTTAAAGTGCCGCCCATCGAGCTACTACAACACCACCAACATCCATTTACTAGTGCAGTAGTAGATTACTTCGCACCAATGCAAGTAATTACCGGAAGAAGAACCACCCTGGGGAGTTTTGTTTACTTGCTTGATAACCAGAACGCTGGATCTAGAGCTGGCCAACTCGCTTACAACTGGCAGCATGATCATGGCCTTAAGAAAGATGGCAACTAGAAGAGTGAACCCAAGTACGATATGGAGTGATAACGGAACTAAATTCATGGGCGCCAACAGAGAACTGGAGAAGGCAGCGAGCGACATCAATATAAAATGGAAATTCATTCCACCAGGATGTGCCAATATGGGAGGGACTCGGGGAAGGCTTGTGCACTCAGTTAAAACGGCTCTACCGGTCATCCTACACACTACAACACCACCAGAAGAAGTTCTCCACACTTTAATGACCGAGGTGGGGCGTGTTGTGAACTCGCGCCCACTCACCCACATAAGCGTAGACCCAACGGACGAAGAAAGCCTCACACCGAACCATTTCCTGATGGGACACTGCTGTGGGACGATGGCTCCTAGTGTATTTGCGGACCATAAACTTGTCGGCAAGGCAAGCTGGAGAACGACACAACGACTGATGGACCACTTCTGGAAGAGGTAGATCAAACAATACCTGCCGAACCTGATCCAAAGAAAAATATCTCGGCGAAATAGAACGAACCCACAGGTCGGGGATGTTGTCCTAGCGGCGGACAGTACATTACCCCGAAACATTAGGCCTCGCGGAGAAGTGCAGACAATATGCGCAGGACTAGATGGACGAATTCGGATCCTGGACGTAAAAAGCCCTTGGGGAACACTACGGAGATCGACGCGCAGAGTCATCATCCTGGCCCCAGCTAAGACGTTGCCATCGCAGGAAGGAGTGGTTCGTACTACGGGCGAGAGTGTTAGCGAGGCGTCACACACGAGAGGCCGCCCTGATAGATTTCCGGGATTCCCAGGAACACTAATTTCCCGTCTCCTGGGAAGATGTCGCGTCGGGAACAACAGCAAGACGTCGGATCGAGGGAAATAAAACCAGCAATTACCACCTGACGCTGGACAATGATACTCCAAATTTCCCTCTTGTACGCGCGTTTGTGTAAAAAAAAATATATATAAAAATAAAAAAACCGGACGAATACTTGGGCAGACGGACAATGAACCAACATTCTGTCGATTTTCCAGGGAAGAGTTAATTACCCGAGCATTAATTACTCGATTCCTGAAAAGATGCGATACAATAAAACCACATGCGGCAGCTGACGAATGGACAATGGCACATCGTGTCGATGGCCATGTGCAAAAGTAATATAAATAGAATGTAAAATTTGTAAATCTTTGGGTTCTAATTTGAAAGCTAAAGGGTAACGTAGGTTCTTCTCCTCTTTGTGAAATAAATTCATGTTAAGCAAAGAAAAAACTAACTTTTCAGGGGGAAGTTGTTCTTATGTTCAGATCTTATTGTTTACAGGTTCCCTCAGAGCGCTTCCCCCCATTAGTGGTAAGGGGTGCTCGAGGCATATACTCCTTTGTCTAGGTTATACAAAGGCAGTGTTTCCTATCAACGGTGTAACAGCCCTCGCGAGGGAAAAGGAAGATAAAAATTGATACCACATCACATAGCACGGGAGGCATTCGGTAGTAATCATGTTAGGGTGTCGGTGGGTTTCTTGTTGTCTTTTCAGGTATCCTCTACCAGCGGCGCAAGCGACGTCGAAAAATCTGAAGAAAAAGAATACAGTCCACTAGTTATCACTAACAGTTCCCGAGAATTATGTTACCGGCTTACTTAGGTGACTAACAGCCCCTTTGAAATGAAGTTACTGATGATAGAAACACAGTCACTATATAAGTATTTAAGCAAGAAATTGGCTGAAAAGTGTAAAAAATGGTTCCTTTTTGTGATTACTAACCTGATTAGAGATAAATCGTTAATAGCTAAGTATCCTCACCGGCATAAGCTCACTCATATATTTATCAAGCGTGCATGCACATTCTATAATCCCCGTCTCTTCGACCGTTCCTAGTGTTTCAAAGTTTCAGACTTGCTGCCTAAGAATTTCTCCCTCTCTATCGAGCTCCATCAAGGACCAGTGTTTATCGATGGTATGGTGAATTCAATCGTGGTCGTAGTTCACTCCAAGATGAATTTCGTGAAGGTCGTCCAAAATCAGTTGTTGTTCCGAAAACCATTGATGCTGTGCGCGAACTGATATTGGAAGATCGTCATGTGACCTATCGTGAGATTGAGACAACCTTAGGCGTCAGTGGGACCAGCATACATTCAATATTGCATAAACATTAGACCGTCAAAAAAATTTGTTCGCGTTGGATCCCACACAATTTGTCAATCGTCCAAAAAAAGGCTCGTGTCAATTGGTCGAAAGAAATGCTCAAAAAATACGGTCGCGGTGCTTCGAAACACGTCTATGACATCGTGACAGGTGATGAATCGTGGATTTACGCGCATGAGCCCAAAAGTAAACAGCAGTCGACTGTCTGGGTGTTTCAAGATGAGCCAAATCTAACAAAAGTTTTCGCGCACGAAGCACTTCCAAGCAAATGGTCGCCTGTTTTTTCGGAAAAACTGGACATGTCGCAACCGTACCACTAGAACAACGCAGAACAGTCAATTCTGAGTGGTACACAACCATTTGTTTGCCAGTTGTCTTCCAAGAAATCAGGAAAACCAACCGCCGAAGACGGATCACTCTTCACCACGACAATGCGAGCTCTCACACATCGGCTGCGACAACTGCATTTTTGAGCACCCAAAACATCGATTTGATGGGTCATCCGCCGTATAGTCCTGACTTGGCACCGAATGACTTCTTTTTATTCCCGTACGTAAGAAACAAACTGAGAGGTCAACGTTTTTCGACACCTGAAGAAGAGGTTGCTGCATTCAGAATGTATGTGTTGGAGATACCTCAATCAGGGTGGCAAAAGTGCTTCGACAATTGGTTCAAACGCATGCAAAAGTGTATAGATCTTCATGGGGAATATTTTGAAAAACAATAAAGTGATTTTCGATGATCAATATTTGTTTTTGTTCTCTAATCCCGAAATATAAAAGGCAACCCTCGTACTTGTTTCAAAGTGTGAATGCAGTTCATTTAATACATATACGCGGGTGAACCAAATATAAATGGCAATTTAAATTTATACATTTATTGAATAATGTTACACATTAACTATACTATCAAAATTTTTCAATATAGTCTCTTGCGTGATCTACACACTTTTGTCACCGATTTGAAAGTTTTAATATCCCATGTGCGTAAAACGATTTAGGGCGACTTGTTAGGCAATTGTGTGCGTGCTCCTCAACTTCTTCATTACTTTCGAATTTTTTTCCTCTAACTGTTTCCTTCAAAGGTGCGAAATAGTCACAGTGAGACAAGTCTGGGCTATAATGAGGGTGTTCGAGGGTTTCCTAGCCCTTCTCTTCCGATGTATGCCTGAGTTTTTTAGTCTTAAGTTAGTTTATAAGAATTATAGTTTTGTAAATAGCTTGAATTAAGCCGAATAAATCATGAAACTATTGAATTGTTTTTGATTTATGGTCAGTAACCTCGGAATTTTTTTTGAAACTAAGATCACGAGTGGTAACGGATTGAACACTTTCATAGCTGATACCCACTTCTGATGGGATTTCTCCAACAGTTTCAATAAGCTCTCGAACGGCACAGATGTTGTTATATGTACGACTTCTCCTTGGCCGTTAATCATTACTTTCGTTTCGTTATGTTCTCGCTCCGTTTTAAATTCTCTGGCCCACTTATACACACGATTCTGAGACAGTGTATCATCACCAAACCGTGCCTTCAATCAAGAAAAAATGTCCGAGGGTTTAACGCCTTCATTTGTTAAAAATTTTATAATAATCTCTTCCGCATCTGGCATATATAATTCTTGCTCGCTTATGGCTGTACTGACTACAAAAGCGATCGCGACCGCAACTCAAGTCGGTTCTCCTACTCTTCATAAACCAAACAAAAGCCACGCACAAGATTATCTAACTCGCAACTTGTTGCTAAGCAAAATTTAAAATTAAAAGTAAAATTACCGCTCTGCGTATTTGAGACAGCTGCAATATATCAGTAGATAATCCTACAAGGGACCCGCACGAATTTAATAGGAAGAGATTTCTTAAACATCGGTAAATCATAAACTGAGAGAATTCAGAAATCAAAGTAGAAAACCAAGCTCTTAGCTGCAATATATAAAACGGTATATAAAATGACTACTTCACGAGTGTTTATAATCAACGTCATAACTTTTCTAATTTCTGATTTGGTTTCTCATTTAAATAATGTCTGCCGCCTAGTTTTGTGCCAAGAAATGTAACGAGGCTGCGCTACGGACCCAGACCCCGACTAGAAAGAAAGATTTTTCAAAACCCGTTTGAAGATAAAACACAAGAAACTTGTCTACGTTGCGACAGTCTCATGCCAGAATTATATCATTTCCCAGATGACTTAATTAAAAAGAAATCCGAAGTTTGCCATTTTTGGAAAACGTTTGTAAAGGTAATTGTGTATAAAAGGAAGAATTGCTCGCTCATGACTGTACTGACTACAAAGTCGTGCACGACCGCTGGCTAAGCCGGTTCCCCTAATCTTCATAAACCAAATAAACGCCACGCACAAGATTATCTAGCTCTCAACTTGTAGCTAAGCAAAAAATTAAAATTACCGTTTATTTTTGATTCAGCCTCGTAGAATCTAGCTCGGCTTTGACCTTGGTTGCACTAAGTCCCTAGAAATGAAAGCATTAAATCATATAATGATGACCAATTTTTTCCACGTTTACAAATTCATTGATAGCGTTCACTATTGATGGCTGCCAAGCAATAATAAACGACGTAGCATCTTTAAACTTGAAACGTACTCTTTCTAAGGTTTGCGCTATCTACCACAGTCAGTATATTTTAATAATCAACTCCAACTATGTGCCAGCCCGATTAATTCTGGTACTGCTCTCATGCCTTTGTATACATTCAGTACAGTGCTGAAAAGTATAATATAAGACAAAAGGCATGCTGTTGAATGCTATTACATTTGTTTGGTTGGAGAAGGTCAAAAGTTATTCTCCATTAATCAAAAGTTTTTCGAATAACTCAATGCGACAAAGAGAAATAAAAACGAACAGCTTTGCTCATGTTTTTAAATTATTTTCACTAAGTTAATAAAACAAAATAAAAAGAAATCGAGTGGCATCACATCGCAAGCAGAACCATAACTTCCTGAAATGAATATCATGTTTCGTAACTTGCCGCAATTTTGAAGGGAACGTTTCTGACAAACAACCATCATGACAGGAGTGATTCGTGAATTCATTCGGTGACACAAATTTCGCAACATCCTTATCCGGTTACCTAGTTTGGTGTGGCATCTGAATCCTTGAGATAAGGAACAATAGAGAGTAACAGTTGTGAAAATGGAGATGTGCGCTAATCAGTGGTTCACTAACTTGCTGTGGTGACATCTACTGGATATTGAGCTGTGACGTTTTGGCAATGGTAAATAGCACTTCCAAATAAAATTGTAATTAGTGAAACCACAGCAAGATTAAAACCATTAAGTCATTTCTGTCTAAAAAGCGCTGTTAGCTTAAAAATCATAGGATTTGACATGCGAAAAAAAATATATACGAGGACAGTTTGATAAGTCAGCAACTTTTCGAATGTCCCACGCAGTAACTTTAAATGCAACATTGCTCTCATCAATTACCATCTATAAATAGACTACTTTCAAGCGAGCTCCGTCCTTTAGTTTGTGTTTGACAGCCGTTGAAAGCAGACCACCTCGTGAATTTTAATGAAAATGGAAAAGATGGGATTTCGTGTGCTCACTAAGCATAATCAAGACAAACTCCATAAATTGGGCTACGAATCGATACTCCAATCAGCTTATTCTCCAGATTTAGCCGCCTGAGACTATTTCCTGTTTCCAAACCTGAAGAAATGGCTGGGCGATAAGAAATTTGGGTCGAATGAAGAGGTCATCACAGAAACGAAAGCATATTTTGAGGACCTTGGGGCAACCTATTATTTGGAGAGAATGTAAAAAATTGGAAAAACGCTGGACTAAAAGTACCGAGCTATTGTTTATTTGCTGAAAAAAATATCTTTTACTGAAAAAGTCACTGACTTATGTTATCAAATTACGCGCGTATAGATCATTCTATCCTATAAAAAAATTTTCTCTGGGCGATAAAATACTTTATACTCTATGAGGGAGTACTATCCACGTGACATTTCTTAAATCCTGTATGTGAAGCTAATTACGAATTCCCACATATATACCAACACAATTTTTTTCAAGTAACTGTGAATTGTAAAAGACTGAAAAATATCCACGCTTCTGGCAGCTGGCTATCGTGCACAAATAATAATGTTTTCAAAGTAGAATCGTCATAGTATTTGTTATGTTATGAGTTTTCTCCAGGCGTATGTCTTGAATTACTTATTAAATACGAGCATCCTTCTAGTAATCATGGAAGTCGTTACGGTTTTAATTTGGCTGCAATAGGTGCTCAATGTTACTTGTGGGTGGTACTGAGAAGAGCAGAATGCAGCTCCGTTAGGATTAGATTAGATGTTACATATCACAATTGTCGCATGTCAGCAAAACACGAAAACCAAACACGTGTGCACCACTCGCCACTACAACGCAACGATATACTGAGTACCCTTCTCCGAAAGGTTCACATTTAAAATAACATGTTAGTCCTACGCAGGTAGATATTTTGTGCGTCGACCCCTTTTTGCGTAACTACCTGAGGTACATTCTGCTGTACCCGAAAATGTTAGACATAAGTAAAATAGAAATATAAGTTAGTCTTAAGATAGCCTCCCAGAAGGAAAGATCCCCTCGTAAAATATTATATTAATAAAAAACCACCCCGCGAAAGATCACGGGATGAATAAACAAAAATAGTAAAACAAGTGTTTTATTTTATAGTTTGAAACTGGCGCAGTCAGTAGGATACCCGAATGTATCCTTCGTGAATGAAAGATCGTTTGAAACAGATACAGTGCGCTTTAACGCTTAATCGGGTATCGTGCAAATTCCTAAAGATAGGAAATAACTAAACCGCAACCGTCTAAATTGCAAAGGAGTGAATCGTCACGTAAACATTTTGGAAAAAAAAACAGGAAAAGAAAATATAAACATAAAAGAAAAAAAGCAATATATACATATATAGATATAAAAAAAAGCGCGGCGTGGTAACAACATCGGTGATGATATAAAAGTGGTTTATACCAAAGGGAGAAAAAAAAGGGGGGACCTTTTTGAAATAAACAAAATAAAAAGACAACTTAAAAACAAACGAATCACAAGGACGCAACATATACATATGTTAAAAACACTAGGAAAGTTGGAGTAGCAGTGACAAAATAATAAAAAAAAAAGAAACAACAAAACATAAAGGAGCATATAACAACAGGACCATCGAGACGACCAAAGGAGCAACATATAAACTATCACATAACAACAGGTTCGATTAGAATTAAGAAACATTCGATTTACTAAAAATAAAAATAATTGCTAGCGATAAGCTTCGATATACTCAATACCTTTTTTATATATATAAACTTTTGTTTTCCAGTCGACATGTCGTCAACTTATTTATTATATTCATTCAGATTTTAATTTTCTTGTTATCAATCCAGTCGTCTCTCAAATCCTTTCTAAGTGAGTTTTTGCTGAATTTAGTTTGAATATTTTGTTTAAAATTTATAGAATTCGTTAAGTCGAAATCAGATCAGACCATTTCACGTAAAATATCATAGTAATTAAAATTGACGTATAAAAAAAAAAAAAGGAAAACTCGCATGCCTTCGCAACACAAATCGAAATTTTACAAGAACAAAGTAGACAGTTGACAAACATCGTGAATAACTTTTTTTCGGAAGAGGCCTTAATTTACCCCAAAATGTTGTCCTTAACCATAGACCACATCAAGTATATTTCGAAATTGCCATAGTTCCACGGTGACTTCAGGGAATTGCAAAACTTCGTCGACTTAGTTGACAAAATACACCCCACTCTAAAAAAATATGATCCCCCATCTCAGAGAATCTTCTCAGATATGCTAAAATCAAAACTAAAAGGTAGAGCTGGAGAAATTATAGAAATAAATAATCATGTCACGGCTTGGGAAGACATGAAGTCAATCCAATACAACAATTTCGGTGACCGACAAACACAAGAAGAGTTGTTCCATGAATTGCGTTCTATACAATTTAAGACAAATGCCATTGAATTCTACTACGACATTAAATTAATTTTAAGAAGACTAAACGTCAAAGCAAAGCAATTGATGAACGGTAATGAAGGAGCTATTGGAGCCACTATAAACCATAATAAAAATTCCGCATTAATCATTTTTCGGAATAAACTTCCAGAACCCATGCGTTCTCTAATTTTCTGTAGAAACCCAGACAGTTTAGAAACAGCAATTAATATTCTTCACCAATCTGGATACGCATATTTAAATGTTTCACAAAATATGCCGCGATCTAATGGACACCGACAAAATGAAACTTCCCAAAACAGATATCCTAAACGAGACGGACAACATAACGATAGAAACATTAACAAAGGACCTAGCAATTTTAACAGGAACAATAATAATTATAGTCGAAACAATGAAAATTTCAACAGGCACCACAGCAACTACAATCGAAACAGCAACGACTCTGACAGGAACTTCAACCCTATAAGAAACAATAACAACAATTATAACAATAATGCCTTTAATAACCATAATAATAACTACAATCGCTATAATCACAATAATAGTACTCGAAACCAACATAATTATAATAACACCCAGTTTAATAGCAACCCTTATCCCCAAAATCGAAACGGATTCAATAATAATCTTACTAACACCAATCCAAACTCTAACAACTCATATAGAAGAAATAATAATAATAACGATTCAGAACCCGAATCAATGGAAATAGATATGTTACAAAGTAGAAGAAGGATAAACAACAATAATCAAAATCACTATAATGAAGCTCTAAACTATTCGTGTAGAGGACCCAGATACGGCCTTCCCTACATACTAATTTCACATAAAACAAAACCACTAAAATTCATAATCGATACGGGTGCTACCCACTCTGTTATGAACCCGAATATATTTGACCCAAAACTTAAGACCCTTACACATTACGTAGAGATAAAAGAAAAAATGCGTATACCGATATTTGAAGAATTAAGTAATACAAATAAAAATATTGAATTTTTAGTTTACCCTTTTTATACTGAATTCGACGGTTTGATAGGTAATAATATCCTTTTAGATTTGCAAGCCAAAATAAACGATGAGACCCACCAACTAACCACAAACAGGAGAAATATAAAATTATATTTTAATCAGGAAAATATTGTCCGCAATGTTATAGAAACGAATCTCCCAGTCTTACAAGAGCAAGGCTTAGGTTACTTAAAAGAACAAACTATAAACGACAAACTGATAATAGAAGAAGGCATATACGAAGTCAATAACTACGAAATACAAGCTAAAATAAGAACGACAGAAAACACAAAAGAAATGTTACCACTTCTAAAACCAATAGAATTAGAAAAAGTAGACGGACAAAATTTCAATATAATAGAAATTAATGACAAAAATTCACAAGAGAAAACGTTAAGAACAGACCACTTGAATTTAGAAGAACGGAACGCTTTATTAAAATTAAGGAAAAAATTCAGAGATATATTTTATAAAGAAAACACTCAACGTACTTTTACTAACGTCATCAAACACAGAATCGGCACAATAAACGATATCCCCATTCAAAGTAAAACATATCGGTATCCGTTCGCCCACAAAAAAGAAGTAGAAAACCAAATCCAAGAAATGTTAAATAACAACATTATACGACATAGTAATTCCCCATATTCAGCTCCCATCTGGATCGTAGCTAAGAAGGTAGATGCTAGCGGAAAGCCTAAATGGCGACTCGTAATCGATTATCGCAAACTAAACGAAGTGACTATCGATGATAAGTATCCAATACCGAACATCGACGAAATTTTGGACAAACTAGGAAGATGTCAGTATTTCACAACACTCGATTTAGCGAAAGGATTTCTTCAGATTGAAATCCACGAAGACGATATACAAAAGACCGCTTTTAGTGTCGAAAATGGACATTACGAATTTCTTCGCATGCCGTTTGGTTTAAAAACAGCCCCTGCAACATTCCAACGTTTGATGAACAATGTCTTAAGATCACTAAATAATAATATATGCTTAGTTTATATGGACGACATTATTGTCTTTTCAACATCACTCCAAGAACATATTGGCTCTTTACAGAAAATTTTTGAAAGATTCAAAGAAGTAAACTTAAAGATACAACTTGACAAATCGGAATTCCTTAAGAAAGAAACAGAGTTTTTGGGACACATTATTACAATGTCCCAAATCAATGTCCCAAATCATATGGCGAGACAGCTGGACCTCGTGTTCACAACCGACCCTCTCATGTCCTCAGTTGCCCCTAGCCCACACGCCGTCTCTACCATTGACAATTATCACCCCCACTGCCCCTATCCTTATATCTCGACCATGAAACCCAGCCCCCTCTACCTCCTGACTGCTTTTCTTACAATTTCCATAAGGCTAATTTCCGCCCCCTAAATGAACATCTTAGCAAAACAGCGTTTCGCTTTGATCATTTGGGTGTAGAAGAAGCCACGGCCACTCTCTATAAGGAGATCTACTATGCCGTCGCCTTATATGTCCCCTATTCTCACCACAGGTCATCGGTTTCTTCGCCGCCATGGTACAACCGCAATCTCCGCAATCTTCGGAACAAAAGGAATAACTTATGGAACATTTTCCTCAAAACGCGATCCATTGAAAACTACTCCAACTATCTCGGGGCCTTTTATAAATTTTCCGAACTCTACAACTCCCTCTATTCCAAATACCTTATTAAAACACAATCCAATTTGGTTAGCGATCCCAAATCCTTTCTCCACTTTATAAATTATAAACGTAAATCCGACGCCTATCCTAACTTCCTCTCTTATGGCACGACTACGTCAAACGACAACCTAACTATTGCCAACCTGTTCGCGTCGTTTTTCAATAAATCCTTCACAGACATCTCCCTCGAACCCAATCCGTCGTATTTCAATGGCTTGCCCGAATTCTCCCTTGGTCCTTTCTCTCCTCAACTTATTCAGCGTCACGTAGTTGAGGAGAAACTAAACTTACTCAAAGACGAGTTCAGCCCCGGGCCTGGTGGACTTCCGTCTGTATTCTTAAAGAACTGTTCCACTTCTCTTTCCCTCCCGATATCAAAGATTTTCAACCTATCTCTATCTCAAGGGGCCTTCCCTAGTATATGGAAATCCTCCTATGTCACCCCCATATATAAAAAGGGACCTAAAAATGATATCAGCAACTACCGACCCATCGCCAAACTATCTCATATCCCCAAACTGTTCGAGGGGCTTCTTTACAATGCGTTATCTTTTTGTTGTAAATCCATCATCTCATCCAACCAGCACGGTTTCCTTTCGGGTAGGTCGACCACAACCAATCTGATCGAGTTCTCATCCCATACTATCCATGCCTTAGAGAATGGCAACGAAGTTGATGTTATCACCACCGATTTCAGCAAGGCATTTGACAAAATCTCCCATAATCTCATCCTTTTCAAGCTGTCCTCCTAGGTTTTGAACCTCTATTGATCTAGTGGTTATCTTCTTATCTGAAAGACCGATCCTACCGTGTCAAATTCAGATCCTCCCTTTCCGATCCTTTTTTCCCACCTCTGGGGTTCCGCAAGGAAGTCATCTAGGTCCCCTCCTTTTTATCCTAACCATCAATGATGTCGACTCTGTTATTAAACACTCATCCATATCCCTCTATGCCGACGACGCCAAACTCTACAAAACAATCATCTCTCCCCTCGACTCCCCACTCCTCCAACAGGACCTCGACAGCTTCTCAACCTGGTGCCGTAATAACTGCCTTGATCTCAATGTTGCCAAATGTCACTCCATTACATTCTCCCACAAACGTCCACCCCCACCCCCCCGCCACTACTTCCTGCTGAACCAGCAGATCTCATACGTATCCTCAATACGTGACCTCGGAATCTTATTTGACAGGGAGCTCAGCTTCATCCCACATATCGACGATATCATTCTTAAGGCCAACTCCGCCCTAGGGTTTGTGAAACGCTGGTCTAAGGAATTCTCTAATCCTTACGTTTCCCGTTCCCTCCACATTGCCTTCGTCCGCCACCTTCTTGAATACGCCAGTCAGGTCTGGTCTCCACATTGCTCGTCCCATATCCGCAGAACCGAGAGCGTGCAACGTCGGTTTCTGCGTTTTGCCCTCCGTGGACTGAACTGGGAGAATCCTCGGATTCTTCCCCCATACACAAGCCGGCTCCATTTGATCAACCTCAGTACACTTGAGGAACGCAGAACTCTTGCTGATATCCTCTTCATCCACCGTCTCCTCTCCGGCACAATCAACTGCGCTAGCTTGCTTTCCGCCATCGCACTCAACACCAACCCCCGCAACCTACGAAACCCTCGTCTCTTCTATCTGCCCTCCCACCACACTTCCTAAGGCTGTAATGAACCAATTTCACGTATGCTTAAGCAGGCAAACTCTTACCCCACCTCCTTCGATTTCTACCTCACTTCGATTGCTCTCAAACGTCGTCTTCTGTCTTTCCTCTCGTGACCTTGCCCCACCCACTATCTAAACTTTTACTACCCGTATTCCTATCACCCCTCCCCTTTATCCTACTACCCGGTCTTCGCCACCCCATCACGTGCACAGCAACCTTCCCACCTTTTTATCTTCTTACTTATTCGAAAGTAATTTTTGTAATCCTATTTCTTAAGTTAGTTCGTAAGTTTTTTTTTTTACTTTTAATTTTTTTTTTTTTTTTTTTTTTCTCAAACGCTTGTACTAAGTGTAATAAACGAGGGTTCTGCTCTCACTAAACTAAACTAAACTACACCTGAGGGTATTCAACCTAACCCAAAAAAGATAGAATGTGTGAAAAGGTACGAAATTCCTAAAACTTCTAAACAAATAAAACAATTTCTAGGCTTGACAGGTTATTATAGGAAATTCATCAGAGACTATTCAAGAATTGCTAAACCAATGACGAAATACTTAAAGAAAGATACTAAAATTGACCCCCATGACCCTGAATACAATCAATCGTTTCAAACTTTAAAAGCACTCTTAGTTAGTGAACCAATATTAGTTTATCCCAACTTCGAAAAGATTTTCACCCTAACAACAGATGCAAGCAAGTATGCTATCGGCGCTGTACTTTCACAAGAAGACCATCCTACGTGTTATGCTAGCCGAACACTTAATGAACACGAAATTCATTATAGCACAATTGAGAAAGAACTTTTGGCAATTGTTTGGGCAACTAAATATTTCCGACCATACCTATTTGGGCGAAAATTCATAATAGAAACCGATCATAAGCCTTTAACATGGCTATTCTCCATTAAAGAACTAAACTCTAAATTAGTCAGATGGCGATTGAAATTATACGAATTCGACTATGAAATTAAATATAAAAAAGGCACAACAAATAGTAATGCCGACGCTCTTTCCCGTATACCTAAAATCGAAATAAACTTAGCCGAAAATAATTACGAAATCTCAATCACAAAAAATAGAACATTCCAACCCATTTAATAAGAAACGAACAATAATACATACTAATGACTTAAACGAACAATCAGCAACCACAATATTAAAAGAACATTTTAAGCCTCATTCGTTGAATGCAATTTTGATTGAAGACGAATATTTCTATAAAATTATCAAAGAAACCTTTAACAAATATTTTTCAAATAATCCCAAATTTAAAATTACCCGCTGTCTCAAATTACTAGAAGATGTAACAGACGAGGAAAATTTAGCAAAAATCATAGAAGAAGAACATTTAAGAAACAATCACAGAGGTATTGAAGAAGTATACAAAGAATTAATTATTACTTAATTATTTTAACCCAAATTTAAAGACACGCATAACACAATTTGTTAACAATTGCGATGTCTGTAATATCGAAAAATATGTTCGGAACCCCCATAAGCCATTATTAAAAATAACCGAGACCCCAATGAATCCAAAGGAAATCATACATGTAGATGTATTCTACAGTTTAGAAAAATCGCTATTCCTAACCATAATTGATAAATTTTCGAAACACGCTTGTGCGATAAAAATTTCAGGTAGAACTTGGACAGAATTCAAAAGAGCCCTTACATATTATTTTAGCCAATTCGGTTACATAAAGAAAATTATAGTAAACAATGAATTAGGATTCACGGCAATCCCAATGAGAACATACTTAGGAACAATTAATACAGAAATCCACTACACATCGAACAGTAACTACACATCAAATTCCGACATTGAACGCTTACATAATACAATTAATGAACACATACGATTACTAAAACACGACGAAAATACCAAAGACGATTCCGTTGAAGACAACATTTTAAAGATTATATGTTATTACAACAATACAATACACTCAAGATCGTCAATACGGATTCCTTGGCAGTCGGCCCACGGGAGACCTTTTGACAACTAACCGAAAACCCATTGATTTCGTTAACGGGCAAATACATCAAAATGAATACAAAGATATTTACAAAAACATCCTTACAAAGAAACAAAAAACTATAGAAAAATTAAACCAAACTCGCAAAAACGATATCTTAGAAAGTGGACAAAATTTTATTAAAGAAGTTAGAGGAGGAAAAAATCATTCGAAATACAGAAAACTAAATACACAAAACATTGACGAAGATCATATTGTAGATACCAAAAACCAATTCAAATATTATAGAACACATATTAAACCTAAGAAAAAATATCAAGACTCCGAGAATCCCACAATTACCCCTAAAAAACTAAAAAAATCCAAGACGAAATAAAAACATACAAATTATATATCCTATACGTTTAAGCATTCAGAAATACCTGTACCTCGAATCAATATCATTATATAAACCAAATAACCAAATGTGAAGGACACATAAATAATTGTAACTAAACTATATAAGGCACGATTATGTAATTTTCCTCATGTAACTATTAAAATTATACTTAACACATAAATAAGAAAAAGTTATGACAATTACCCTCTATTTAAATTTGTGTACGTTATATCGCTGCTACATGTAACTAAAATTAAGAATATAATTCTCATAGATAACAAAAACTAAAGAAATAAAATGTCCCATGTAATTGCATTCTAAGTACTATGGTATATGTATAATTATAATTTTGTAAACAAGACCTCTTCATTATTTTGCCTTTTTTTTCACACTACTTTGCTAAACATTTCGTCGGAGCCTCAATCTAAGGGAGGGGGTGTTACATATCACAATTGTCCCATGTCAGCAAAACACGAAAACCAAACACGTGTGCACCACTCGCCACTACAACGCAACGATATGCTGAATACCCTTCTCCGAAAGGTTCACATTTAAAATAACATGTTAGTCCTATGCAGGTAGATATTTTGTGCGTCGACCCCTTTTTGCGCAACTACCTGTGGTACATTCTGCTGTACCCGAAAATGTTAGACATAAGTAAAATAGAAATATAAGTTAGTCTTAAGATAGCCTCCGAGAAGGAAAGATCCCCTCGTAAAATATTATATTAATAAAAAACCATCCTGCGAAAGATCACGGGATGAATAAACAAAAATAGTAACACAAGTGTTTTATTTTATAGTTTGAAACTATTAGACTCCGGGCCTAGCATCATTCGATTGTCATTTTTTTTATCAGTGCAGAACTTCTACAGTTTGATTGTGAAAATCATTTACGAGTTAAGGCTCCTATGAGAGGCGTATCGCAAGGATATCTTTAAAGTGACAACAAATTGTTGAACGATAGATCTTTGACCTAAATCGGACACTGCGAGCCATAAAGCTATGAGTTAAACGTAAAAATAATGAATTTCTTTTTCTACACATTTTTTAACGGCTGAAGTTCCTCTTAAACAGCTGCAGGTTGTAACGCTCCGGGAACACTCGCATGGGAAGGGAGCTCCACAGCTTCCCCGCTCTGTAACGAAACGAGTTCTGATGTAGGGATGTTTGCGCCGTCGGGAGATGAACCGCAAATTGGTGTAATCTATCGGATTGTTTTGTGGAGCGCATATAAACCCCATTGCGCGGAACAATGCCACGAATCTCCGAAGAACAATCCCCGTAATAAAATCTGTAAAACAGTCCATGTGATAGCGACTGTACTCTCGACGTCAGCCCCGAGTCCGATCGGGCGGATCGCTCCTCTGTATGCTCTCCAGTAGGTCGAGGGAATGCTTAGGAGCCGAGCTCCAAACATGAGAGCAATATTCGAGCGCGGGTATAATTTGAGGTTTACACAGAAGAAGCAGTTGGGCCGGAGTAAGTTATTTCTTGGTCCTAAAAAGATATCACAGGTTTCCAGAGGCTGACCTGACGGTGCTCGACACGTGATTATGCCACGATACATTCTCACAGATGGTGACGCCGAGCGACTTCAAGCTTTCCCCAGATTCGAGGCCCTGGCCATTCATCATCATGTCTGAAACCGATGATCCACTTTTCTTTGTGAATGTTTGTTACTGTTTCTTCATTGCATTGAAGTCGGCGAGATTGGCCTTTTCCCAATATGTCTACATATCAGCTGGTGCGACGTTGATTCACCAATCGGCCGAACACACGAAATGGAGGAAACAAGAGTACTATCTCCGCAAAACTGAACGCTTTGTTATCTCTTGTCACCAACAAATCAAAAATAGAACCCCGAGGCCCAGAATTAACAGGATACAGATTTGAACACTCGCTGTCCACAAGAACCCGGATCGAGCAATCCGCCAGGAGGCTCTTCGTCCAGTCGCAAAGCTGCTGGGAAAGTCCATATGGACGAAGTTTGCTCAGCAATGTCCCGTGCCAAACGTGTCCAAAAGCCTTGGTCATACCCAATGCGACATCCCTTGACTCATCATACCCTCAATCGCAGATGTCCATATACCGGTTATAAGTGTCAAAAGGTCTCCCGTGGACCGCCTCCCACGGAAACCGTATTGACGATCATTCAGAAGTCAGTTCCACTCTAAATACTTCATTAACTCGGCATTGATGACCTTGTACATTACTTTAGATAACATAGAGAGTAATACTCATCATCATCATCATCATCATCGGCGCTACAACCGGGATTCGGTCTTGGCCTTATTTAACAAGCCTGAGGCTTGTTAAATTTTCCATGATAATTTGTTTTTCCGGGCAAGGTTATTAGTCTTGCTAGACAGTAATATTACTGGCCGGTAATTTTGTGTGAGACACTTTTTTCCCCTCTTTGGAATTGGCTAATCTCGAGCGATTTTCCAGCAGGCAGGACAGGTTCTCTGTGCATACGATAAGCGAAAGAGGCTGCCAAGAACCGGCGACAGTTCTGGAGCACTGTTCTTAAGGACCATTGCTGGTATTCCGCCAGGGCCAGCTGCCTTCCTACAGTCCAGTCCACATAGAATGCGTTGAATAGTACGCGAGCGAAACTTCACATCCTGCATCGAAGACCGTACCAGCGCGATCACAGCTGGCTCCAAAGGAACGGCATCGTGGTTTGAATTCGTGGAACATATATTCGCGAACACATTAGCTTTATCCTTTGAATTTGTGGCTATCGCCCCGCTGTCCATCACCAACAAAGGGAAAGAGGAGGAGGCGAAGTTACTGCTGACAGCCCTTTCCATTGACTAGGAGGAGCGCGTACCAGTCGGACACTGAAGGAGTTTATTGGTCACTCTGTCGTTGTGAGCTTTCTTCGCGGTATCAATCGCCTGGTTACATGCGTTTCTGATTCTAACAAAATTCGTTCTGTTAACATCGGTGGGATTGGAGTGCCATTGCTTAAAAGCTCTATTTTTTGTGTTGTAATCTGTTCACATTTTTTATCAAAACAAGGCTTATCGGATGAACTTCGTTTGATGGAATGTGGAATGTAGATTTCCATGCCGAAAAGAATAGTCTCTGTGACAGACTCCGCGCAAGCGTCAACATCGGAGTCTACAAAGCTCCCTCCAACCATGGGGAGGATGCGAAGAAATCTCGCAAATCGTCCCAGTTAGCAGTCCCATACTTCTAGGCTGCCTAGGCCGGTTATTCGCTTGAAATGCAAGTGGTTGTGCGACCCATACCAATTAGTGATCTGGGTTTCGTAGTGGCGGAGCAGTCTCTACGGTATGAATACTCGGTTCGGATGCCAAAAATAGATTCAGAGTGATCGCATAATCCCGTCGGACATCTGGCACTTGCGTGGGTTCCTCCACTAGTTGAGTCAATCAGCCTCCCAGCCTCGTTGGTTCTGTTAGAATCTACCAACATTATAATCGCCAAGCACGACAATTTCAGAAGCTGGGTGGTTGATATGTATCCAGTCGACGGTACGTGAGAGATGTTCGATGTCGCAGGGCATCGTCATTCGGGGAGCGGTAATAACAACAAAGAAATTTAACAGATTTTCTCACCACGGCCATCAACTACACGATGTCCAAGTTTTTGGGTTCCAATGCCTCCATCCTCAGGAAAGCCCTATCGGACCGCTCGAAGACACAGACTCCACCCTTAAAACGAAATCTCGAATGTAAGTCGTATCCTGAGCAACGATGATATGTCGAATCAATTGACGAATCGACCTGGGTTTCAGTTAGGGCAAGTATATCAGGTTTTGCTGTTTTCGAATATTGGTGGACGGCGTTTACATTCCTATTGGTGAAACTGATGCCCCTGATGTTACAAAATGCCGTTACCAGTTGGGCGTTGAGAGAGTTTCGAGAGCGATTCCGATTATGAGATGGCGAACCCCTTAAAGTTCGGTTATTTATCATTATATTTGCATGATGTTCCCCCTGACATAGTCCTCGGGAGATCCGAATGAGGAACTAGTATACGTCCGGAATTCTTTATCTCAGAAGCCACCAACATGACTTATCTCCGTTTCAGTCCGGGCCATCGGCCATACATCCAAAACATAGACGAAGATTTCTCGCGACGAGATCGCGAAATGTACAGAGTGACGGGATGCTATCCCACATTGGGATCGAGTACCACCTAAACCAACCTTTTCTCGAACCGGTTTATCAGCAAAGCTCCGAAAGATGGCCAGCGATTTCTCCCGACCATTTCACGGAGCCTATAGCTTGAAGGGGTGGTATTTCACCGAGCGCCAGGGCATTGGGACCCCACCTATCACTCGACCTTTAGTCGCCTCTTACGACAATCCGGCCTGTGGGTATATTCTAACGCCTTACTAACAGGCCACTTCTAAAACAGATGGGCCGAAGAACTTCTATTAAATTGTGGACCATTCGAAATGCAATCTTCAAACACTGACCAGTGACAATTAAATATCAGTAAGTATTGAAGACTGACATAACGAAATTCAAGCCATTAAAGCTAGTATACCGAATATGTTCCCACAAATAAATAACGTATTTAGAAGAAAAGATTACATATATAATGACATTCCATGTCTGTGAGTTCTGCGGACTCCCGAGAACAGTCGAACCCTACTCAACGCAAGACTAACCTCCCAACGAAGAGTTAATATTGGTTAAGGATCTGCAAAAGAAACCGAATTTAGTTGGTTCCTGTTACAAGGCAGTGTACAGAACGAGGAAACTCCCCTCTTAGAAATCTAAACATAAATTTGTGTGTGCTCAAGAAAGAACTTACAGACATCCTTAGATCCATTAAAAATAAAAAATCGTTGGATTGGAATGCATTCCAAACATTGTTCTAAAGCATCTGGCTCTTGAATCAAGAAAAGTTTACACTGTTCTATTCAACAATACTTCAAATGAAGCATATTATCCAACACGTTGGAAGACTGCAGCAGTTCATCTTATCCCAAAAAAATGGCAAGGACCGTAGCAATCTAACCAATAATCCCCCGAATAGCTTGCTTCTAAACAAAGCAGTCGAGGAAATTATAAATAACTCGTTAATAAATTGGTGTGATTAAAACTGTATCATTCCGAGCAACCAGTTCATCCAAGGATATGGCAGGTTGACCTTCAGAAATCTTTCGACACAGTGTGGTTACAAGAGCTTGTATATAAGTTATCAAATCTGGGTATGTCGGAATATACGAAAGTAGGCTGAAAACTAACGCGCGTGCTTGTAGAACGCGAATGAAATCAACTTCGAAAGCGCGCCTGGTGGCAAATGAAGGTACCATTCACACTCAGTAATTGCGCCGAACTGCACAACAGAAAGAGTCGTCAGTTGAACCTATGTTTGCACAACAAACGCAAGACACAACCTCCTTACTAACTCAATTCGCCAATGAGCCAACACGGGTATTAGACATAGATGGTAATTCCGCCAACACCTTGGACCTGTTTCTCGCCTCCCAGCCGAACAAATATACAATTGAAGTTTCTTCGAGCTTGGGTACTTTACATCATTGTGCCGTGTCAGCTAAATTTGATCTAACCAACAGCAATGTTAACGGGGAAACTCCCAAAAGAACAGTTCTATGAGAAAGCCAACTGGGAAAGTTTAAACGGCTTTTTTGGGAAGTTTAATTGGTCAAGAGAAATTTGTGGTCCGATTCGGGAGGCAGACAATGAATGAATCATGTATGAATCAAACAATACTGAGGAAACCGGAAAAGACTCAAGAAAACTAGAAGTGACTACAAAGCGTTTATTCAACCCACAAATTCCTGCATGACCAGAGAGTGAGACAAAAATACTACACTCTTCCACAGGTAGTAAAGACTTGTGGGCATTCGTTGAAAATATCCAAAACTCGATCGCCTCATCCATTCCCTGGCTTATAGTCGCTGACAGACCAGTCACCAGTGCAATAGAGAAACTGAATCCCCTTGCTGCACGTTTTGCAGCCAACTCAACGCTGCCTGATACCACCTCAGTTCCACCTCAACTTGAGCATAAGCAGCACCCCATGAGCCAGATTCACTTTCGAACGCTTACTGTTGCCCACGCACTTAAGGAGCTAAACGCAAACAAATCAGCTGGGTCGGATAGCATTCCCCCAATCCCTTTGAAGAGATATTCTTCTTCCCTGGCTAAACCACAGTGGAAGCTCTTTCATTTGTCTTATTCTACTGGCCGTTTCCCAAATAGATGGAAGTCAGCAAATATTCAGTCTATTCCCAAAAAGAGCGACAAATTGTCCGTTTCTTCTTATCGACCCGTAGCACTAACTTCTAATCTCGCGAAGCTAATGGAATCACTGATTAACCATCCGCTTTCGAAATAGCAAGAACCAATGACCGCCAACATGTCTTTCGTAGCAACAGTTCCACATGAGATTTGATGGCGCACCTTACCGAAAAGTGGATTCATTCCATCCACTACTTCGGTTAAAGCATGATTGTTGCACTAGATATTTCAAAAGCCTTCGATAGAGTTTGACATCCATCCCCTTTCTCAAAATTGGATTCCTATGGAGTGGATAATTCCCTGGTCCGGTGGATAAGAGACCATCTTTCTGATTGTTCAATCTAAGTGGTACTTGATTGTGTCAAATCTGCCTCCCATGAAATTAATGCAGGTATTCCCCAGGGCTCTGTACTCTCACCCACTTTATAAATGATCTCTTGTTCATTACCCATAACCCAATTCACTCGTTTGCTGATGATAGCACGTTACGTTTCTTATACTCATACGAACATTGCCCACCAAACTTTTTGAACGTAATTTCCAATCAGCAGGTTATGTTTAATACATTGAATTACGACCTCAACAAGGTATATCTGTAGGGAGGAAGTAATGTACCAGCATGGGTACTTGGTTCACTTCCATCCCCGTCGTCTATTGTTCTCGCGTTAAGGAATGTGACACTAAGCAAAACTTCACGACGCAGGAAAGAAGTTCAAAATACCGAGCGAACACAGCACAGGAACAATGAAACGCACTATTTGTCCTAGTATGATTACTTTATTTATCTGACAACTACATTTAATTTTTACTTCACTACTGGTGTTTTTATTAAACTTCGAAGGTAAACTCCAGAAACTGTTACTATTCACTCAATTTATTCTCATTGTAAATACGGAATTTTGGGTGACTTTTACTAAACACGAACACGACTCCAAAGGTATATTACGCATCTCCGCGGTTTGCGGAGTGCGGGAGAAAAACCTACCATCGCGAGCGGTGGTTGGGATGAGACTCAGCGATAAGTATCTCGTGCAGAGATCACTCGCTAATCTTGATCATGGTGGTATGTGTGCATGGTCCTTTCATGGAAGAAAAGCGAACCTAGAACAAGGAAAAGGAATAAAGGGCATTCATGGGATACGATTTCGGTAAAGCAAACAAAACCGAAATCGTCGGATGCATGTGCGTCGTGGCTAAACAAAGAGACAACGATGCGATGTGAAATGTGCTAATTGGTTTTAGCTAGGTTGCTGGAAAATGGTGTTTATGGCATCGCTAGTAAGGGTACGTATTGAATTCCTATTTGCATTTGTTTATGCTGAGGGATTTAATTGATGCCAAGAGACGCGGAATGCGTATTTGCTTTGGTTTGCACATTGTGCGAGTCAGAGAATTTTATTGCTGGGAGAAAAAGGTCGCCAGCCAATGTATACATAAAGAAATTTATCGTACACATGAATGAAGCTGGGAATAAGTGACCCAATGATAATTATCCCTGGCTGGAATGGTTACATGATATGTGAACGGGTGTTTTTCTTTTCAGGATAATTTATGATAAGGAAAGTAAGAACTCTTACAGGGGATTTGTAAGCAAAGGAATGCTTGAAAAGGTAAGAATTCTTTTGCAGAAGCTTTACGATTATAGCTTTGCTTCAATTAATGCGTGTAGCATTTTCAGGTGCCTAATGTGATTGCATTGACAAAAACGTAAGCATCTAGGGATGAGGTAATGGGGGTTTTTAGGTAACTGTACCGTGGGGTTTGGCGGAACCGCCACATATCAATGGTGATAATCCTAGCGAGTCAAATTCAATGCATTAAAAACTCAGTGGTGCTATAGCGTTTGCGACAGTAGCGAAGAACGTGTGATTCGAACTGACGCTATGACAGTTAGAATCACCAAAAATTGAAGGAAAGCGCATCCCATCAGGCCACCGCCTGGTGTACGAAGTCGATTTTTATATTCCACTGATGTGAATTGTTATGTTATCGCTAGGATATACGGCTCTGCTGCATTTGCTTATTCGATTTTCTTTCGGTGTTCTTCACTATTTGCTTGTGTATTGTGTGTATCTGTTACAAACGCTACAACACCGTCTTTTGACTCAGGACCCGACTGATTTCTTTCTTCAGTTCAGCCGCATCGTATCGTTGAGATGGGTGGTTTCCTACTTTATTGATTCTAAGAGGTTGCAGTTTCAGCATAATACTTTAGTTTTGACTTAGGGATGTTGGCAAGGAAATTCTCGGCATGTGCTCTAGCATATAAGTCCTTTAGAGAGAGTTGCTACGTTCCTTGGGTGCGATTCACAAATGGTCTTCCAGTAGGGAATTTTGGAAGTTATCATTTGATGACAAGTAAAAAGGGGGCTCCTGTAGTCTTCGTCGCTTCTCCAGGTTTCAGTCGCGACCTGAAGGAGCCTGTCGATTTCGTGTCTTGTGGAGGATACCCCGCAGAGTTCACAGGGTTAGTCCTTCTTCGGAACCACCATCCATCCGACTATTTTCATATTAGTAAACCTACATGTTTTTCAGGGGATCAGAATCGTCTGTCTTTCGAAGTGTTTCAAACTCAGAGTTAGTAAGGGGAGTTGAGGACCCACGATAACCTAAGCTAATTGATTGACTAGACTAGTCAAATTCTAGTCCCTTAAAGTAAATTAAAATCCAATAATTGTTCATAGGGTGTCTAGCGCTGCAAAAACAAATATTTTATTTTGGTATAATTTAGAACTCTGGCTATTAGTTCTACAGAAAACTAAAATAATAACAAACCTATGTTTACCATTTCATGTAAGAACCTAAATAGATTTAGATTGCTTGTGTATAAATGAATAAGGCACTTCTAAACTGAACTAAGCCCAACGTATAATCATGTTCTTCTCTTTGATTATTTTTATCTACCAAATGTTGAAGTTCCTTCAGAATCTCTTTAAGAGCAGTATAGGTGTTAGTATATCCACGTTAATTAAACCCCACAACAGGGACACTATCAAATTACTTCTAAAGACTGACAGTTCCGTATCGTACATTACTATCAAATTCGATCCAGTGCATGGAACGACTGTCACCTCCCATCACCTCAACACGTTCGTTATTCGCTTTTCTCCCATAGAACCGAAAGCACAAGGAAAACATCATAGAACCGGCTTTTTTTTTTGGAGTGACAAGCCTGGGCGACGATGCCGTCGTTCTCAATTAATTAATTAACCAATTCTGTGAATTGTGATGCCGCATCACAGCGTGAATATATGATGCCAACTAGCTGGCCGTGATGGGAATGCTCGACACGAGATTAACATCTCCAATTTCAATGTATCTTATGACACAACATTTGTGATTTGTATGTGTCCTTCCCAATTGTCTAGCTGATCGAAGAAGGAATCCAATCGGGTTTTCAATGAAGAAGGAAAAGTCTACCTTCGCATGAGTCGTGAAATTCAAAACCAAACACTCATAATCTTATCACCCACCGATTCGTTGAATTTCAAATAATTCAATTAATTAACTGAACACATTTTGTCTGAGCGAATACCTGACATTGAATTTTACTTGGATTCGCAGACTAATTTAACATATCCGCTGTATTCCTAAATCCTCAAACTGCAAAACCTTCCATCAGCATCGCCAACAACAAGAAACTAATTTGCATAACGCAATGGCAGCGGGGGCATTTTAGGCTTTCAAAACAATTCGTCGAATCGCCGCTAATTTGTTGTTACTCCTCTTTTTCCTCTAAATTGTTTAGTCTCTCATTCTCTATGCCGCCGAAATTAGCCAGCGCACAAAAACATCGACGGCAAGTAAAGGCAGGTACAAAACGATATCAAAATAACATCAATTAGCGCTGATTGAATTGGCGGCAGCTTTGTTTCGGAGTGCAGTTCTGAAATCGGCCAGCATCACCGAACGACCTCTTTCTCCCGGCATTGAGAAAGCAAAGGCTAGTAGCTTTAGAAACCTTGTGAAATTTTGCCGCAAGAATTTATTATGGGAAAATGGAATGACGTTCGTTACTAAACTTTTGTCCAAATGGACTTGGTAATTGACGCGTTGAATGACATTTTGGTAACAACCCCGTAAAGGTACAATCTGATTTCTTCCTTCATAGAGTCCTCTAGTTCATTGAATAAGTTCAGAGAATTTTTGATTCCAAGAATCCTTTATTTTAGAAGCTCTACTGATTACAGACGTCGTCCTGTTTAGATTAGTTGAACCATCTCTACGAGTCCAAAGGATGACCTCGGTAAATAGGGAGGACAACATTCTTCCAAATTGACCTGAATAGCAAAAATGAGAAAAATCGACAGAGAGATGTGAGACGACAGGTTTTTGGAGACCAATTACTACCCGAATATTGGAACAACAAATTGTAAAATAAATGAAAATAGGTTTTTCCATAACAACGGTTCTGGCGTTTTTTTTTTCAATACTGAAACAACACAAACAATTAAAATACTACCTTAGGCTCATCCCATGCATAGAAACCTCCTTATGCCCCAGTACATGCCGAGCTACTGTAGAATCAGAGAATGTTCGATTCACTATGAAATGTGTACAAAATAGGTTTTCTCTCTCCGTTGAATCGAAAGGAGCGCTGGATTTGATAACCGCACAGTGGTTTAAATGTCCTTCACCACTGCACAGAATTTTTAATACTTGTTGATTTAATTGGTAGAGTATTTCTGTCTCATTTTTACGTCAACTAAGAAACTTCCATATTGCATGTGCTCATTGCAATCAGCACTTATCCTCCGAAATTCTCACTTTTGTGACAACCATGTGTAACCGGAAACTTAATTTAACTTGTCATATATATCTCTCTACCCTTGGTAGTGTACCACATAATCGACGTTGATTTGACGGTTTTTACTCTGTGAAACAAAGGAGCACGGACAAAGTAGAATGTTTGTTTGTTATAATTAAAAAAAAAAAAAAAAAAATTGTAATAATAATGTATACATATAGATGTAAACGAGGAGTCCCTCTAATATATGACTTATATATATATATATATATATATATATATATATATATATATATATATATATATATATATGTATATATATATATATATATATATATAAGAAACAAAAAAAAATATGTACGCCGAAAGGCATATATAAAAATCAAGTTGTAATGTGTAATTTAGAGAGCTCGCATAGAGCCAGTAAGTTAATTTAAGGACTGTGATTGTAGAAAAGGGTTTAACATTTACCCCTAATATTATACATGTAAAAAGAATTAGGAAAATAAATGTGGTTTAAAAACTAAAAAAAAAAAAAAAACATAATAGAATGTGCTAAAATATAAATGGAAAACGATCGTATTTTGTGAATCGCAGTGTTTGTGAATCTGCCAATGTAGGTGATGTGCTAATAATGAGGAATTCGATTTTTCTTAAGAAATTTGTATGATGCAACTTTTGCACTCACTCATTAAAAGTTAAATCCGAGAGGAATAAAACTATAGAGCCCATACAAAACATCTAGGATGAAAGCTCTACGACACCAATTTCAGTAAATCCTGTACCGAGAAGTATGTCCGGAGCAAACGACGCCGTCTATGAATAAACAAACCTGGGAGAAACCCGGCCATTAAGATATATAAAAATATCGTTTAGTGCTCTTGTCCAATAATAAAACCTGATCAATTCATAAAATGAAAATACTACGACCAGAAAAAAATCACAGATCTCAGAGGAATAACAAACAATAATAAAAAACACTCGATGGTGGCACAATTTCCATTAAACACTGTCCCAAGAAACAAGTCCTGAATGGGACTAACGGCGCCACCTACAAATTAACAATCTTATAACGACGCTAATAAGAATTATAAAAAATATAGATGTCATCCTCGTCCATCTTATACAATTATCCAATATCTACAATAAAAATACTCTGTTAAATATTACTTGACATCGCAAGAAGTGATCAGTAATTTATGGTATTTACGATCCAATGTCCAAACCAAAGGATCAAACACTGCCGACTGACACACGAAATCCAAAATAAACGAAGGTCTTGTGTGAAAGGCACGACAAGAAAGAGAAGAATGCGACGCTACACCGAGATGTTGATGGCAAAACAGGGACAAATGAGTGATAGGTGAATTGAATCGAGTAAAGAGAGAAGTCCTGCTCTAGAGGTAGCCGTGCTGATAGCTGATTAATTCCACCGAACTTAACGAAAAATGTACGAGGAATCGCAAAGTTGAGGACGTTAATTTGGAAAAAATATGTAATAAGATTCTTAATTGTTCTTAAAGAGATCGCTTAGGAAAAACTTGCAATTATAAACTGTGTGAGTTCAAACTAGTTGATTATGGATGAATTGTGCCGCTCTGGGCGCCGTAGATGCACTCTTTGGACGCAACTTCTGGCCTAACTGCACAAAATTGCACAGAGATATCGAAATGGTAACATGGCTAAAATCAGGCTCAAAGCACCAACGGTTTACTGCGGCACTGTAGGGAAATTCGAAGAGGTAAGTGCGAGTGTATCAGGTAACCAAAAATATTCTAACGGAACGAATGTTACTTTTCATGCTATAGTAATCCTATCCACCTCTAGGGGTACAAGTATTAGAGCTTTTCTGAAAATCACAGTAGTGTGCCCTCTGCCAACTTAGAGACAGTGTTCAGGAATTCGTAGTTAAGTATGGCCATGTTCAACGCAACTATTAGGCCTTGTTTACCGCACGTGATCAAATTGGGTACAAAAGGCGCCAAAGCAGCAAGAAAAGTGTGAAGGGTTCAGAGAGGATACTGTTGGAGAAGGAACAGCTCAAAAGTGGTTTCAGACCTTTTCGACTGCCGATGAGACTCTTGAAGATAAGCCTCTATTGGGTAGACCAAAATCTCTCAATTTGGACCAATTAAAGGCACCAACTGAAAACGATTCTAGCCAAAAATGTCAGGAACTAAATCTATGGGGCTCCTTAAGAGAGGCAAACAATAATTCACTTTATCCAGCCTGATAAATATTTGCAAGGCGCATATATGTCCTAAAATGGAGTTCAACTCTCATATTTGGTCAGGCGTATCCAAAACTGGGCTACACATGCTTGATAGATGCAAAAAAGGAGCAGTGAAACTTATTGGGGACCCAGTCGTAAGTCGATTAATCCCGTCGTTAGAACACAGGCGCAACGTATCATGCCTATCTCTTTTCTATAGGTATTACCACGGTCGTTGCTCAAATGAACTTGCTGAATGTGTTCCCTTCAGACATTTTTCCACGATACCCGTCAATCTGAGAATACACATCAGTTCACGTTGAAAACCAACTTAAGCCGCACAAATAAACATAGAGAGTCATACTTTAGCCGATCCACACAAATGTGGAACACTCTACCTGATCATGTGTTTCCTCCACGTTGTAGTGCCTAGGCGTTTAAGACCAATGTACATCGATACCTCCTTTCCTTATCCACTTCCTCTCCGTCCGACCGTACTGTGCTCAGACATTTAAGAGTACTTCAAAATTCCCTTTTGCGCTCTCGTTAGTGTAAAAAAAGAATACAGAAACCAAACCAATGAAACTGACGATTGCCTTTCTTCAGGTACAATTGAGAAATCCTTGCCACGAACTTCAACAAAACGCCGGGAAAAGCTACGACCATGCGATGAATTTGTAAAGCGTGCTATGAAAACAAAAATCGAAAAAGAGATAAATTGTAGCAAAAGACAACACCAACATTTGAGACCAAACTGGGTCACTCAGCCCTCCGTTGATTTGAACATTTCAGTTCGACAAATTGCGATATTGACGTATGATATTTAAACTCACATGTTATATCAATATAAATAAAGCTATGTTTGTATGTTCTAGATCGCATTCGTTTCTTTTGTTAGTGACTCATCATTCAACACTCCGCAGAGTGTTGACTTGTTGAGATATTTCTGGAACATGCCACAAACCTGAACGTATCGAATTTTTACAATATTCCTGAAAGATAGTAGAAACCAGAGGCACGAACTTATAAAAAGATGACATGGTTGCATGCGGCATTCAGCGTGTCACAGGGCTCCATTTTAGGCACCATCCTATTTAATAGGCCCTATGTTTGCCAGATTAAAGCTAATAGATGTTGCTAGTAAATTCAGAAAAACCGCTATACTTTATCTGCATCCAATGGAGCATCATTTTTAATAAAAGGTAACCAACTAAGAATAATAAAAACACATTGTACGCCAAAAAAAACACATAAAACACAGTGTATAATATAGAGTGTTCCTGGGGAGCAACTCTAAACCTAGTTTAAATATACAATTGACCACCTCCTTTCCTCATCTACTTCCTCTCTTTCCGCTCGCACTGTACTCTGACATTTATGGGTACTCAAAAATCCCTTTTTATGTGCGCGTTTGTGTGAAAAAAAAATGAAACAAGAATTAAGGAACCTTGAAATGCCTTAGTTATATTTTTAGAAACTACGTGAATTTTAAATACATTATGTGATTGTTAAAAATGGTATTGTCCACGTGACTCCCACCAGTTTGTTGACATTGTTCAAAGCAAATTCGCAAGTTCTCAAAAATACGTTGATAAGTCGCATAGATTGCAAGCGCATAGATTTCCCGTACAATATTTTGATGTAACTGATCGAGTGTTGTCGGATCAGCTTCAAAGATTCTTAATTTTAAGTATCCCTATAGAATATATTCACTCGGAATAATATCCGAGCTCTGGTTATGTTGCGGATTTCCACTGGATGCAACCAGCGAATTCGCAACTGAATGCAGCCCTTAGCAACCAAAGAATAACAAATGTCAGCAACCAGCTAGCAGACAATCAATTCTTTGGTTGTTAAGGAAAATAAACAAACTTGTTTGCTTTTTCGTTAGCTTGTTGGAGATTACACATGTCTTTCAATCAATTAAATAAAGTAATCTATTATTAACACTTAAGTCTGAAGGAAGATCATTTCGAGGATTTCGGCAGTTATTAAAGGTATCCGTTCCCTTTTTTCCCTTTAAATAGCAATTGGTTTCAAGCATCAGTGTTGCGGTCGCCATTGCTTTGGCAAATCCAGTTCATCGAGTACACGTCAGGAGACATCACTGTTCCTGACGCCAGGCCCACAACAAGATAAGAAGCATTGTTCGTGGAAGGTGTGTTCAACGCTTGATGGACACACATTTTGGTCCTTCGAGCCGGATCCAGTCTGTGGATCCAATTCACTGCTGCCAGCTCGCAGCATACGCAAAGAAGCAACATTCAATTGGGAGATTGGTGTCTATCCATGAAAGTGCAACGAAATCGTTTAAGTGATGACTGCGATTCATTAATGGTTTATGATCCTTCCGAACGAGAGTTTCCGAACACAATGCTTCCCCGACAACATTCCTCGGTCGGCAGAAAAGTCACATTCACTGATAATGTATAGAGTAAATGGACCATCTCGGCAATAAGAAGATTTTAATTGTGTTAACATACCGCCGCCACGTTCACGGCGCACCAATGAGCTGCCCACATGACAGCTACAATTACCGCTGCTCCGAATGCAGCCCCCGTCCAGTTTAAGGACATGAAGCCGCCAGATTAGTGGCGCATTAACCGCTGCTCAGAACGCAGCCCCCGTCAACCCTAAGGACCTAAAGCCGCCAAATTAATGGCCCATTAACCAGCTGCCCCTACGACAGCTACAAATACCGCTGGTCAGACCAGCAGCCCCCGTCCAGCCTAAGGACCTACCGACGCCAGGTTAGTGGCGTATCAACAAGCTGCCCCCAGCGAAGCTACATTACAACCCTACCGCGACCAAGTTCGCGGCGCAGCCTGCCAGAACTCACAGGTAAGACGTTGTTCACTTATCAATAAATTACCGCTGCCAAATTCGTGGCGCATAAAGAAGCTGCCCCCCACACTTATGTATCGGCTACCACCGCCCCGGTTCGCGGTGCACCTCCAGATCCAGACGTAAGGATCCGCCGCCAAGTTCGCGGCATATTAAAGGGCCCACCCCAAGGGCCGACCGCCGTCAAGGTCGCGGGACACACCGTCCAAACGCAAAGACCCACCGTTGTCAACAACCAGAGAGCGCCCCAATGTCAGAGAAGTCTAGAATGACAATGTCTACATTGGCGGAACAGCTCATCAGCGCCCAGTTCGCCTCTCAGGAGCGGATGTCCTGTGCTTTCCTCAACCTCGAGAAGAGAGGGCTACCAACGTTATTCACGGTGGACATACGCCAACACAATCTCCAGATCACATGGGAAGACATCCGACTGAAGCACGAGGAGATAAAACGCCTGGCCACTCCACAGATGACCAGCAGCCACCGCTACTTCGTGGACAGATTCATCAATCAGGCCGAGGAGATATATCTGGACGAGGCCACAAAGGCACGCCCTCACATCTGACTGTCCAGCCGCATCCAAGACTGCGATGGACATCGTCATTCAACCACAATGTCGGTGGGCCCCATTGATGTCGCAACCTTCATGGTGGCCGGGAACTCCTTCAACACCTGGCCTGCGAATGCCACATGGCCATCCATCCAGATTGCCATCACGGATGATGCAACCGGAAAAAAACCCTGTGGGAAGGAGATCGCGATGCCAGCATGGGCGAATGTTCTACCTCGTCTCCACCAGTTCGAAAAGTGTCTGCCGCAGACCGAAAGAAAAACACAGTTCACCGCAAGCTGTCCGAAGTAGGGAAGTTGTTCACCGAAGATATCTATGATAAAAACGCATAGGTTAGGTGTTGTTAATTTTTATTTAATTTTTACGAAGCACACGTGAAGATTACAATAATAATGCACTCTACGAAAACTGCAGCGACTATAATACTCGACACGGCGACTATAATATTTTAATTACGCTTCTCCGCTGCCGGCGGAAAGCGGGAGTGCTGCGACCAGCGTGGTCGAAGGATGGAATAAGACTCAGCGATCGTCATCTCATGCAGAGATGATTTCGCTAACGAAAAAAGGAAGAGAGAGAAAAACTTTTCTCTTAAGGGTGTGACCACTAAGAAAATGCGATATTTTTGGTGCAGTGGTATATGTGCGCGATCGAACAGATTCAATGTTGTTGCGCGTGTTCGAAAGCAGTGGAACGAGGAAACAGGCAGGCGGCAAAGACAAAAGGGCAAAATGACCAAATGCGCCGTTGGTAATGCGGGTCATTGTTTACGCGATGCCTCGTCGCTATTTTCGACGTCGGGAGAAAAAGGTGCTAAAAGGAAATTAGATGTTTATGGCATCTCTAGCTGCAGTAGAAACCGGGTTCATATTTGCATTAGGAAATGCTGGAGAATTTGGTTTCAGTGTCTATTG
This sequence comes from Microdon myrmicae, assembly GCA_963931805.1. NCBI lineage: Eukaryota > Metazoa > Arthropoda > Insecta > Diptera > Syrphidae > Microdon > Microdon myrmicae. The sequence continues at coordinate 68,610,213 of OZ007496.1, read as the reverse complement.
CGCTAATTATATGCAGCTGTTTGGGTTGTTTATTGATAAGACAAACAAAAAAAGGTTGCCAGGCAATGTAAATGAAAAGGTACATGACTCGGCTGGGAACATAGACGGTGCAGTATTTATGGTCCCTGTCATGAAGGTTACAAATGTATGTAAATCTAATTATTTGTTTACCGGAATTCCTCTAAGGAAATTTGACTGGCGACGTAAATGCCGAAATTGATTGGAAATTCCTGGTAAGTTAATAAAGAAATCTTAAGGAGCAATGGTATGCGAAGAGAATGCATGAAGGTAAGTTTTCTTTACAGGGACTTAAAGATCATAGATTTGATCTCCTAAATGCGTGCAGCATTTTTAGGTACCGAATGCGAATGCATTGGCGAGGACTTAAGCGTCTTGGGTGATGATTATGGGGGTTTTTCAGGAAGGTAAACCGTGGGATTTGGCGGAACCGCCACACCCCCCCTACTGAAAACAAAGGTGTGACGACAGACACCGAAAAGCCAGCCAAGGCATGTGTTGTCAAAAGCAAGACAGCCAAAGGAGGAACGACGTCTCAGAATAAACCCGTCCTAAATCCGCTCCCTCCAATAATCCCCTCTATCCCGGAATCCTACCTCTCCTCTCCTACCCTCGAAATAGTTCCCCAAGTTCCACCCACAATTTCAACCTCTTCCCCCAGCTCACCAACCCCTCCCCCTACCAGTACGTAGACATGCCCTGCACTGTCACTGTCTCACAAATGCCGAATTTACCACTCCACATACACTCGCTCCTCCCTAGCCTCCTACCTCCCCCATCGCACAGTCACCTTTACCTTCCTGGTTTTTTTTCTTTTTTCTCATTCTTACTCTAGTTTTAAGATAGTCTGTAAGACTTTTTATATTAAGTTAATTTAAGTTAATGGAAGCTTGCATTAAGCTAAATAAATGAGGGATCTGCCCTCACACTAAACTTAGGCAGCTACCTTCGGACGGGCGCCAATGGACGCAGCATTTATCATTGCCACTGGTCTCGAGGCAGTACTTCCAATCACCTGCCATCATGTGGTCACTGATCGTGGGTTGCGACCTTACAACTCCAACCCAGATCACATGGCCAGTTCCATTAAATCCGTAGACAACCAATTCAGGGCGGATGGCTCTCTCCAGACCTCCGCATCACCAGAAGATCAGGGCCCTGGACCTCCGTCCCCTAGAATAAAAGGGTTGGCCAAGGATTGGCGAAGGCGGGCGGAATGTTGCGGATTCCCACTGGATACAACCAGCGAATTCGCAACTGTATGCAGCCCTTAGCAACCAAAGAATAACAAATCTCAGCAACCAGCTGACAGACAATCAATTCTTTGGTTGTCAAGGAAAATAAACATAGTTGTTTGCTTCTTCGTTAGCTTGTTGGAGGCTTCACATGTCTTTCCATCGATCTATGAACAATGTAACAGTGGTAGCTCCATCCGGTTGCAACCATGTCTTGGAACTGTTACCTTCAAAGTTTTGAAGCGCTGGGATCAAGCACTCCTAAAGAATATGACAATATGTTTTAGGTTTCACCATAATCGCAAATTTCATATTCTATCTGATGATGCACCCCACGTCCTGGTTATGGAAAGGACGTTTGTGATTCTATCGCGAATTATTCTAAGACCTGAATCCGCAAATTTGCTTGCCGCCATAACCGTTGGCATGGAAATTGGCCGTAATGCTAAATAGTATATTTGAAAAATTGTCGAATCGTTTCAACATCCCATTGGCAAAATTAAGTTAAGGATTGGTATTAATTCGTTTCAATTATTGTTTAAAATATAAATGTTTTATATAAACAATCTACGGATTGGCGCATTTAATGCCAGCGCTCGTCATTCCTTCGCATTTTTTCAAAATGGAAGAAATAAACCGCGAACACTGTTAAAGCCAACCCTGTATATTATAAGAACCGTAACTGGAACTAATTTGACAAAAGCAATTTTTTTTTAAAACCATAAATTATGAATTAAAATTATCATTTAGTGTAAATATTTGTTACGATATTTTTAACAAATGCAGATTTACAAGAATTAAAACAACAAAAAAACAACTTTAGATCGATTCAATTAAATGATTATTTTTAATACTTCGGCAACAATTATTAAACGGCTTAGGGATCCTCAATCGAAGTTATAGCGTTTGCGACGATAGTGAAGAGCGTGTGATTCGAACCGACGCTATCACGGTTAGAATCACTAAAACATAGAACCAAAGCTCAACGCATCAGGCCACTGCCGCGTGTACGAAGTTGATTTCTAAACTCAAGTACATTCGACTGATGTGGAAACGCTATATTATTGCTATGGTATACGGCTTCAATGGATGTGCTTTTGGTGGTGTTATTCTTCACTATTCGCCGTGTGTATCTACTAGGAATGCCACAAAGTAATAAAATTTACTGAAGCTTCCTGTACAAATTAATTATATTAGATGGGAAAAAACTAGTAACTAATTTAAACCACTCTCCTGAATATCTAATTCAGTTAATTGAAATTACGTTAATCCTAATATAGTTATAATTTTAATACAAATCTATCTTACTCTTTACGTCAATTAATTTGCTTGTTCACTATTTTTTAACACAATAAGATCCACGACCTCATCAAATTCTCAATTTTTCATTTTCATATCTTGCCTAATGAACGTAAAATAAATACACTACAGGTGTACAGTATTGTTATCTTTGTAGCATTGAATACGAGCCGGAAATTAATACGAGTAATACATACTTAGCGGCACCTGATATATGCGTGACATCTTTTCTTTTGTAATTAATAGCGTTGTTCTACTAAAAAATTCTCGCCTTAATTCTTAACGACCTTGGTTCAACAGTAAGCTTGCTGGACTTAAAAATTGAAGAAATGAATGGCTGTTGCCAACCCAAATCTTCCATTGAATCTCAAGTTCTTCATCTGTTTGACACACTTACATTTTTATAGTGACGTCGTATATTGATATTTTGGAATTGAAATTTAATTCAAATGCTGATTACTTATTGATTTTCATAAACACGTAGACACTGTTTAGTAGTTTTATAAGTTGGTTAATACTATACTCGGGGTTGGGATACAATCATTTTTTCGTGAAAATTTAAAATATGCTTTCAAACTTTTAATCTCTCTCGATTTTAAATTATAGTTATAGATCCATGGAAATTCATCATCATCATAATCATCGGCACTACAACCGCGAACCGGTCTTGGCCTTATTTAGCAAGTCCCGAAGCTTGTTAAATTTTCCAAAATGATTTGGTTTTTTTTTCCGGGCAAGGTCATTAGTCTTGCGCCAGAGGCTCCCCGACGGGGAATCGTACCCCGATCTCCCGCGTGACAGGCGGGTATACTAACCACTACACTATCGAGGAGCCCATGGAAATTACTTGTCTAAAATTCGACATTTATAAAATTTTCGAGATGTATAGCAAAATGTATTTACATGGGCGGACTGAAAAGTTTCCGACCCCAACGTGAAGATCGCAGCACTCGTCAATAAATGCTAGTGAATGTAGTTGCGCATCTTTTGACAATTACTCACCAAAATGTCAGCCACTTTGGAAGCGTAGTTTTTATTTGACAGTCGTTTGAGTGAGACGATGTTTTTTGTTTTTTCTTGGATCCGATTCCCCCTTTGCAGTCCACTGTTTTTACTGTATTTTTGTTTCTCGGCATATATTGGTGTATCCAAGTTTCATCGATAGTAATTAATCGGCGCCAAAACTCGGATATATTCCACTTGAAGTGCGCCCATAGAGCGCGCTGGAAGAGTCGAGGCTTAATGTGCAATTTTTATTAAAAACGAAGACAGGCCAATTAAAAGCTCATTGCTAAATCACGTGCGTTATTGTGCTTGCGAGTGCGAGACACATCAGAGGAAAATGTCCACCAACCCCAGAATGTAGAAAGGGGGTCGTCGGGCCGGGATCGAAAGAAACCCCCAACGCCCAAAATAGAGGAGGCCCCAGACCTGGATAGCTACTTTGGCACCCGCCAAGTAGTGAACCAATACATGCAGCGACATCCTGAGAAAGGTTGGCCAACGGCAAATAACCATTCCGGTTAAAACGAATTATAATGGCAAATTTAACAAACCTCGGTTATGGACTGGATACACGACGACGACCATGAGAACGAAAATGGCTAAACGATTTAAGAATATTCTCATGGAACATCCGCTCACTATACAGAGCTCGAGCTGCACAGCAGCTAGCCGATGCCCTGTCCGAATATAAGACTGACATAACAGCATTACAAGAAATAATATGGGCAGGGGGTGGTGTTATTCAAAGAAACGAGTATGCCATTTATTACAGCTGTCATGCAAAACACCATGTGCTCGGAGTAGGCTTTCTAGTCAGCCAAAAACTGAAGCCTGCAATCATCGGCTTTAATGCAATAAACGAAAGGTTATGAACTCTTCGCATGCGAGGCAAGGTTAAGAACATAACACTTATAAACGTTCACGGACCTACAGAGGAGTCCCCTGACGACGAAAAGGAAGAATACTACGAGAACGTCGAACGGGCCCTCAATGCCTGCCCAACATACGATGTGAAAATCGTTCTTGGTGATTTGAATGCGAAAATAGGTCGGGAGCCGGTTTTCAGGGACTACGCAGGTTCCCATAGTTTTCGTGAGAACACTAATGACAATGGACTACGAGTCATCGAACTGGCAGCATCAAAGATCTTGGTCGTTGCGAGTACCAGGTTTCCACAGAATATGACGCTTGGTCGATAAAGAATTATTTTAGGCAAATTTTTCCGATGCGTTGATGAGTGGAAAATGCCCTTGTGGGAGAAATTCTTTTTACAGGAGCTTTAAGGTTATGCATCAGATAACCTTAATGCGTGAAGCTTTTACAGGTGCTAATGCAATTTCATTAGTGGGAAACAATGGAGTTTGAGGGCTTCAGCACAGGAAGCTTTGGGGTTAATTGGGCAAGTAGGCAGTGGCGTTCGGCGAAACCGCCACCAGTTCCTTCAGTTCGCTCAGCTTTTTTTTTTTTGTCTCTTCAATCGACTCAAAACGCTGTTTTAATTTGAGTTTCGAAAACAGAATACGGTGCTCTCTCGATCATATTGAAAAAGTTTTTGATTCAAAATTCCCTCTTTTAGAACGCCGCATTTGAAAAAAAAAATTATATTGCAATACATCTCATGAACGAAGAGCAAACTCTTTACTTGAACGGGTAGGTTTCTAAATTATAGTGACGATTTTTGATCACCATTGTTTTCACTAAGTCGACGTTTGTTTCAGTTGCTTTTCAGATGAGGCAAGTTTTCAACACCTTACGGCCCTCTGGAAACATAATCAAATATTATCGATATTACAGATCTCTGCAAGCTCTTTCCAACATTTTCAGCGTTTTCAAAACAGAAATTCCCTTAAAAATTTCAAACACTCTTTGTTCAATATATTTTTTCTATAACACTTGAGGAAAACTAATTTCTTTAGCCGCTGTTAACAAACTACTTGGCGGATGGCGCACAAATTCAGCGTCAAAATAGAGGATTATTATACCTATAAAAAAACCTTTTTTTAACAAAACTATTAACCGGATCGTTTAACTAACTCAGTCCCGGTTATAATTTGATTGAATATGGTGCCATTCATTTTGTTACAGAACGCAAAAATGTGGACCTCCCTTTCGTGTTTTCAAAGTGCTACAGTGTTTCGCTTTGATTATTTGGGGGTAGAAGAAGCTACTGCCACTCTCTATAAGCAGATCTACTATGCCGTCGCCTTATATGTCCCCTATTCTCGCCACAGGTCATCGGTTTCATCGCCGCCGCGGTACAACCGCACACTCCGCGCTCTTAGGAACAAGAGAAATAACTTGTGGAACATTTTCCTCAAAGCGCGTTCCTTCCAAAACTACTCCAACTCCCTCTACACTAACCACCTCACAAAAACACAATCTAATTTGATCAATGACCCCAAATCTTTTTTCCACTTCATAAACTACAAACGTAAATGCGATGCCTATCCTAACTCCCTTTCTTATGGCGCGACTACTTCAACCGACCCCCTAACTACTGCCAATCTATGCGCTTCGTTTTTCAATAATTCCTTCACAGACATCTCCTTCGAACCCAATCCGTCACACTTCAAAGACTTGTCCGAATTCTCCCTCGGCCACTTGACCCCGAATGCTGCGGCGTCACGTAGTTGAGGAGAATTTGAACTTACTCAAAGACGAGTTCAGCACTGAGCCGGATAGACTCCCGGCTGTATTTTTAAAGAAATGTTCCACTTCTCTTTCCCTCCCGATATCAAAGATATTCAATCTATCCCTTTCACAGGGGATCTTCCCTAGTATTTGGAAATCCTCCTATGTCACCCCCATACATAAAAAGCTACCTAAAAACAATATAAAAAACGACCGCCCCATCGCCAAGCTGTCTCATATTTCCAAACTGTTCGAAGGAATTCTTTACAACGCGTTATCTTTCCGTTGTAAATCCATCACCTCATCCAACCAGCATGGTTTCCTTTCGGGCAGGTCGACCACAACGAATCTGATCGAGTTCTCATCCCATACTCTCCATGCCTTAGAGAATGGCAACGAAGTTGATGTAATCACCACCGATTTCAGCAAGGCCTTTGACAAAATCTCCCATAATCTCATCCTTTTTAAGCTGTCCTCCCTAGGTTTCGAACCCCTATTGATCAAGTGGTTATCTTCTTTTCTGAAAGATCGATCTTACCGTGTCAAATTCAGATCCACCCTGTCCAATCCTTTTCTTCCCACGTCAGGGGTCCCGCAAGGCAGCCATCTGGGTCCCCTCCTATTTATCCTTACCATCAATGATGCTGACTCCATTATTAAATACTCATCCATATCCCTCTATGCGGACGACGACAAACTCTACAAAACGATCAGCTCTCTCCTCTCGACTCCTTACTTCTCCAAACGGACCTCGACAGCTTCTTAACTTGGTGCCGTAATAACTGTCTTGAACTTAACGTTGTCAAAGGTCACTCCATCACCTTCTCCAGCACCCCCCCCCCCCCCCCCCCCCCCCCGTTCCTACTTCCTGCTAAACCAGCAGATATCATCTGTACCATCGATACGCGACCTCGGGATCTTATTTGACAGGGAGCTTAGCTTCATCCCGCATATTAATGAAATTATTTTTAAGGCCAACTCTGTCCTTGGGTTTGTGAAACGCTGGTCTAAAAAATTCTCTAATCCTTACGTTTCCCGTTCTCTCTACATAGCCTTCTTCCGCCCCCTTCTCGAATACGCCAGTCAGGTCTGGTCTCCACACAACTCGTCCCATGTACGCGGAATCGAAAGCGTGCAACGTCATTTTCTGCGTTTTGCCCTCCGCGGACTGAACTGGGCGAATCCTCGGATTCTCCCCCATACACAAGCCGGCTCCATCTGATCAACTTCAGCACACTTGAGGAGCGCAGAACTCATGCCGATATCCTTTTCGTCCACCGTCTCCTTTCAGGCACAATCAACTGCCCAAGTTTGCTCTCCATCATTGCACTTCACACTAACCCCTGTAACCTGCGAAACACTCATCTCTCCTATCAGCCCACCCACCATAAGTCTTACGGCTCTAATGAACGCAATTCGAGAATGCTGCGGCGGGCAAACTCCTACCCTACCTCCTTCGATTTCAACTTTACCTCTACTGCTCTCAAACTTCATCTCCTCTCTTTCCCCTCCTGACCTCGCCCACTCCCCGTCTACACTCGTACATCCTGTACTAAGCGAGGTGAATGAATGAGTGATAGTTGATGGATAAACCCATTAACCAACTCGCCAAACATACCCCCCCCCCCCCCCTTTTTTTTTTCTTTTTAACCATAGTTTATATTCTTATATATAGTTTTAAGATAGTTGTTAAGTTTTATCGCTTGTACTAAGCTCAATATATGAGGGTTCTGCCCTCACTAAACTAATACCCCCCCCCCCCCTATTTTTTCTTTTTTTCTTTTTAACCATAGTTTATATATATATAAGAATAGTTTTAAGATAGTTGTTAAGTTTTATCGCTTGTACTAAGCTGAATATATGAGGGTTCTGCCCTCACTAAACTAAACTAAACTAAACTACAGTTTGCAACTCTTTAAAGACAACTCCAACTGTTATCCATTAGCATCTCAGAACGCTGACCCAGTGCTATAGTTTCGCCTTTTCAGAGAAGTATATAAAAACTTTAGTCGACCTACTGTACTGACAGATTGCAGAACTTGAATTTGACTTACAATTGTAATTCTGGGAAGGAAGGGGGACGTGTTGAACTGTATTGACTTCTGATTCTGAGTTTGACGACCTTTGGTCAGGTCTTATTTTAAAAGGATGTTCATTCAATCTCAACGGGATTACTTTGTTAAACCTATCTGCAATCAACAGACGATAAGCGTCCTGGAAAAGAAAGGAAATAACAAACCGACTTCCCTGAACTTATAGTCTAGTCTTTAGTCAAGTATTACTCCAAAAGACTTTCATCCTTAAATTTACTATTTTAGTGGATTTGATCCCCTTTCCCTTCGTAGGTCGAAAAATGTACCTAAACGATCGGTCCCGAGGCCGACAACCCTCCTCAATCTTAGGTGACGTGAAATATGAGCCCGTAAAGTCGATAGGCCACATGTAGCCATGTAATCTATCAGGCTTATCGATTGTAGGTTGCAATTTGTTAATTGTTAGTTATTTAAAAACCCAGCAGCGAAAGGAATACTTCAATCGATCAGATACACAAACTATAAATAAGAAACTAATAAAACAAAAAAACAAGAAAACTTCGATATTCGTACAGCAACAACAGCAAGTAGGTTAATTATGAAATTGTGACGTCAACTCAACATGTTTGCTATCGAGTGACACTTTGGACAAATCTACATAACCTAGTTATCATACCGTCATATAATTATACGTATATATTCATATATCATATCAGACTCACTTTCATCAGGTGTTCGGAGTTTTAAAAATCCAGATCAAGTTGACCACTTCAGAGATCCATATCCATTCACTGCAAGAGTCTGTACTGGAGTTCTGTTATACATCAACACCCGCGCACATTGGACAGATCACAATTGGGACTACACGAACAACACACTATCTAGACACTTCCTTGGCGTGCGTTTTAAATCATTGCATTACACGAATCCCTGGACCAGTGGCGACGTATCTGCGGTCGGCACTGTACTTCAAATAGACATTCAACTCGATAATGTTGTAGATCTTTTTCCTTTCGCCATTTCTTCGCTGCGCCAAGAGTTTCTATTGTTTTTGTGGCTTATTGAATTTCCTTTTCAGTTGATTTTGAGGAACGGCGGAGCATGAGAAATACACAAGATTATCGCGAACCCCTGGGAAAACGATCTGCTCTCGCGACGTTTACACGTGGTAATAAATCCATAAGATATTGATTATCTTTTCACGAAAACAAAAAAAAACAAAAAAAAAAAAACAGACGCGACAACGATACAACTCACTTTTTTAATTATTTCCTTCCCGGAATATCTTTTATTCTTTTCTTAATATTTTTTAGATTTTTGTTTTGCTTCTCCTAAACGGTTGATGAATAAATTCTTTAATTAGGCAAACTGCTTTTGGAATACGTTAAAATCCGAATTTGGCTGTGGATCGGGCGCGAGCAAAAAAAAACGATAGAACAACCGAGAATCGTGACAAGCACAGTAGCAACAGGATGTGTAACCGAACAGACGCAAGTCGTCAGTGTGTCGCAGATGCAGCATCCCAGTCACAACATCATGTTATGGCCATCAGCAGTCTTCATCCGTTGCTTCTTCAGTGTCAGCATCATCAACCAGAACTCACTGGGGATGGTGCCGCATCAAAGATTGCTATGCCCATGACCAAATATGGTGCACCTTGGGGTGCTCCTGTCCTGACTTTATACCTAACCTCTGCTCACTCGGCGCGACGTTTTCGTTTCACCTTTTCGTCTTGGATCTGCAGCAAACACCCAGATCTGTATCGACACGAATCACTCACAATACAACACTCACTTTTTAACTTTGCTTATTATTTCCCGATATGTTCCTATTAGATCACACCGTTAGAACTAGTAGCGTACGACACGCCGCACATGACGAAGCGCAAATATCAACTGTGGTCCGCACCTGGGCCCAGTTCGAGCGACACCCCATCGCCATGCTTACCGATGGAAGTATCTACACTCCGTTGTGTGTGCTAGCCACAACTTATCCAAGTTTGTCGAACACCCTGTCTACAGGGAATGATGGTGTTTCTGAGGACAACCCGGCCAGGCCGCAGTCGTTGCAGATGGGCTTCTCTGTAAGTTACTTTGCCTGTGTGCGTGGTATTAGTTGTTGCCCACCTAGCGCAGTAACCTGTTCGCAGTGCTTCTTGTGCCTTGTACACTCATTGGAAAATGTATCTAAGCAGTTTATTTGCAGATTGGAAGCGCCGAAAAAGCTCTCCGAGAAGGAATATTCTCAGAGAGCTAACTGGGTACTCTGTCCATTTTCCAATGGCACTGTATCGGATTTGGAGTTCGTGCTGGAGGTGTGGTATGAGGAAATGCTTCCCACTGTGGGGTATTCATGCTACAGATAAGGTTCCCAGATACATTTGCTGCAAGCAATTGACTTGCAGTATCGCTGTGAATATTTCATACACAAGCCTGTTGAATCTAGCAGGTTTGCCGAAAAAAGTCGATTAAAATTGAAATGCGTCGATTAAGATTGAGATACGTCTACAAATTAACGTAATAGGCATTTTAAATGAATTTCAGATATATTTAATAGTTAGTTGGGTGTATTGTTATTGTACCTTTTTTATTATTATACCTTTAAAGGTTCAACTGACTGAATAAATAACAATATTATTCATGTACTGAATCAAGAAAACCTACGATCTATCTGGATTTGGAGTCATATTAAAGCACTCGACCAATGTAAGAAAAGAAAGACGATAAGCAGGGGGGACTTTGATGTACATTGGACTTAAATGACTGAATATTACAACGAGGACACACGAAATTAAAGGGACTGCCTCGAGTCGGAGGGGATCCGATCGAGATTGGACTTTTGTCGGCCGGCTGACGAACTCCGTGGCTACCACCACGGCGCTGGGTAAGCAGCATTATTTGTACTCATCTGAGACGATAAAAATACTGACTACCAAGATGCCGTCATCCATGAGGCACAGGTGGTTCATGTACTGCCACAGCCGTCGAAGGCAGCTGAGGGTTTCCAACAGACAACGACCACGACCTGCTCGGTCGGTGGACGTAAAAGAATTCAGCGGTAATCATCTTATGCAGAGATGATTCACTTATGGGGTGAGTTTGTGGTGTCGTGGTAGGTATCCACTAAGGATATCGTTTTTACCTACCACCAGAGAAACATAAAGTCTCTCTTGGTGGAATAGAAAACCAGATCTTGTAATGAAGATCATAGTGGTATGTGCGCGATCGTTCAGATCTGAGTTGTTTATACGTCCTCGAGGGCAATGGATAAACGAAGCAGACAGGCGGCAAAGACAAAAGGGAGATATGACCAAAGGCGTCATCGCTATTATCGACGTTGGAAAAAAAAGGTGCTAATGGGATTGGTGGCCGAACGAATTCCTTGCATGCCTTTGTATATGCCGGGTAATTAGCTGCGGCAGGGAAAGAAATTGAAATTGTTTGTTAATGGAAACACAAACGATGAGTTGGATCTTATGCATGTTTACATGCCTAGAAATATGGTTTATGGCATCTGTAAAAACAAGCTGTCCGACATAGGATTTTAACACAAACAAAGGGTGCCGACTGGCTTGGGATTCATGATGCAATATGCACTTTAAAGAATTATTTCTAGGAATTTTATCGAACGCGTTGTATGCATTAAATGTCCTCGTAAACGGAAATGTTTCAGGTGTGCTGGGTGGAGATTGGGGTGCAGGTATGGGAAATTGAAATTTGCCTGGGAACCGAAGGGATCGAATAGGTTTTGTGATTCCTGAAAAGGTAGAAAAAAAAATCTTACAGAAAATTATATGCGAAGAGATGCATGAAGGTAAGTTTTCTTTTACAGGGACTTTTTAAATTATACCTTAGATAATCCTAGATGCGTTTAAGCATTTAAGGCGCTAATGCGATTGCATTAGCGAAATTATATGATTGGATGGAAGTTATGCGTGTTTTTTAGGAAAGCGAAGCGTGGGGCTTGGAGGGAATCGCCACAAGTCTACCGTCAATATACATCATCCCAAGGATGATGCGACTCGGAAAAGAGAGCAATCCATGCCGTTCGAGAAAGTGGCGCACCTAGGAACGGAAACAGATCAGAGTGTCCAATTTGTCTCAAAGAACACGACGTCTCCAGGTGGCCCAGGTTTGAGGGGGCCAGTATTGGTGAGAAATGGGATCTGGCGAAAAAGGCAAGGCTTTGCTTTAAATACCTCCGCCCCAAACATCGAAGATCGGATTGCAAGGCACCATCATTTGATAAGTGCGCAAGATGGCACCACGTCATCCTCCACGCAGGCGAATAGAGAAGTGTAGTGATCCTAAATCACTACTCCCATCCAATCCCCATTGTTATATAAAAACACCAATTACACATGTAAAGTATCGCGAAAACAAAATGCCACCGCCCCTTATGTTTTTATTTCACCCGTTCTAGAAATTTAATGTCTTCTAGAATAATTTTCTTTTCTAAAGGGTGAAGGGATGTAGTGATCCTAAATCACTACTCCCATCCAATTCCGATTATTATACAAAAAACACCAATTACCCACCCTTATCCATAATCCCAATCATGTTCCCCAATTGAGTCATCATCATCATCATTATCGGCACTACAACCGGGATCTGGTCTTGGCCTTATTTAACAAGTCTAAGGCTTGTTAAATTTTCCATAATAATTTGTTTTTCCGGGCAAGGTTATTATCCCTGCGCCACCAATTGAATCATATGCACGACAAATTTAACCGGCAGTCCATTTGTCGTACATTGATTCAATTCCCAATAACCATTTACGTTATGAAATCCCTAATTCTAAATGCATTTCATAATTTCCACTTCTAGTAATTCGTTCAACCAAATTCCCACCCACTTCCCAGAATCCCATTCCAATTGAAGCACACAAAATCTTGTTTGTGCTTTTTGGAATTTTTAAGTAAAATATTTAACCAACCTCTGTCGCCACAGGGTATAAAAGTATAAAAGTATAAAAGGGCGGCAAATTTTGGATTCGTGATCACGTTATTCAGTCATTTCATTATTGGTGACGTGCACTTCAAGTTATACATAGTTGCTTCACTCAACAGTGAGAGCTGAGAGAAGATACAACATAGATTGCGTATACAGTCATCATAGCATTGATACACTTTATTTTCAGTTGAAATTTTATACAATACAGACGTGTTAATTAAATTTGAATTTTAAAAAAATAAATAAAAATTTAAAATTTAAATTTAACAAAAAAAAAACAAAAAAAAACACGTGGACGTGGAGAGTGGTTTTAATTTTATTCATTTATTAACTATCCTTAATTAATTCTTTTAATTCCCCAATATAGGTTGATTAAGTTTGTTTATTTCTTTTCTTGGTTTTTGTTTGTTCCCCTTGCTTTCCACCCGTTTCTTGTCTCTTTTTCATGCTCTTGCAGTGTCGCTTATCTGTTTACATGTTTACACACTCGCCATAAATGGACACCTGCTCTTCTCGTGGTATGGGTCATCACCCCGATCAGGGCATGGTGGCTCTCATAGAAAGAACGCTATCCTGAAAAGTAGATTATCGCGACTAGAAGCCACCTCACCTGTTGTATACTTAAAGTTCAATTAAACAAACTCCCCCTTTGAATAATTAACATCTGGTGTCTTCACATACATATCCTTCCCTTCCCTCCAAATCACATATTCCCTTTACAATAGAATATCTCCAAATACAATAGTAGATAATTTATATAAAAGTAAAACACCCATTTAAAACCCCACTCACATTGCAATAGTCATATTCTTTTTATTAGCCATAGTCTCCCCCTATTAGCCAATTCTGCTTCCAAGAAATAACGATCGTGGAAGTGGAACGAAATAGGATGTGTGCCGAAAGACACGAGATTCAACTTCTTGCGAATCTAGCAGTGAAAGCGTACGGTCGCGTGTGGAAATTGGTCTGTTTAGTATTATTGTAGTTCGTGTAATATTAACATAAAAAAAAGAAATAAGAGACAAATAAAATTAGAAAAGCATTCGAGTTTTCGTGTTTGTTATTGGATAAAAAATCATTTGGTGTTCTAGGAATGACTATTAATGAATCGTTTGTGTGCAAAGATGTTTAATGAATCGGTGGTGTTCTAGGAACGACAATTAATGAATCGTTTGTGTGCAAAGAGATTCATATCATTGAGTGGGTGCAAATTCGCCGTTAATTGGATACGTAAATGGATGCAACATCAAGTAGATTTAGATCCAGTACCAAGGAAACATAAGAATAAGAGTTCCAACGATACACCTGTATAAGAACGGGGTAAGTTTTGTATTACAAACTCTTTATTTAATTGTTAAAATATTCTTTAACACACCCGCATCCCCGTCCAGTACCAGTTCGGAAGCTTCTGATTCGGAATCAGAAGTCGAGCTAGAATTAGAAAATGTCACTGACAATTCTGATGACTCAATGGACGACGGTAACTCGCGTACCCCCACCTCAAACTCATCTAGGGCCCCAAAGCGGAAAACACCACTCCCAACAATAAGCTGCGAGGGAGGACCCTCCAATAAGCGTGTCGCCACCGGCCCCCCGTCAACGCCACCCCCATCATCATCATCAGCTGTCCCCAAAAAGTTGTCGGACCCCGCGATAACTACAAATTATCTAAAAATTGTACCTCCGCAGGAGCCTTGCCCACCGAGGCCAAATCCGGTAGTTAGCCCAAAACCAAAGGCTGCTTGTGTTTCCAACACTGTTCACCCAGAGGTCGGGGTCCGCCCACCTGTTTCTAAGAAGAAACAGCAACTCGGGGTCTTTGCACGAGACCTCAATTTAAAAAAGTTCGTTGGTGACATGAACCGACTAGGGATTTCCAACTTCAAGGCAAAGACCTTAAGCCCATCCCTAAACAAAATCATAACCTACGATAGGTTAAAGACAACCTCAAGGCCAAGGAGGTGAATTATTACACATTCACACCGGCGGATGAAAAGTCGAGGACCATCCTTCTAAAACGAGTCGCTTCTTGTTGGGAAAAAAATGTCATCCTAATTGCCCTCGATGCAACATTTCCTAACGTCAACTTCACGGACATCAAAAAAATCCGGCCCCCACAACGGTTTGTGAAAATCAGACCGGAAAAATACAGCAAGGTGAACATATGGGAGCTTCACCTTGCCCCAGGGACCGACATAGATTCCATAACAGACAAAGTCGCTTCAAATCTTGCATCAGCAAGTTGTCTATGAGGTATTTCATAACAGTGAAATGCCTCAATGCAGACTTTGCCAACGTTTCGGGCATGTCTCGCGAAACTGCAACATGAGTCGCCGTTGCGTTTGTTGCGGAAAATCTCACGATATAGGCAAGTGCGAACTACCGCTAGCAAAATACGATCCCGCGACAAATGTGCAGGACATTGCCAACTTGCTGCAACTGCGGCAACAAAGGACATCCGGCTAGTTACAGGAACTGTCCTAAATATAAAGAAATTATTCAAAGATCCAAGGGGACTCGAGCTAAGCAAACAGCCAAGTCAGACTTCAGAAAACAGGCCACACAACACTTCATCCAAAATGGATTACATTTGCCGACATGCTTAAAGGACAACTCCTCCCCCCTCAAAAACATATTCAAGTCCCTAAGCGAGCCCCGGTAAAAGCCTACGCGACGCCACAAATTCCAGCGGCGGTACAAAAGCCTCCGAGGGGGCAATCTTCAGTGCTTGAGAAACCACTTAGTTTCTCCCGCTTGATTGAAGATATGCGACCCCGATATGAAAAACTAACAACAACATACCCTCCACAATGGATTCCAAAATTAAAGTTATCCTTATAAATGTCAACTCCCTTGTTTCGCTTTCCAAGCGTATCATAGTCTCTGACTTCATAAAGGATAACCGGGCGGACGTGGGACTGGTAACCGAAACTAGGTTGCATCCATGTCACCGTCCCGTATTCTCAAACTTCTCCATGATTCGAAGAGATCGAACCCTCAATAGCGGTCCCACCATCAACGGAGGTGGCACTTGTATACTGGTTCATAGCGGACTTCGCCATGAAGCTATTGACCTCCCACACTTTGAGTCCATAGAGGTGTCTGGGGTTGAACTGCATCTGGCTAATAATGGTAGAGTGAATATATACTCCGTATACCACTCGCATAAAACCAATAATGGCCCCATTAATCCCGAAGATATCGGCAAACTAATAAGGACCTCGGGGCATATACCCTTCATCATAGGCGGCGATTTTGCTCCAGACATCCCCACTGGAACAACTCTGTCTTTTGCCCAAATGGCACAAAACTGTACCAATGGTACACCGAAAACACTTATGCCCTCAACTTCGAAATAGTCGCACCTACGGTTGGTACTCGGGGTGACTCAATTCTGGACATATTTTTTGTGTCCAAAGACTTACTTCCCCAAATCACTCCTCCTCAAGTTTCAGCGGGTGTATCTGACCACAACGTTGTGACCACATTCATTCGCGGCTATCGAACATCCCGGGCTCATATCAGATACATACCCGATTATGAGTGGACAAATTGGGACAACTTCAATATTTCATTGAACGATAAACTCCACCAACTCTCTCTTCCCACTGACAGGAACCTAACGACGGTTGAGATAAACAACGCTGCAAAACGACTTCACGAGATTCTAGTTGAAACCTCGGAGACTCATGTCCCGAAGTACAAACTAGAAAAGACTTATCAGATTCGCCATGACGACTTCACTCTTCGTCTCATCCGGGAGCGTAAAAAGCTCTGCAGAATGAGATATCGTCACCGCTTTACGCAAAGGGATATTGGTACACTGATAAAACAGAGAATCCAAAACAATCGTACCCGACAATTGGTAGACAAACTGAAGGGTATTCAGAAGGACCAGAACGTTTATAAAAAAGTTTAAAAAGATATGTGGCTCTTCCCGTATCACTGGGCCAATCATACACAATAATGTTGTTGTTAATAACGACACCAATAAAGCAAATATCATCGGAGAGACCTTCGAAAACAATCACAAACTTACTCTCCAAGATGGCGACCCGGATACTAATGCGATCATTAGTTCAGAGGTCCACAGTAAGTTGGACGACTTCAATGAGCCAATTGTTGTCTTTAACCCAACTAACAGTGCATACTTCGATGACACACGTGATAATGGTCACGGTTTCATCGCACCAAATACCCTACAGAGCCTGGTTAAATCTCGAAACCCTAAGAAGTCACCCGGTATCGACAACATGTCGTGCCACTCGTTGCGAAGGCTTTCTGCTTTATTCTTTATAAAGCTCTCCATTCTGTTCAACCATGCCTACAACAAGGGGTACTTTCCGCAAGCTTGGAAGCATGCTGTTGTCTGCCCAATAGCAAAAGCTGGGAAACCAAATTATCACCCCTCAAGCTTTCGTCCTATTTCGCTCCTCACCTGCATCAGCAAAATAATGAACAATTCATATACGAGAAGCTAAATAAATTTATCAGTGTCAGGAAACTAATAACTGATTTCCAATTTGGATTTAAAAGAGCGCACAGCACCACCATGGCTCTCAACATATTTCAGAACCACGTTTGCGTGCGCCTCTTTAATAAGAAACCCGCCGTTGCGGTGAGCTTGGACATTGAAAAGGCTTTTGACACAACCTGTATCGAAGGTCTCGTTTTTAAATTACTGAATATTGGCCTCAGTATAACGCTGTGTAGTATTATCTACCAGGTCGTTTTAAACAGAACCTTCCAAGTTCGAGTGAATGGAAAGCTTTCCCGAAGTTTCAACACCGCTGCCGGCGTACCACAGAGCTCCATTCTAGCCCCCATCTTATTTAATATCTACGTGTCCGATATTCCTCGCCCTGTGGATGGGAGAGTAAACCAGATATGCTATGCGGATGACGTCCTAGTTTACACGTCATCTAAAAGCCCAAAACTCGCAACAAACCGACTCAACCGTCATCTGGACGAACTGTATCAGTATTACAGTCGATGGAAAATTCGACTTAACCCATGTAAAGCAGTAGCTATAATTCTGAGTAGTAAACACTTCCAACCTACTTCTCGATATTCACAGAATATCCGAATACAAATAGGAGGTACTACGATTAGACCACAGGACAGGATGTAATATTTTGGGGTCATCTATACCCCAAAAATGAATTTCATCAAACATGTGACCCACATTCTTCAAAGGGGCCTCAGTCGGTCTAAGCAACTGCACAACATCTTGAAGTGGAGCAACAAAGTTGACACCAAAGTTAAGCTTCTCTGCTATAAGCAGCTAATCCGACCTGGAATATCATACGACTTTTCCATATGGTCCTGCATATCTTCGGCCCAAATGGAAAGACTTCGAGTTTTGGAAAGAAAACTGCTCAGAAGATGCATCAACCACTTTAGAAGGCCTGATGGTCGCCATTACCCGAACTCTCACCTATACGAAGGAGCCTCCATTATCCCTATCTACGAGTACTTGCTACAATTAGCATACAAGTACCTCGAAAACATTCAGAACAGCGAGAACCCACTTGTGCGGGAGTCTTGCGTTCTTGACCCTTCTCTCTTTCGATCTCTTCGGATCAGACCACCACAATTTCTTCTTGAGTACAAAACTGATGTAAGCACCCTTCCCAACAACATTCTCCTTTATAGTAGAGGATTCTTGTACCCATCCCATAGGGTCTACTGCTGACACACTACAAACACGCACGCTCAGTACAAGACAGCACAAACACACACACATACACACCGACCAAAGCGCAGATTATCAGACGCCAAAGACGTGATCTGCGTTTTCTACCGCACTCAAGACCCACCGGTCTTGTACGATTTCTTTCCCACCATCCTCCCATCCAAGTAGTTAGAGAACAATTGAACTGACCCTGTCCACACTATCCTTAGATACGTCCTTCCCCTTTTCAGATATCTTGAGACCGAGCCCAACATCTTCACGGATGTGGGTGATTCTGGTTATCGCAAGATTACCAGAAGCCAGAGACAAGATGAAGGACACATTTGTCTTTGTGTTCCTAAAGTCGGCCTCTCGCCACCCATTTTTTTTTTTTTTTGGTTTCGTGATCAGTAAAGTTCCAAAGGCCGAACCCATGGCCGAACAGCAAATCCCATTACAGCTAGTAGTAATAAATAATGTATTTGGAACAAACAAATCAAAAAGCGTGTTACTTTAGCTGGTACTAATCTACACCAAGCGAACGACAGTACTTAGCGTCCTGCACGAACCATTTACTGATTCAACCATTACACACCTGTATTCCCGGTCAGGGGCAGTCAAGAACGCATGTTCCTGTGTTATAAGAGTAAACTTCACCCCCTAACCAGTCCTGCGTCCTGCACGAAATTACGCCGCCAAATCCAGGGTCCCGGGGTAATAGATTTCTCTCTAAGGTAATTCACCATAGAGAGACATAAACACACTTAAAAATATAACTTTACAGAAGGAAGGTCAAGTCATGACACCTTTCCATCCTACAACGATCCCGAGCAAACGAGAGAAGAAGTGATTAGTTCTGTGCGCACCGTCAGTAGGGCAAACCATACGTAAAGGTGGTTCCAGTTGATTTCTACGGTACGGGCCTAAGATATCGGTCCGAGTATTGGCTCTGCTTGATCCACCATTTTGTTACTGGACTCGTCAATTTCCGAAAAAAATCGGTGCGAAAGGGAAAGCGGAAGCCCTCGTTCTGGAGACAGTCGGTGGACTGAGCATCAGGTAGAACGACTTACAAAGAGTCCAAGTGCAAATCAAGGGAACTCATCCCCGAACTGGAAGTTCGATCGAGGTAAGAACCACCCCCTTTTTTAAACTTTCGTAGCAGGAGTTGGAGAAAGATACGATTGAAGGATGCGAACACCTACGAGACCTCGAAGACTAGTTGACCTACACCCAACAAGTGCCTGAATTACTTATCGGTAAGGACAACTGGAGCCTGATAGCTACAAGGGGGCTTAGGAAAGGGAGAAGCCGAACCTTGTCTTGCGTGGGTGCGAGGAAAGGAACAGCGCTGCGGTGAGGTTTACCAACTACGGCAAGACAAAGGAAGACGAGACGGAATTCTTCGTTAGACGTCACTTCGAAATCGAAGCAATAGGAGTGCAGCCGCGACGGCCGAAGAACGATGCCGACAGAAGAGCCATGGAGGTTCTGGAAAAAACCACGAGACGACTGCCAAATGGAAGATACGAGGCGGGGCTTCTACGAAGAAGCGATGACGAAGTGCTGCCCAACAACTACAGCCAGGCCTATCGACGTCTCCTGAATATCGAGAGAAAATTAGGCCAAGATGAGGACTGAAGGAAATGTACACCGAGCAAATGAACAATTTGCTAGAAAATGGTATGCAGAAAAGGCGCCGGCGAACACAGCCCCAGGAAGAACCTTCTATCTCCCACACTTCGCAGTAATACACTCGAGAAAGAAGAAACCACGAATAGTACTCGACGCAGCAGCCAAATTTAACCGCAAGAGTATTAACGATGGCCTACTCCGCGGACCAGACCTCCTCCAATCGATCTTGTGGGTGCTGGTCAGATTCAGAGAAAGACCAATCGCGATCGGCGCTGACATCAAGTAATCTTCCTCCAAATCCAGATGAGCGAAGCCGACCGTGGCTGCTTAAGGCTTCTTTGGTGCGACGGAGACACGGAGAGCAAGCTTGGAGCCGGAGCCACATCATCACCATCGACTGCAATCTACGTGATGAACAAAAACGCGGAGGTACATTCAGTAGCGGCGCAAGCCATCCGTGAAAACCACTCCATGGACGACTACCTCCAGACTTTCACGGCTGCAGAAGAGGCCAGAAGTATAGCAAAGGCAGTGAAAAAGATCCATGCATAGGCGGGATTCCGACTGTAGGGGTGGAGTAGGAATATACCCGAATTATAGAAGGTTTTCAGGAACATTCCCAATCAGAAGCATAGGAATTATCAACGGAAGAAAAGACCCTTGGGCTCAGGCGGCTAATGGCGGAGGATACCCTGGCTTTCAACGTAGAGTTTCGGGACACTCCCCCGGAAGTCCTCACCGGGAAAAGGATGCCTACCAAAAGAGAAGTCAGCAGTGCGGTAATGTCAACCTTTGACCCACTGCGATTTGCAACGCCGCGCTGGTGCTGGTACAGGAGAAAAAGCTGATACACGATATCTGGCACACCAAGATCTCCGAGGGACAGAGGATCGCTTGGAGCAACTACCTAAAATAAGGTTTCCATCCTTAAGGACTGAGAATTCCCCGGTGCTTGTCAGACAGTCAAGGAGAAGACCAACTGCACACTTTCAGCGACGCCAGCGAACAGACGTACGCAGCAGCAGTTTATTGGAGAATTGGAGCCCGATGAGAGACTGAGCGTGATCTTGATCGCTGGTAAAGCCCGAGTAATACCGACAAGGCCGGTGTCGAAAACCCCGACTAGAATTACAAGCGACCTTGATGAAAAGCAGATTGGCGGCTACGGTAGGGAAGGAGCTTAGGCTCCAAATATCGAAGAAATTGTTTTGGACCGATTGCAGCACGCTTTTGCAGTGGATAAAATCGGGCCCACGTAAGTTCAAGATATTCGTCGGTTATCGATTGGTGGAAATTGAAAAGCTCACAGGGCCACGGGACTGGAGATGGGTGCCGACAAAGGAAAACCCAGCAGACGATGCTACTAGAGGCACACCCAACGAGTTCAGCGGCACGGCAAGGTGATTCAAAGGACTACCATCTTGTACGAAGAAGAAGATAAGTGACCAAATCGGCACTTTGAGACGATTTTTGTTTTTTTCTTTTCCGATTTTAATTTCGATTTGGTGCACAAAGAGCGTTTTAATTGGCTTATTTTGCCTTTTAATAAACTACTCTTTCTTTTGATTCTTTCTTTACAGCTCACGTCGGAGCCCGCGGTACACACACGTTAACACAACAAGCGCAAACACTTCCGTTCTTATTTCACTAAGTGCGCGAATTTTTTTTTTTTTTTTTGATACTCCATCGAATGTTCGCGCAACACAATTTGGTTTTTTATGTTGTCACTTTTCACAAAGCAAAACACGGCGCGAAAATCGAATCTATTGTCTTGTTTGGATATTTGGTCTACCTGACTTTACTTTTAAGACAGTTCCGTTGAGAGATTTGTTAATTATCATTTGTCGGTTGTTGACACGGGATGGTGGTCAATTTGGTACTGACTAGCAAAAGGAATTGACGGTGAAATCATATTTTCTCCTTTCAACATGGACTTGTCCACTAAGACCGCTTGCGCCGTTCTCCAGACCGGATTTGCTCTATTCTGGAATTGTGTCTATTCTTACCTATGATGCGAAACCAGTCGTGTCCTCCTGAACTGTTCCATTGAGAGCAGGTTCTTTATAATTTGTTTTTATTTTTTTATTTGAAGTCTGCATTTACTTTTTTCAGAATCAAATTATACGTTTTTTCTTTATGTAGGACTAAATACATGCCCTATCTTACAACTATTCTTCTTACATTAAGTTACTGCCTACTTGCAAGCACTCTACATTATATAGGGTGGCCATAAATTTGAAACATGAATAGAAATAAAACTACAAATATTATTTTGTTGATCATTTATTTAACGTAATAAACGTTTATTGACTTTTTTTTTTTTAAGTGATATCGTCAAGATATGTCCGGTCTCGTCGTTGGCACTCCTGCAATCGACTACGCAAACTTTGGAAAACACATGCTGATTTGGATCGTTCCTTACAGAAATTTCAACGTCCCGAATGTTATCATCGCTTCTTTTTGAACGTAGCCACCCTGTTTGTTTAATATTCGTTGTCGATCCCCTTTGCTCGAATTTCTTGATCCAAGCTTTAATTAAATTAACACTTGTATACTCACTCAATGCGTAGGAATCGTTGTTTTTCTAAAATTGTTTTATACAAAAAGCACGCTGTTGTCCCGTGAAGCGCTCCATCGTGACAAAAAAATTCATGAAGCAACGCACAATTCCGCGCCACTCGCGTGCCCGCCTCTCTAACTGTTTCTAAGAAATCAAGTGTTGCCATTTACAAAAATGTATAGCCCACCCTATACAATATCTAGTTTTTGTTCTGTCCCATGCCCTCTCTTTCCACATTCGACCATCCGATCCGATCTCCTCGAGGTCCAACCTAACATTGTCCTCCCATTTCCGTCGCGCCCGTCCTGTCGGTCTTTTTCCCGCTGGCTTACCGTCAAGAATTCTATGCAGGGGCCTATCGTTGCCCATTCGCGCCATGTAAAGAGACATGGTGAGAGGCCATCCCCCTGTTTTAGTCCGTCCCGGATTTCAAATGGTTCTGAGAGGTGGTTTTCTATTCTAACTCGCCCATTGTTTCCGTTCATGCTAATTTGAATGAGGGCTGCATTTTTTTTTTCGGGATTCCCGGCTCAACTACGATATGGTAGAGTCATAACAAACAGTTGGTGAACCGTTTCTCCGTATTCCCACTTCTTTTCCAGTAGTTGCCTTATTGTGAAGATTTGGTCGCTTGTTGACCGGTTCCTACGGAATCCACATTGGTAGTCTCCCAATATTTCTTCTGCGTACGGTGCGATTCTCGCCAGTATGACATTTGTTAATATTTTGTATGTGGTTGGGAGCAATGGTATTACTCTGTAGTTTTCGCAGTCAGATCTGTCACCTTTTTTGAAAATGGGGACGACTGTTGTAGTCCGGCGCCGTGCTTCCTCGGAATGAGGGAAGAGCGGGGACCTTTTATTTTGTAGACTTGGAACCTTTTCTTTTCTTATCCAAAAATTATTATTACTTATTATATTACATATATAATATTAATATTATTGTTTCAAAATTCTCATTTCCGTTCGAATATATATTAATTCCAGAATTTCCAATATATATTACCTCTAAAATTTTCTTTCTTTATTCCCCCTCTTTAACTTTTTTTTTTTTTTTTTTCGTTTTCGTCATTTCCTGCAATAGTTTGGTTAGTTCATATATATTGAAAAAAAACAAAGGGCATTTGTTATGTGTTTATCTTTTCCTTAAATTTATGGAAAATTTTCCAAAACTTTTCTGGGCCTATTATTATGATGATTGTATAGAAATGCATAATACCAAAAATCTTCTTAAGAAATGATTTCAAATGTCCTAAATGATTGTGTAACTTTTTATTTTTTTGTATTTTGTGTTTGAATAAATGTTTATTGTTGAAAAAAAAAATTTGTAATGTACTTATATGGTTTTCCTTTTCCGTACTTATTTTAGTTAAATTATTATTTTCATTTTTTATTATTTCGTGTTTGAGTAAGTGTTTGTGTTTGTTTTCGTTGTTTAAAATATTTATCGTTTTCGGCTTAATGTCGTTATTTTTCATAGCTTTAACTGCTGTCGGAAGGTTTACCTTTTCAGTCTTACTCACTGCTGATGGATCATTTAGTTTCTCAGTCTCATTTACTGATTCGTATAGTTTTTCAGACTTATTAGCGGTTAGAACATCTTGGTTCCCAGTCCTACTTGCTGTTTGAACTATTTCTTCAGTTATATCTGCTGTAGAAACATTTAATCCGTCAGTCTTTGCTGCTGAAAAGATTTGTTCATCAGTGTTAGCTGCTGAACTGACTTGGGTTTTGATTTTAATGGCAACTTTTGGATCTTCAGTCTTTAACACTGCTGAATTATCAGTCTTTGTTGCTGAAGTGCCGGGGTTGTCTATTGGGATAGCCGAAATGTGAGGGATTTTTGGTTGTATATTTTCTGAAATTTCCGAATTTTCAGTCTTTAATACTGCTGAGTTTTCAGTCTTTGTTGCTGAAATATCGGGGTTGTCTATAGGGATAGCCGAAATATTAGGGATTTCAGTCTTTAGTACTGCTGAGTTTTCAGTCTTGCTTGCTGAAGTGTCTGGGTAATCAATTGGGATAGCTGAAATATTAAGGATATCAGTCTTTAATACTGCTGAAAATTTCGAATTTTCAGTCTTAGTTGCTGAATTATTTTCCAGAATTGCAGTCTGAATCGGAGTCATTATATTAGGGTTTGGTTTAACTTCTTTTATATTTGTATTTATAGCTTTATCGGAATTAGTCATATGGTTAGGATAATCATAAGCTGGCTCAAGGTAAATTTGGGTAGGAGTTTCATTAAATTTGTCGTTATCTATTTCCAAAGATCTAATGCTGTAAATAGAAAAATTTTGTTTTTCTTCCATAAATTTTGGTTGGCGTCAGGCCTCGTTTTCCGACTCTTGCACCCGAGAAAAGTGAACATTTTGCTTATCGTTTTGTCTATTGTTGGTCCTGGCACTTTCACCAAAGCGATTTTCAGAATTTGTAGGTTTATTTCGGAATGGGTTTCGCGTTGTTGTACCTTGTTGGTAATTTGTTAAAGACGATCCATTCCTAGATATCTTGTATCTACATTCGTTCTCTGGGTGATTATTTCGTCCACAGAATTTGCATATGAATGTTGTATTCCCTTTTTATGAGTTATCTATTCGGGAAAGTGGACTGCATGTTTCGATAACATGCGTCCTGAGAATGCCCTGGCTTACCACAGGTTTGGCAGACTATACGATTGAATCTAGGGTTTTCATTATATTGATATACCCTGGGAGAGTTGTCCATTCGAGCAGCATGTGATGCTACATGTGCAATCGACAGTTTTAAATTGTTTCCCCGATGGACTTTAGCTAGTATTTTTAATTGTTCGTTCTGTAGTCCATCCTCAA
Organism: Microdon myrmicae; assembly: GCA_963931805.1. Classification (NCBI taxonomy): domain Eukaryota; kingdom Metazoa; phylum Arthropoda; class Insecta; order Diptera; family Syrphidae; genus Microdon; species Microdon myrmicae. The sequence goes on along the minus strand of OZ007496.1, from coordinate 68,584,341 downwards.
ATGTTTGTACGGCCAATTTTATGTTTTCTTCTATTAAGTATTCCCTAACCACCGCGTCTGCTGTTATTTCACACGTGGCAGAGTTCAGAGTCCTTAGAGCATTCGCAACTCTATCTCCGTATTCCCGAACGGTTTCTCTGAAGTGTTGTTTCAGAGAAATCAACTCATTGTGTGCCGTCGACCGAGATTGCTCCTCTTTATATTCCGATTCTAATTTTTCTTTTAAATCTTCCCACTTAGCGATTTTGCTATACCTAATAAGATCGTATGCATGACCCTCTGGTCTATTTTTGACTAGCTCCAGAAATGTTTCGTATATATCCGGGTCTGCCTTTTTTATTGATCTAAATAAAACGTCTCCCCCGGAAATAAATTTGTCTAGGTCGCAGGGTTTCCCGTCAAAGGTAGGAACGATTCTGAAAACATCAGAAATTCCGACAGAGAGAGAGCCATTTCAGGGGGTTTACTGTATCTGTATCTGTTGAGAGCGGATTTGTTCTTCCCCATGCCTAGTCGCCGGTCTTGTGTAGTAAGGACTCGTAATATCGAACATTTTAGAAGAAAGTATGGCAAAAATTTGTTATCACTTACAAATATGGTTATGAAAAAAAAATGGCCTTTATGTTATCCAATATATATATATATATGGAAAAGAAAAATAAATTGGTCCCAAAGCTGTAAAGAAATAAAATTCGACGAGAAAGAAAAAAAAACGGAAATGTCGTCGAAATACTGAAAAGAGAACTTTCAAAGAAATTTCTATCGAAAAAAAATAAAAAGAAAGCTTCCAAGTAAAAATATTCCTAAAAAAAAAGAGAGAAAAGTCGCTATTTTGAAAAAAATGCTTACCCTACAAAATGTTGATTGCTATCATACGTAATGTTGATAGAAGTCTTTGTCTTGAGTTTCTTATTGTTGTCCTTCTTGTGTAGTTGTTGTGTGTTCTTATTTCTCTTTTTTTTTCACTTTTTTACAAATTTTTTTGATTATCGCCAGGCAGACTTCACGTCCTATAGTTGCTTGCTCATCCTGGTCTTTGCTGCTTACATCACTTTTTATTTTCGTTGTTTTATCTTTTTTTTGTTTTTGTTTTCCCCTTTCTTCTCTATAGGAATTTTCTTTATTTAATTTTGTTGATTTAAATTTTAATTAAATTAATTTCATTTCTTCAATAATAATATTATTTTGATTTCTTCTTGTTATGTCGTTTTAGGTTTTTCTATTTTATTTATTTATTTATTTAGGGATCCACCAGTTTTCGAGGATCTCACCAGTCTTCGAGTGTCCTCATCATCGGCATCATCATCATCGTCGTCGGCATCCCACCAGTTCCGTTTTAGTTTCTTCTTAGTTTGTGGAAAAAAAAAATTTTTTTTCTCCTTAACTTTTTTTTTTGATTTAGTTAGAATAATCCCACCGATTATTCGTAATCCCACCGCTGCCACCAGTGTTGTAGTCCGGCGCCGTGCTTCCTCGGAATGTGGGAAGAGTGGGGACCTTTTATTTTGTAGACTTATTAAAATGCAGGATTTCTTCAATTTTATTTATTTAATTCTATTTCTTTAACTGGAACTTAATTTCTTCTACTTAAACTCTAACTGCTTTCAAACTGAACTCAATTTGTTTCTGATACTCAACTACTACTTTATACTTTTCAAATTCAACCTCTGTCTCAAACTACTCAATCAGAACTGAACTCTTTCTCCTCTGAACTCTAACTCAAAACTAACTTTACAATTGAATTTTTTCTCTACTTATAGAACATTGTGTTCTAATTTACTGTAACTTATAAAATGAACAAAACAAAAAATATCAAAGTCTCTGTGACTTTTAAATTGAATAAAATTTGAACGAAAATCAAAGTTACTATGTTTTGAATGAATAAAAAGGTGCAGGTTATTAAATGTGCTGTAACTGGCAATATTGTGAATGTTTATGAATGGTATGTATAAAGTGAGAATGTAATATATGTAAAGGGAAGTTTTTAAGAATGTGTAAGGAGATTCAGTGTTAAATTTAATAGGGGTAGTATTCTGGAATACAACATCACTATTGAGGTTTTCCATTCTTCCGGAATGACTTCCTTATCCCATATTGTTTTGATCAGTTGGTAGATCTTTCTGGTGGTTGCCTCTCCTCCATGCTTTACAAGCTCTGCCGGTATGCAGTCTACTCCGGAGCTTTGTTGTTTTTCAATCGATTTATGGCGTCTACAACTTCGTCGAAAGAGGGCTCTGGAATCTGAGGCTCGGCTGTATGTACGATTTATTTGTGGTTGATGGGTGCGCACATTGAGCAGGTTTTCAAAGTACTGCTTCCATCTTGTCACGATATTTTTTGTTTCTGTCACCAGACAGTCGCTTGTGTCTCGGATTATTTTGGCTCTCCCTCGATAGCTATTTCTAATTGAATTTATGCCGGCATACATACCTCTGATATTCTTTGCTCTGGTATTTTTTAGGATTTTCTCGATCCGAGTCTTCTCCCAATCGCGTTTTTTGCGTTTGAAAGGTCGCGTTCTCTGTTTCCGAATTGTCGCGTATCTTTCTGCGTTGACTTCATCATATCCTTCTAAGTGGATCACTCTGAGGCGTTTACGTTGTTCGGTCTTTGGCCTGCACTCATCGTCAAACCAAGGCTTGGACTTAATTGTTTTCTTAAATCCTAATACCTTTTGGGCTGTTTGTTTGATTGTGTCTCTGATCGATGCCCATTTAGTGCTCAGATTATTGGTTTCCTCTACCTCACTACTCCCATTCTCTAGAATGCTAAATCTATTCGTTAGTTCGTCTTGATATTCAGCCCTTTTACGTAGGTGTTTTAGTTTATCAATCTCGAACTTTTTGCTCGTCTCCCGTGACTGTCCATGTGGGTTTGCTACGAGGCGACTCCTGATTTTGCCCATCACTAGAAGATGATCGGAGTCGCAATCTGCTCCTCTATATGATCTTATGTCAAGGATATTCGAGTGGTGTCTTTTGTCTATGTGGAAGTGGTCTATTTGGTTACGCGTTACGCCATCGGGTGATATCCATGTGGCTTTATGGATTTACTCGTGCTTGAACATCATGCTTTTCACTACCAGATCTTTTGACGCTGTGAACGTGATAATTCGAATTCCAATATCATTTGAAACGTCGTGTAGGCTTCCCTTACCCATACTTGGTTGGAAGATAGCTTATTTTCCAATTTTCGCCGAGGAGGATTTTAACATCGAATGATGAGATCACATCAAATACTTCCTCTAGGGTCTCGTAGAATGTGTCCTTCGTTTCTTCGTCGGTAGATTCTGTTGGGGCGTATACGTTTATAAATACAAAATTGTACCATGGTCCCTGTATATTTAGCACCGACATTCGGTCATTAATAAATTGCACATCTTTTACATGGGGCGTAATCTTCTTGCTTATGATGAAGCCAGTTCTGATGTTATGTGTATCGGTACCTGCACACGCCAGTGCAAACCCGTTGGTTTCGATTACTTGATGTGGGAGTCGGACTTCCTGAAGCGCGACGATGTCCATTTTATATTGTATCACGTTTTCTACGACCGTCTGTATCGCGCCTGGTTTATATAACGTTCGAACATTCCACGTCCCGACGCGTATATCCCCCTTTTTCCGTTTTTCCCTACGTCTTCTTTTTGCAGAGTCGGTGTTTTCTTGATGATTTGTTCCCCTGTGGTAGTATCGGCTCATCACACCTACGCCTACCGGATTTTTCGTGTGATTGTTTTTTGTATATTGATTATTCATTTTTGATCCCACGAGTCTTGGTGTTTCAAATAGTCCTCCACATCAGAGCCCCGTTTTGATATGGTAAGGTCTGCTTACTGCTCTGATTCGACCCGGTGTCAGAGAGGCGCCGGTATACCCCTGGTTGCAAACCATCCAATCGGCAAGGTGACGCGTAACACCCTGGATTAAGGGTGGTAGATCTTTGTGTGTTACTCCTCGCTAGCCTGTCTGACATGGGTGGTTCTACTGGAAGCGTATCCTTTCGTCAGCATAGCCTGACTGATTCATGGTAGTTTAAGCCTCCGCACCACGTCAACGTTTCTACCAAGTGGGGAGCACTACTTTATTAACTCGTAAAAATGCATATAAAGTGAATTCGATTAATAATGGGGCTAGCAGTTAAGATATAAAACCTCCCCACGTATATTTCATACATGATAATATTTCATTTTTATTTAAATTATTTTTATTTCAAACATTTATTTCGGTAAATATAATATATTTTTCGTACCACACTGAGACGAGACCCGAATTCCTCGGTTCGGCTGATGCTACTGTTCGCACGGAAGGTTGCAATGTAAACGCGACAACGCTATAAGTTCAAGGTCTGCATTTTGCCAAGCACTAACATGCTGCCAGCGATCCGTGGATTCCTTCGCCTGGGCGCATCCGATGCTCAGATCATGCTGTATATATCGTTTCTCTGTATATATTTTAACTCAGTAGACTAATTAAAATTAGGAGGTAAGTTATTGCATTATTGTACTTTAGTCTTAAGGAGACATTCCGGTTTGTTCGGTTCAAAAAATCAATTTTTTTTTGCTTAATCGATAGTTTTATACTTCAAAAATAATATGTTAAAATTTGGAAACGAAATCTTAGGCGGTTCCAAAGTTATAGGTCATTAAGCGGTCGGGTCTCCCGCGGATACAAATTCGTATCATAGGTGGCAACTACCGTGTATTTAGAAAGATGCAGACTATCCATTTATGGGCATTAATTTGCTTCGCTGTTGGCTTGGGCCAATTGCCACTTCTTTGAATATGTCGCAATCTTGTGCGACTGAACAACATGTTCATAAGCGGTAATGGATAGTCGCTCCTGTGTATGTTGTTTTTATATTCGGGCGTACTGCGGGTGACCTGCGATTGCCTGAGTTTTAGTTAGTTTCATATATATGAAACTAACTTGCCCGTTGCACAGTGCTGGTGGTTTTTTTTGTTTGGTGACTATGGAAGATGTTCCTACCGGTGACGTCGCGGGGTAGGTATTTTTGATGTTTCTTTGTTTCTTTTTTATGAGGAGGAAAAAGTATTTAGTGTAAACGTGGTCTCAGAGCGTGCAGTGCTCGCGTTTAGGCGTCCGTTTCATACGTTTTTCAACCATAATGTTTAAAAACGTCGATATAAAAAACGAAAAGGATTTATGGGAACTGTACATGAACTGGAAACGGAGTATGCGACTACATCGGCACAAAAATTGGCTACATCGCCCGACTTCGCTCCAACGGTCACAGTAACGGCAGCATACGTGATGTTACATTTATTTTCAGTTTTTTCCGAACTTTCAAACATTATAAAGTGTAAAAACTGTGACGGTTGGATAAACTTTTCAAAAAAATCTGAGAAAGGCCTAGGATTCAAACTGATCGTCGAATGCAACTGTGGTGAGGGGGTCATCGAGTCCTGTCCACGAATCGCCAACAAAGCTTACGAAATGAATCGTAGAATAGTATTCGTAATGCGCATCTTGGGTGTCGGGTTAAATGGATTACATTGTTTCACTTCACTGATGGATATTGGCGAATTTACGAAACACACATACTACGCTGCTCTCGATAATGCAGACACCGCTTGTATCGGCATTTTTTCTTCCGTGATAAAAAAGGCTAGCAAAGAAGAAAAAGAAAAAACTGATGAAAGTGAAGATAAAAAATGTACTGCTTCTGGAGATGATAGTTGGAGCAAAAGGGGTCATACTGCTAATTATGGCGTTATGACATTGATGGGCAACAAAACAAACAAAGTTCTCGATCTTACTGTGAAATCGCGTTATTGCCAATGTTGCAACCTTATGAAAACAAAGAAAGGCACCCCTGAATATGATACTTGGTGGGATGAGCACGAACCAGTTTGCACTTTGGATCACAATGGAAGTTCGAGTAAAATGGGGCCTGACGGAATGTTAGAGATGTTCGAGCGCGCTTTTGATCTGCACGGCCGCATTTACGAAAGGTACGTTGGAGACGGGGATGTATAAATAATGAATATGTTGCAGAAATCAGTTCCAAATGTTGTAAAGGCCGAGTGTATCAATCACGTGGGAAAGTGAATCGGTTCGCAATTACGCGGTGTCATAAAAAAAGCAAAAAAAAACTGACCAATTAGGAGGAGCTGGTCCTGACTAACTTACGGGAAACATGATAACAGAACTGACGACTTATTACGAACTTGCGATTAGACGCAATGTTCCGGAGTGACTCGACAAAATTTACAAACGTAGTCGAAAGACGAATAAAATGTTTAAAAAAAAAATTGTTGTTATATCTTTAATACTTTATCTTTAAAACAATGATGAAAATAACCTATTTTTTGACCCGACAAACCGGAATGTCCCCTTAAGATAGATTCCGTGGGGGCAACTTAATATATACAAATCACTGTCTCTCTCGCAGATAACCAAGTGTTTTATTTTTAACTGCTAACCCCAAGAGTAAAAAATACTTTCACAGAAAGTCATTTTATTTTAAAACAATTTTAAAACAACTTTGTTTAACTTTCATTCACAACATTGTCCGACGCTAGCTGACTCTATGCGAGCTGACCTCGCATAATTTGCACCTATATGATGAGTGTCCCAAGCGCGGAAATTTCTGTTTTTGGAAAGGTTGTCGATAATATGGGAACAATATTAAGGATTGTCATGCACGTATAACTAAACCCGAACCAAAAATTATGAGACCCTGAAAAGTGTTCACCGACAGAACAATCCACATGGATCCCAGGAAAAACCCAGCCAAGGTCACCAACCATCAACAGCCACCCAGGCAGGCTTCACTCAAAACTGTGAATTCTGTGGCCGATGATGCCTACAGTGGGGAGAGTGCCTGTGGGGGTACGAAGTCATGGCACCGGCATTGGCGCAGGGTTGTACTTCGTCCTCACAACTTAGGCGTTTCGCCGCAAACTCCTAGAGTAGAAATTTGTTCAAGAAAAACAAAACAAAACTAAACTCTGCAACACACCGTTCACAAGACGCAAGTAAAAGGAAACACTTATTGCTAATGTATTTTATTTTCACGTGGAGAGTTTACAATTTGTAAGGAGCGGCTTGATGAGGAAATTATTGTTAGTAACAAGTCATCATCATCATCATCGGCACTACAATCGGGAACCGGTCTTGGCCTTATTTAGCAAGTCCTGAGGCTTGTTAAATTTTCCATAATGATTCTAGTAGTTAGTAACAAGTACTTAAACTGAAATTACATTTAAGAACAATCGATAAATTGGGATGATTTTTTGTCTTCACTGGTGAAGTGATTCGTTGCGAATTGTTTGTTTAATTAGATTGTTTCACATCTGACACACTCCACTGACACCCCGTATACATTTTGGTTATTAACTGTTCGTTTTACGGTATGTTTAACTTTAAGGATTGAAAATTCGCGGAACTGTATAACACGCACGACTGGTATCGAAAAAAAAGGCTCGCTAGGGTGTGCATTACGAGCACACCCTACAAGGGATGATGAACGGCTCGACCGATCCGTTCTGTGGTTGGAATAGCACTCCACCGATATCCTCTCCAATAAGGATATCGTTTTTACAAAACACCAGAGACACGTAAAGTGTCTCTCTTGGTGGTATAGGAAACCAGATCTTGTGATAAAGGTCATGGTAGTATGTGTGATGATCGTTCAGATTGATGCTATTCACACGTGCTTGACAGCAGTGGAACAACGAAACAGGCAGGCGGCAAAGACAAAAGGGCAAAATGACCAAATGCGCCGTTGGTAATGCGGGTCATTGTTTACGCGATGCCTCGTCGCTATTATCGAGAAAAACGTTGGGAGAAAAACGGTGCTAAAAGTAAATTGGATGTTTATGGCATCTCTGGCTGCAGTAGAAACCGGGTTCATCTTTGCATTAGGAAATGCTGGAGAATTTGGTTTCAGCGTCTATTGCGCTAATTATATGCAGCTGCTTGGGTTGTTTATTGATAAGACAAACAAAAAGGGTTGCCAGGCAATGTGTATGAAAGGGTACAGGACGCGGCTGGGAAAATAGACGGCGCAATATTTATGGTCCCTGTCATGAAGGTTACAATGTATGTAAATCTAATTATATGTTTACCGGAATTCATCTAAGGAAATTTGACTGGCGACGTAGATACCGAAATTGATTGGAAATTCCTGGTAAGCTAATAAAGAAATCTTAAGGAGCAGTGGTATGCGAAGAGAATGCATGAAGGTAAGTTTTCTTTACAGGGACTTAAAGATCATAGATTTGATCTCTTAAATGCGTGCAGCATTTTTAGGTGCCGAATGCGAATGCATTGGCGAGGACTTGAGCGTCTCGGGTGATGATTATGGGGGTTTTTCAGGAAGGTAAACCGTGGGATTTGGCGGAACCGCCACATGCCCCCACAGACTAAATTACGAATAGGCAGATCGCACTTTCAGTGTCAAATCCCAAAAATAACCATCTGCCAAATCCTGTACAGTCATATTGATTGTTAACGTAGATCCGGACTTAGTGCGAGAGCAACAGACACCATCCTCTCTTTTTAATGGAAGAGCATAGTCCCTTCGGTTACTTAATGCTTGGACTAAGTGCCATAGTCATAGCCCCTGCACAGCTACCTTTTTTGAATGTTAAGACGGTTTCGGCCTTCAAATTCATCTCTTTCGCAATGTCAATGCAGTATCTGTTGAAAATTCAGGCCACCAACACAGCGGAAACCCAAATCATTAAATAAAATGTCTTGAACGGACCCATAAGCAATGTTCCAGATTTCTCCTAACTCTATGAAGGGTAATTTGCGATCATTGGCCAACGTTATGTTCAATTTATCAAAGCTTTCGTCGGCTTTTAATGTTGACGATCTGTCACTGCGTTCCGAATCTTCGGCGACTTTCCAACATTTCCAATGTTGTACAATTTAATCCATTTATGAAATTGTAAAAACTCAACTGAGGCAAATATGCATAATAATACGGCGTAACTACTTCAAATGCCCAGGTATGACGATAACATGGAGATGTCAATGGTACATATAGTTTAGTTAGTTTAGTTTAGTGAGGGCAGAACCCTCATATATTGAGCTTAGTACAAGCGATAAAACTTAACAACTATCTTAAAACTATATATAAGAATATAAACTATGGTTAAAAAGAAAAAAAAAAAGGGGGGGGGGGGTATGTTTGGCGAGTTGGTTACTGGGTTTATCCATCAATTATTACTCATTCACTTATTTCGCTTAGTACAGGATGTAAGAGTGTAGATGGGGACTGGACGTGGTCAGGAGGGGAAAGAGAGGAGATGAAGTTTGAGAGCAGTAGAGGTAAAGTTGAAATCGAAGGAGGTAGGGTAGGAGTTTGTCCACCACAGCATTCGCGAAATGGGTTCATTAGAGCCGTAAGAAGTGTGATGGGTGGGCTGATAGAAGAGATGAGGGTTTCGCAGGTTACGGGGGTTAGTGTGAAGTGCAATGATGAAGAGCAAGCTTGGGCAGTTGATTGTGCCGGAAAGGAGACAGTGGACGAAAAGGATATCGGCATGAGTTCTGCGCTCCTCAAGTGTGTTGAAGTTGATCAGATGGAGCCGGCTAGTGTATGGGGGGAGAATCCGAGGATTCACCCACCTTAGTCCGCGGAGGGCAAAACGCAGAAAACGACGTTGCACGCTTTCGATTCTGCGTACATGGGACGAGTTGTGTGGAGACCAGACCTGACTGGCGTATTCAAGAAGGCGGAAGAAGGCTATGTAGAGAGAACGGGAAACGTAAGGATTAGAGAATTCCTTAGACCAGCGTTTCACAAACCCAAGGACAGAGTTGGCCTTACGAATAATATCACCAATATGCGGGATGAAGCTAAGCTCCCTGTCAAATAAGATCCCGAGGTCACGTATCGAGGGTACAGATGATATCTTCTGGTTTAGCAGGAAGTAGGAACGGGGGGGGGGGGGGGGCGTTTGCTGGAGAAGGTGATGGGGTGACATTTGACAACGTTGAGATCAAGGCAGTTATTACGGCACAAAGTTGGGAAGCTGCCGAGATCCGTTTGGAACAATGAGGAGTCGAGAGGAGAGATGATCGTTTTGTAGAGTTTGTCGTCGTCCGCATAGAGGGAGATGGATGAGTATTTAATAATGGAGTCAACGTCATTGATGGTAAGGATAAATCGGAGGGGACCTAGGTGGCTGCCCTGCGGAACCCCTAACGTGGGAAGGTAAGGATTGGACAGGGGGGTTCTGAAATTGACACGGTAAGATCGATCTTTCAGAAAAGAAGATAACCACTTGATCAATAGGGGGCAGCTTAATCGATGAGATTATGGGAGATTTTGTCAAAGGCCTTGTTGAAATCGGTGGTGATTACATCAACTTCGTTGCCATTCTCTAAGGCACGGAGAGTATGGGATGAGAACTCGATCAGATTCGTTGTGGTCGACCTACCCGAAAGGAAACTATGCTGGTTGGGTGAGATGATGGATTTACAACGGAAAGATAACGCGTTGTAAAGAATCCCTACGAACAGTTTAGGGATTAAAGACAGTTTGACGATTGGGCGGTAGTTGCCTATATCGTTTTTAGGTCCTTTTTTATGTATGGGGGTGACATAGGAGGATTTCCAGATACTTGGGAAGATACCTTGCGAGAAGGATAGATTGAATATCTTTGAAATCACGAGAGAAAGAGAAGAGGAACATTTCTTTAAAAAAACAGCTGGGAGTCCATCAGGTCCTGGGCTGAACTCGTCTTTGAGTAAGTTTAATTTCTCGTCAACTACGTGACGCTGAATAATTTGAGAGGCGAGGGGGCCGAGGGAGAATTTGGGCACGTCTTTGAAGTGGGACGGATTGGGTTCGAAGGAGATGTCTGTGAAGGATTTATTGAAAAACAAAGCGAATAGATTGGCAATATTGAGCGGGTCGGTTGAAGTAGTCGCGCCATAAGAAAGGGAGTTAGGATAGGCGTCGTATTTACGTGGAAGTGGAAAAAAAATTTGGGGTCATTGATCGAATTAGATTGTGTTTTTGTGAGATAGTTGGTGCAGAGGGAGTTATAGGGCTCGGAAAATTTATAAAAGGAACCGAGATAGTTGGAGTAGTTTTGGAAGGAACGCGTTTTGAGGAAAATGTTCCACAAGTTATTTCTCTTGCTCCTAAGAGCGCGGAGTGTGCGGTTGTACCATGGCGACGATGAAACCGATGACCTGTGACGAGAATAGGGGACATATAAGGCGACGGCATAGTAGATCTCCTTATAGAGAGTGGCAGTAGCTTCTTCTCTCCCCAAATGATCAAAGCGAAACTCTGTTTTGTTATGATGCTCATTTAAAAGGCGGAAGTTAGCTTTGTGGAGGTTGTAGGAAAAGCTGTCATGAGGTAGAGAAGACTGGGTTTCATGATCAACATATATGGATAAGATCAGCAGGGGGTGGTAATTATCAATGGTGGAGAGGGCGTGTGGACTAGGGGGAACTGGGGACTTGTGTGGGTCCGTTGTGAACACGAGGTCCAGTTGTCTCCCCATATGATGTGGGACATTGCTTACTTGATGGAGGCATGAATTGGTGAGACCGTTTATAAAAATACGTTCCTTGGAGCTAGTGGGGTTTGAGACGTAGAAGGCTTGTTCGTTAGCCAATGTCCATTGGAGATGGGGGAGGTTAAAATCGCCAAGAACGACGATATCGTCTATTGAGGTGCTTCACTCGGTTAGATTATCTACCGCTTCTATTGCGAGTTCGTATGACACGCTGGGTCGCGAAGGAGATATATAGAGGCAGATAATGAAGAGAGACTTGGGGCGCTTGTCGATTTTTATTGCGACGTAGTCAAGATCCGGAGAAGAAGAGATGGCAATTATGAGTGGCAAGCAGCACTCCACGGCATGGGGAAGTGGGACCTTCTCGATGGGCGTTATCATCGCGAAAAACATTGAAGGAGGGGGCGAATAGTTCAAGACTATTAATACTAGGGATAAGGTTGGTCTCAGTCAGAGCGTATATGTCGAAGGGAAGGGAATCTGCCTTTTCCATGGTCGAATGTGTTTTAGAGCGGAGACCTCTAACATTCTGATAGTAGATGGGTAGAGGGAGCGTATTGGGGGTATTGAGGTGATAGGGGGGACGAGAGTTAGGGTCAAAAGTGCTTGTCATTATTGGGATAGGTCATTTTGTTGTCGATATATTGGCGAATTGCCGAGAGATCTTTTAGCACGTTATTAGGGAGCATATCGAGATTTTTATGGAACTTAGCGAACAGGCTGCGAAGGCTGGGAAAGTCGGTGGGTAGACCCTCCTGTTGGGTGGGGGCCGTTACGCTGCTTTGTGTTTTACCTTCATAACAGACAGAGTCAGATTTTTCATGGAGGTATGAAAGATAGGGGCAGACATTCTCGTAGGTCGTTTGGTTCCTAAATTTAGACAAGGCATACCGGTTGTCAGAAGAATTAATGGTTTGCTGGGTGAGTTTGACAGATGTGGGTATTATTGGGTTGATTAAAGGTCTAGAGGGGGGGGGGGGGGGGCGAGGTGGGCGGGAGCGAGAACTGGGTGCAGAAAGGAGTGGTGCAAGGGGCGGCCTCGAGTTAGGTTCTGTGGATGAGTGAGGCGCGTCCTGGTGGGGGATTGAGACCGTGTGACCTGTGGAAGTTGAAATACTTCACGCCTGTTTTGGGGCCTAAGACGGGCATGGAATTGGAGATAAGGGCTGGGGGTGGTGTGGGGCGAACAGGTTTGCTATTATTACGAGGGGGTGCTTTATTGCGGGCGACGAGGAGGGGGTCCAGAGTGAAGGTGGCCGGCGTGATTGGGGCAAGGGGGGGGAGTTAGACTATGGTTTGGCGCAGGGTATTTTGTAGATCGGCTCATCCCCTGACCGGGTCGGGGTGGACGGGGTATGCGGGGTGAGGGGCGGCTACGCGTTGGCAGGGGACGATTTGTAATTGGGAAGGGAGGAGCCACGGGGGGACACGCAGATGGGTTAGTGTTAGGGACAGATTTCGGTCGGGGGCAGCTAATACTATATACTAAGAGTATAGGAGAGGTGGAATGGAGTTTTGTTGATTGGGTGGGGTTGCTTTTAGTCATTGACAGCCTGAAGGGAAAAGATACGCGGAAAATGAAGCCATGCTCGGAGGGAGGAAGCACGATGTAATCTGTTACGGGAATCTTGTAATTTTTCCGAAATCCATTCGGAGCTCGCGTATTTGGGGACGCCCTTTAGCAGGTAAGATGTAGTTGGGTTATTAGAACGGTTAAGTTTGTTAATACGGGCCAGACATTCTACGCGGGTCCAGGAAGTACCAAAGTGAACAATTGGTGGGTTATCATCTGGGACCGTCGCAGAAAGCGGAAGGGCGGCCTGGTGGATGTGTGGGAAGTGGGGGGGGGGGGGGGGGGTGCGGTCGCGTCGTGTAGTTCTTCGAACAAAGACAACTCACATCGAAGTGATGGGTGGGCGTTGGTAAATTTTAGTTGTAAGAATGAGATGGCACCGTCAAGCTGGCCTAAGAGGGATCGGGAAGCCGTGAGCTCGCTTAGAACAGCGCCGAGCTTTTGTAGGATAACCTCGTGTAGAGCGGGGAGGTTTAGAGAGGAAGAGCGCAGAAAGGCTGTTAAGTCTGGAGAGAATATTCTCAAGAAGGGGATTGGTATGCCAAGCGGACGGCCGTTTGGATGTCGACTGCAGGCATCTGCAGGTTTGTGCGGAATGAAGTGATTAGTTCCTGTGTGAGTGAGTTGAGGGAGTCATTAATTGCATGGGCCACCCGGTTCACGAGCATTTGGTTGCTGTGTCCAATGAGGGACTTGATGTCGGTTAGAGACGTTTGGTGGCGAGACCCGAGGGCATCGATGCACTTGAGACTACTCTCAAGATGTAAAAGTTTTTTGGTGATTGTTTCGAGGTTGGAGTTGTGAGAACTATCGTTAGCGTCGATCAGGCATTTTTTAGTCAGGAGGACGTGAGAGAGCGATATGTTGAGACATTCGCCACAAAAGAATAGGAGATTGTGGGGGAATTCCTTTGCGAACTGTTTGTTTCGCGTATTAAGACCCACACAGAAGGCGTGAACAGATTCGCCGCAGGTGCCTTGACAGCTGACATAGTCGGCTTTAGCATCATTAACCCCACTGGCTGGGTTGCCACAAGACATATTGGAATGAGAGCGAAGTGGGGGGGGGGGGGGGGTAATTCCGGAAAGTGCCTAATGGCAGAATAAATAGTGTACGGAGATTCAGATGGGGCAAGGATAAAAAAGTAAAAATGAATTGAATGAGTAACTAAATATATAGGTAAGTAAGTAAATAGAATGGGGGGGTTACAAATACACTAGAGGAGAGAAACGTGGGAGTTGGGAGAAGGAAGAGAAATTAAAATCTGAGATACACTGAGAGAATAGAATTGACAAAAATCAGGTAAATTCAAAATAATACCAGGAACAGGAAAGGAAAAAGAATATCAATGAAAATTGTAATAGAGGAAAAGTTATGGATATAAAGATAGTAAATTAACGAAAAAAAATAAAGAGTCGATTATATAGAATAGAATTGACAAAAATCACGAAAAATTAATTAAAAAATAACTAAAAACAATGTGAGTAAGACTCCACCGTGAGCTGAACGTACCTCCTGCCGTGCCAACCCTGCCGTGCCAACCCGTATACCAACATACCAAAACAGAACTTAGTTCGGGAGAGTGACAGCGCTACAGGGTGGTTGTTGCAGAAGCAACAACCCTATCAATAAATGCAACGACATTTTTGATGACGGTGGAAGTAAATTATAGCTTCTACCACTGTGCTAACACATATAAGGTGCACTCGCATTACATCGCCTGAAAATAGGCAACGAAAGTTGGTGCTGACAAGATTGAGGTCAGAAAATGTGCAGTGTGCTCTCAGGCGGCTGGAAATACAGTGGAATGACAGTTGGAACCGTTGCCAGTCAATGATCTTCTTTCGGTGCGTTAATCGAAAACAGATTCAGAGCAATGACCCCCGATGCTACAACTGCTGAAAAGCAACTAGAAAAAACCGTCTAAACTGGTGTTTTGGTTTGAACTGTTTTAGGAATTGGAGGAAAACTCTGGATATGACGGTAGTTTTTTGAAATTTGATTCGTTATTCCAAATTCACCCGGTATATCGCTCAATAAATGCTTTGCTTTCATTATTGATATTAATTTGTCTTTTTTATTGCTAATTTTGTAACGAAAACAGTGGCATTTCCGGGAACTTTTTGATCGAGGTATTTCATCTTGTAAGGTTTGATGGAGTGAATTACTGACCATGGCAGTAAATCCTCATTGCGTTTGCTCATCAGAAAACACGATCTGGGAGCTCAGAACGTCATCAGGACATAGACGCAAAGACTCCTCCTTGCCTCCCTCTCGCTGTTCATTCATCTGTACTAAACGGCTACATAGCACCACTTTTGGTTTAATGTCTCTATATTTGCCAGTAGGTGACATTGCATCATTTTGTTTTAAAAATTAAGTTTCGTCGTATGAATAGAGAGTCGTTCTTTAGACTAAATACACCAGGGTGGAACGCATCACCCAATAATGGATTTCTATGGCATTGGTGTGCTATGCTATAGAACGATGTAGAATATGGTATACAACATGGTATATATCATGACATAGATTTCCACGGTATAGAGCACTTGCAGTAAAAAAATGTTACTCTTTAGCAGAAACTTCTCTTTTATCTCATTTGTATCTTCAGGTTGATTTAATGAAAAATTGGGATTTTGGCGAGGAAGTGGACAAATTGGTGGTTGTATCATAAAACAGAAGATAATGAACTAAAACCTTTATTGAAATCCAAAGTCTCTCACTTAAAAAAACATCGACTGGACGATGGACACGACTGATGTTCAGAAGCATGTTTACTGAGCAGGACAAAATACTGGTCGCTATCTGTGTTGTCCGAATTAAAAAACAAATATTGAATGTAATTCACATTATACAACCCGCTGAAAGTAATTCGCCTTCTTCTCTCCATTCTGAGAGGATACCGTGATGTCTTACGGAGAAAAGCAATTAATGTTTAGGTGGCTAAACCGCAAACAGTCAAACATTCAGCTAACCGCCGGTCTGTTGTAAATGATGAATTGATATAAAACGATGTTACATCCATCTCTCACGGAAGTAATTTATTTAACTGCCATCCTCTTCATTGTCCAACTCTTTTACGACCTTTGTACTCAGAGTTGTGAGTATACACACATCGCTCCGTGAGCCCTCAGTCCTCTATTTGCCAACATTCACGCAATAATCCTTTTACATGTTAGTTTCGCCATAATGACGTCCCTTCCCGGCTTTGGCTACAACCTCCTCCAGGTCGTAACCAAGTTATCGCCCGTAGAAGAGAATCAACAACCAGCATCCACCCACTGCATTTCATAGCGCCGAACAAATTGCGTTGCAAAACGGCAGCCGTAAATGCAAATACGCGGGCGTGCACGGAACGTTCCGGTGTAGTGTGAAATTTATGGCCCTCCTCCTCGTGTTATAGCTAGCAAGCGGCAAGCGTATATAGATCAAAACTAAGAAGCGTGCTTGAGGTCTAGCACGGTCTTGACGATAGTCTGCAGATGTACGTGACGAGGTTATAAGATTCGCCTTTGAGGTGCTATCGAAAGGATCGTGTGTACTCGGATGTGAGAATGCTAATGTGAAACATTGTACTCGTACCGCACCTTAAGGGGATTCGAGGACTTGATGACAAAGGCTTTAGAGGATTAGTATGATCTTTATGACAGGCAATAGCGATGAACTGGTTCGTAACGAGGAAGTGCATTGAAGTGAGGCTAATAGACAATCCGATGTCGGAAGATTATCGAGACTCAAATGGAAATTGTTGACACCGCGGAGAATTGATAGTGGCGTCGAATGAAGACCTGGGCAGGCAAATGAGGAAACGCAGGAAGAGTGAACATCGCTATAGATGTAAGCTATGACATTGCTTGACGTTGACATTATAGTCAAGTCAATTGAGGGCTGGCTTGGGAAAAAGGTTTTGGAAAACTCTCATTTTTCGGCGGAAGAAATAAAAGGATATTCCTGCTTGATTTCAGTGAGAAATATGGTTCTTTAATATTCCCGATATGTACACCACTGTTTTGTTTGGCCATTAATCTGTTGATCCAGCCTTCCCGAGTTCGACTCTACATCGAGACATACACGGAAATATGTACATATAAATAACATTTTTTAATACTTCCGGACACCTTACGTGCGCCTCGATATGGTTTAGCTACCAACCACAGAATAAAAATTAACCAAAAGCCACCAATCGATATTGATAAACATATAGATTGTAACACCTGTTTTAGTTACCCGGCATGCCGCTGGATCGGTCCAGAGGTATCTTTTGAAGATTTCCACCTTCCTACCGAAACAAAACAAAAAAAAAAAGAAATAGTTATTTGCATAACATATTTTTAAACATATACTAACAGAAATTCGGAAAGTTGACGATATGGTTGGAGTATGTTATTATCCCGTTGGAGTTTAGTAAGGAAGCTCTATGTCGCTATATTTGTTGTTATTACTTTCGCACTTGGAACATCCTACTTCAGTTGACCTCTATTTAATACATCTAATGTTGAGATCCTTGGCATGATGATGATGTGCAATGACGTTGTTAAAGTATTTCTGTGCCAGCGCTCCCAGAATGTTGCATCATCCCCTTTGCGTGAATCCATGTACACTGCGATTTACAGGAAAGACTCTAAGGACAGATTGGGGAAGGCCAATGAGTGTGTAACAATTCTGCGAACCCCACAATGCACCTGTGGAGTTAAATATCTCTTCGCCCAGCAAAAGAAACCGTACATACTAGTGCAGTTGCGACGAGACGGGTGAAGTAAGAGGTAGAATCTCCCCCCCTCATACCTAAAAGAAAGTTCCGCGGGGATCAACGGAAATATGTGCCTGTCGGGAGGTGGTTTTCGTCGGTAAAAATCCAGAATACCTCTGGATCGGTCTAGAGGTATCTTTTGAAGATTTCCACCTTCCTACCGAAGCAATAACAAAGTACTAGTGTCCTCCTCTCCATGTATACAAAAATACGTGGGCCCCATTTATCTACGAATTGATCATCCCTGTACGGCTATTGAGGGACGCAGGACCATGAAAAGAATTTATTTGTCAAACAAATGCATACACACACACACACACATATTATATATATATATATATATATATATATATATATATATATATATATATATATATATATATATATATATATACACTATATATATAATGTATAAATATACATATAGTGTATATATATACTATATATATATTTTTCATTTTTTAAACATTTTTTTATTTTCTTTTTATATTCTTATTTTCTAAATTAAAGGCTAGACAAAAAATGCTTAAATTCTAGCTTAAATATCTTATATAATAACTTACTGGTCCTTCTCAGACGCTCTAAGCTAAACATTACTTAATATTTGTATAATTTGCCTTTCGGCGACAGAACTTTGTGGCCTAACTTATAATTATTTGAAAGACAAAGAAAAATTTGAAAAACTTTGTAAATTTTTTTTTTTTTTTTTTTTTTTTCTTAAAATTTAACTTACTTAACTTACCTAAACTTATCTACTTTTTTTTTTTTTTTTTTTTTTTTTTTATGTAAAATCACTTAGCCTAACTTAACTTAAATTTTATACTACCCTAATTCTAGAAAAGCTAAAAAAAATACTGGTCGCTATCTGTGTTGTCCGAATTAAAAAACAAATATTGAATGTAATTCACATTATACAACCCGCTGAAAGTAATTCGCCTTCTTCTCTCCATTCTGAGAGGATACCGTGATGTCTTACGGAGAAAAGCAATTAATGTTTAGGTGGCTAAACCGCAAACAGTCAAACATTCAGCTAACCGCCGGTCTGTTGTAAATGATGAATTGATATAAAACGATGTTACATCCATCTCTCACGGAAGTAATTTATTTAACTGCCATCCTCTTCATTGTCCAACTCTTTTACGACCTTTGTACTCAGAGTTGTGAGTATACACACATCGCTCCGTGAGCCCTCAGTCCTCTATTTGCCAACATTCACGCAATAATCCTTTTACATGTTAGTTTCGCCATAATGACGTCCCTTCCCGGCTTTGGCTACAACCTCCTCCAGGTCGTAACCAAGTTATCGCCCGTAGAAGAGAATCAACAACCAGCATCCACCCACTGCATTTCATAGCGCCGAACAAATTGCGTTGCAAAACGGCAGCCGTAAATGCAAATACGCGGGCGTGCACGGAACGTTCCGGTGTAGTGTGAAATTTATGGCCCTCCTCCTCGTGTTATAGCTAGCAAGCGGCAAGCGTATATAGATCAAAACTAAGAAGCGTGCTTGAGGTCTAGCACGGTCTTGACGATAGTCTGCAGATGTACGTGACGAGGTTATAAGATTCGCCTTTGAGGTGCTATCGAAAGGATCGTGTGTACTCGGATGTGAGAATGCTAATGTGAAACATTGTACTCGTACCGCACCTTAAGGGGATTCGAGGACTTGATGACAAAGGCTTTAGAGGATTAGTATGATCTTTATGACAGGCAATAGCGATGAACTGGTTCGTAACGAGGAAGTGCATTGAAGTGAGGCTAATAGACAATCCGATGTCGGAAGATTATCGAGACTCAAATGGAAATTGTTGACACCGCGGAGAATTGATAGTGGCGTCGAATGAAGACCTGGGCAGGCAAATGAGGAAACGCAGGAAGAGTGAACATCGCTATAGATGTAAGCTATGACATTGCTTGACGTTGACATTATAGTCAAGTCAATTGAGGGCTGGCTTGGGAAAAAGGTTTTGGAAAACTCTCATTTTTCGGCGGAAGAAATAAAAGGATATTCCTGCTTGATTTCAGTGAGAAATATGGTTCTTTAATATTCCCGATATGTACACCACTGTTTTGTTTGGCCATTAATCTGTTGATCCAGCCTTCCCGAGTTCGACTCTACATCGAGACATACACGGAAATATGTACATATAAATAACATTTTTTAATACTTCCGGACACCTTACGTGCGCCTCGATATGGTTTAGCTACCAACCACAGAATAAAAATTAACCAAAAGCCACCAATCGATATTGATAAACATATAGATTGTAACACCTGTTTTAGTTACCCGGCATGCCGCTGGATCGGTCCAGAGGTATCTTTTGAAGATTTCCACCTTCCTACCGAAACAAAACAAAAAAAAAAAGAAATAGTTATTTGCATAACATATTTTTAAACATATACTAACAGAAATTCGGAAAGTTGACGATATGGTTGGAGTATGTTATTATCCCGTTGGAGTTTAGTAAGGAAGCTCTATGTCGCTATATTTGTTGTTATTACTTTCGCACTTGGAACATCCTACTTCAGTTGACCTCTATTTAATACATCTAATGTTGAGATCCTTGGCATGATGATGATGTGCAATGACGTTGTTAAAGTATTTCTGTGCCAGCGCTCCCAGAATGTTGCATCATCCCCTTTGCGTGAATCCATGTACACTGCGATTTACAGGAAAGACTCTAAGGACAGATTGGGGAAGGCCAATGAGTGTGTAACAATTCTGCGAACCCCACAATGCACCTGTGGAGTTAAATATCTCTTCGCCCAGCAAAAGAAACCGTACATACTAGTGCAGTTGCGACGAGACGGGTGAAGTAAGAGGTAGAATCTCCCCCCCTCATACCTAAAAGAAAGTTCCGCGGGGATCAACGGAAATATGTGCCTGTCGGGAGGTGGTTTTCGTCGGTAAAAATCCAGAATACCTCTGGATCGGTCTAGAGGTATCTTTTGAAGATTTCCACCTTCCTACCGAAGCAATAACAAAGTACTAGTGTCCTCCTCTCCATGTATACAAAAATACGTGGGCCCCATTTATCTACGAATTGATCATCCCTGTACGGCTATTGAGGGACGCAGGACCATGAAAAGAATTTATTTGTCAAACAAATGCATACACACACACACACACATATTATATATATATATATATATATATATATATATATATATATATATATATATATATATATATATATATATATATATATACACTATATATATAATGTATAAATATACATATAGTGTATATATATACTATATATATATTTTTCATTTTTTAAACATTTTTTTATTTTCTTTTTATATTCTTATTTTCTAAATTAAAGGCTAGACAAAAAATGCTTAAATTCTAGCTTAAATATCTTATATAATAACTTACTGGTCCTTCTCAGACGCTCTAAGCTAAACATTACTTAATATTTGTATAATTTGCCTTTCGGCGACAGAACTTTGTGGCCTAACTTATAATTATTTGAAAGACAAAGAAAAATTTGAAAAACTTTGTAAATTTTTTTTTTTTTTTTTTTTTTTTCTTAAAATTTAACTTACTTAACTTACCTAAACTTATCTACTTTTTTTTTTTTTTTTTTTTTTTTTTTTATGTAAAATCACTTAGCCTAACTTAACTTAAATTTTATACTACCCTAATTCTAGAAAAGCTAAGTCTATGTAAGCTAGCTGATGATAGTGTGATTCTATACCGACTTTGGTATCCAGGTCTTTATATGCCATTCAACCACCAGAACTGTTGACGCTGTCTAATACTATCGTCCCGGTCTCTGCGGGAGATAGCCCTACTGAAGCGCAGGAGCTCTTCTTCGGTGCGCGCTACTTCCCGGTCATAGCACAATCGCCCGTCTACAGATGATCTACTTACATGATAGATCAGCGGAATTCCGGATCTATCCTGTATAAGCCCTTTCATATCCAAGTCAAGGAACGCCTCTGGTGGAACAAAGCCGTTGCGACGCACGCTCTCATAGTATAAGGTGTTTGGATAATAAGCCCCGAAAATTAGGTCATTGGACGAGCTTATTGCTCTCGCAATATGTCCTCTGATTAATTTAATCATAAAATTATCCACCCTATTTATGTACGCTTCATTATATAAAGTCTCATTTGAGTAATACTTTTTATAGTCCGATTCCGGTGTCCGATATAATCTGAGACAACTTCTGAGACACTTTCTTTCGAACACCCGAATCTTTTCTATCAAATTTGGACCTATGTTGAACCATACTGGGCAACCATATATGAGCATTGGCCTGATTAGCGTCATGTAGCATATGACTATATATATATACAGGTAGTCCCCGACTAACGACCGTTCGACTTACGACTATTCGCACTTACGACAATTTTTTTTCCAATTTTTTTTTTATAGAAAATACTTAAAGAAGACAAATATGTAGTTGCAGGGAATCCCTAAAATATATGAGAAAAATTAAAAAAAAAAAAAAAAAAACAAAGTAAAAAAATTCGATTTACATACATATTTCAGTACAAATAATACATTACATTAGCTAAGTCGGAATTTTTTTAATATGAAATTCGACTTGCGACTTAATCGACTTACGACCGATGACCAGGAACCTATCTCGGTCGTAAGTCGGGGAATACCTGTATATATATATACACTATATAGTGTGCAACTATATGTATATATATATATATATATATATATATATATATATATATATATATATATATATATATAAACGAATTAGTGAAAGATTGTAAGCTCCTTCAGAACCACAAACCATGCTCATGATTCGAACGACACACTCGAACGTTTTCTTCTCGTATATGTAATTTCCGTAGTAGACTCCGTAAGGAATAAAACTTCAAGACATAGTTGCACACCGCGGGAATTCTTGGTTTTTCTCTCTTTTTTCTTCTCGCCCGAAAAAGAAAAACTCTCTGAACCCCACTTTTCCACTCATTGCACCTTTGCGTCCCTAATAAGGTGCCGTCGATCACCGCGCCGTATTTCCCCTATCCACAATTTTCCTTTTGTGGTTAGGCCCATCCTTGAATAATCTTTGGAATCAGCAAGTCGTTTCGCCGCATTTCACTTGAATAAACATTCCTGGTGAAAATCAAACGCGACCCTCCATATACAAAAAATATCCGCGTACCAACCGACGGTGCACAATCTTCGTTCGAGGCAGCCCAACAAGCTCGCCCTAACTCCCCAGAGGTCGACGACGCCGTTCTCATTGGCGAAACATAAAATTCCTCAACTTCAGACCAGAGGACCTCAGCTTTTGGTTCAGCAGATTTTCGAACTCGAAGGAACCGACAACCGAACGAAATTTCTGTTGCTTAAGCGAAACATCAACCCAATGCTTCTCCCATACCCGAAACATTTAATTAAATTGCCCCCATCGCGACCCGATGCCGCTTTCAAAGAAATCGTAGCGAAAGCGTTTCAAGGGACGCCTCAAAACTGCCCGTGACACTCGCTGTGACAAACTAACACACAGGCTATGACACCGTCGCAATGTGCTGCTCCCATCCGCTCTTGGGGTGGCACAGATATGACTGACCAAGCTCTAGTAGCAATTTTCCGGGAGTCCCCACCTGAGTACATGCAAGCGATTCTCACCACTCAGGCGGAGTTAAATTTGGATGAGCTCGCAAGACAGGCCGAAGCAGTAATAGGTACAGATCGTTGACGATCAGATTTACAGTCCTGGCTGACCTCAGCGGCCCAACGAGCCCAGAATCAACTGCAGCCCCAAAGCCAATAGCTCTCGAACCAACCGTCTCAAGTCCACCAATGCCCAGGTCAGCACCCGCCAACGCAGTGGAATTGTACAGCGCATAGAAACGATGACCTCAAAAATATGCGTTTGAGAATCCGGCAGCTGGGGACACAGTTAAGCAGGTTCGGAATCGGATATTCACAATAGGCGGACCGAGCTCGACAAAGACGGGAGTAGTGTGTTCTGTCGGCTTCTGGACCAAGTCAAAGGTCATGGTGACGTCACGCGGGCGATATATATATATATACGTCATCGTGGCGCCATTGTGGCGTTATCGTGCGTGGCGTCATCGTGATGTCGTCGTGTTTGACTGTTGGCCTTTGGCCGTGTTTCCTTAGCCCTTGATCGTTGACCATTCACCCCAGACCCCTTTCCCATTATCCTTGACCTTTAGCCCTGACCGTTGACATTTGACCTCGACCTTCGACCCTCGACCTTCGACCCTCGACCTTCGACCCTCCACCTTCGACCATTGACCTTTGACCTTGGGACGGGGGAGTAGCGTCATCCGAGGGAGTCCCTCACGCGTTTCTTGGGTTTCATCTGTGGATGGCATGTTCTGTATATGGTTTTCTTACCAGTTCATCATTGACCTTGGTTTATGAATTGTGGCGCGTCCATGAATTAAGCGACATTGATAAGTGATTCTAATTTTGTTGTTGTGGTTTTGTCCACGAAGTAAGTGATATTGATAAGTGGTTTAACCCATGGGTGACATGTTCTGTGGATGGTTTTCTTATCAGTCCGTTGACCAGTTTTTTTCTGTTGCCGCGTCTATGAATGTCCTTATCAGTCCATTGACTAGTTTTTTATATAGCTTGCATCTAACTTGGTGCGGTCGGAATTCAACATGTCAAGCATAAATTGCGGGTTACTAATGAGGTTCGAAGAGTCTGGTCGCGAATATTCGGATCAGCATGAGCAACTCAACGTGCTATCATCAACAAACGAGTGAGACGAGTTCTGGGGTATTTTCATTATTTTTTCATTAAATTCCGCATTTATTTGACAAGCACTCTTAATTGTACTGTGGGGAGCGAAGTCGCGACGCCGCACGGGCGAGAGTTCTACCTCGTCCCCACAATTCACTTAATGAAAGTTCCTCCAAAAGTTAATCACCAGATAATGAAATCCACTGAGCACGGGTTTGTTACAATTACTGTTTTTTTATTTCACAACGGTTGGTAACAAAACAAGCGATAAAATGTTCTTATATTTCACTTAGGACAGATTATTAATATTAACTTGATTTTATGGATTTTAAACTACTATTACCCACATGAATGTGTACGCTAGTGGCCTATCCGCATAATCAAGAGTTTAAACTGGTTAAAGCGAAGTGGAGAAAATAAAAACAAAAATGTGTGTATCTAAATTAACAGAAAAGCATAGTTATTAAGTATGTTAAAATAATAAAGGCAATGGCGGGACAACTCGTCATTTAAAACTACAATTTAAAAATGATATATATATATATATATATATATATATATATATATATATATATATATATATATATACATAGAAAAGCACCATTATATTGTTTTAAAAATTAAAGAAAGAAATATTTCTTCTCTAAATTAGAGAAATCAATATCCTAAGCTAACACATTTAAATATCGAGTCAAGATTTTAATGTAACTACAATTAATACATTTTAATCGAATACTGCAAAATTCGTTACAGTTCCCCAGCTATTCTCTCCCATTTTATTACAACCTCCATATGTTTCTGCCCTCATTTCGTTAAAAAATTATAGATATTAATGTTTTCTAATACTGTAATAGAAGGAAAACTGACTCGGTTTTTGTGTTTATGGTTTTATAAATGCTAAAGATAATACAATAAAATATTTAAAAAGAAAAAATCAAAAATGAAAATAAACAATGTACCCAACAAAACTATGACTAAAAATAAATATTGTAAACCCCTTCTGGGTACAAATTTGGTACAATCACCGTACAATCCCTTTTCGGCAATTTTCGCAACGCTACTCGACTACACACGACTCCAACCACAAAACAGCACAACGATACACGAAATTACTGGAGGAATTCCGCGATGTTTTCACCCCAAATGCTGGCCCCGTCCATATCCCCGGACTAAAGGTAAAGCACGCCATCTGCACCACGGGTCCACCGGTCTTCAAACCATGCAGGCTGAGCGGCGACAAGCTCGATGCCGCCAAGGCGACCTTCGCGGACCTCCTCGAGAAGGGCATCGTTCGGCCCTCCTCCAGCCAATGCGCAAGCACACTCCACATAGTTGGGAAACCAGACGGCTCCTGGCGAGTAATAAGCCACTACCGCCGCCTCAACGCGTGCACCATCCCGAACCGCTACCCGCTCCCATTCATTGAGGACTTGCTCCAGGAGAGCCACAGAACAATCTTCTCGACGGTGGGCCTGCGCAAAGCATTCTATCAGGTGCCAATCGCCGAGGAAGATATCGAAAAAACGGCTGTCACAACGCGGGGTGGTTGTTGGGGGTCAGCACAATCCACAACCTCCACGCAGTCACCGTAAGCAAAGACTCACACTGATAGTAGCTTTCGACTAATTAAGTCAAGCACACTCCCGGTCACCCTCACACAAAAAAGAGAGTCACGGCTAAATTGGCGTGCAGTCGGCGCGATACTACTTTCGTCTCGCTCACACGTAGAACGACCACCGACGCGGGATCCTTCCCGCCAATTTCGGTGGACACACACCACATGTGTGGACAATTGGCGCGAATACTACATCACTTCGACATTAGCCGCCGCCACGACCGGACGTCAACGCCGCCAGGGACTTCAGCGTTAGCAGCCATCCGACGACAACGACTATTTGGGGATCGAAACCCCATATATATCTAAAAAAAAAAATTACTATAATTTCTTACCTCGTTCAAATTTGTCTGTCGATGGTTGAGTTGCTGCTTTAGCGGCTGGTTAGGTGGTGATGGGGGGTGCTACCTATAAATGTCAATAAGAAAAAAATTACTATAGTAAAAAAGTGTATATTTTAATTTCTTACCTCGTTGAAATCTATTTCTTGATGGTTGAGTTGCTGCTTAAGTGGTTGATTAGGTGGGATTGCAACTGAAAAAAAGACATTACATTATTTAAAAAACAAAAAATTGGTATTAAAAAAATGTGATTTCTTACCTAATGCGGATTTCATCAATTCAGTGTGACACTATATCACAAAATATCCCTCTTTATATACGTTACTGGTCGCACACAGGTCAAACCACATAAAATTAATAAAGTACCAAATAAATATATAATGCTTTCTATTATCAACAATAAAAAAATCAAAACCAAAAACAAAAAACTGGTCAACGGACTGATAAGAAGAAACCATAGAAAACCATACACAGAACATGCCACCCATAGATCAAACCACATATAAAACGCCGAAGAACCACTTATCATTATCACTTAATTCGTAGACTAAACCATGGACGCGCCACAATTCATAAACCAACATCAATGATGAACTGATAAGAAAACCATATACAGAACACGTCATCCACAGATCAAACCAAAGAAACACATGGGGTGTTCCCTTGGATGATGTCACACCCTGGCCCCAAGGTCAAATGTCAAAGGTAAAAAGTTAAAGATCAGGGACCAAAGGTCAAATGCAATGACGCCACGATGGCGGCACGCCCTCTGTCGTCACGGTGGCATTTGACCTAGCCCAGAAACCTCCAAAACATACTACTGACGGGGGGATAGGTGACGTGGAAATTCACAACACCGGCAACGCAAACCCCAGCCGATTCGAATCCCCCGCCACGTGTTATTTCCTTTTCGGTATCGGTGCGGATGCCAGGAAGTACAGACAACCCTGCGACTGGTCGCGATCACACTCTAAACTAGGACTGCCGACCGTCTACCAAGCGCAAACGGCCAGCGCCCCCAATTAAGTCGCCTATCCACGTGGGATAGGAGCTCAAACATGGACTTTACGGTCGACAGAGGTGCAGACATCTCCGTTCTCCCCCATGCACCTGCCAATCGGCTGCCGGACTCGCTAAAATTGTTCGCCGCGAATAATTTCCCAATCGGAACATACGGACTGAAATTGCTTACCCTTAACCTAGGTCTCCGGCAACCCATCTGATGGTACTTCATCGTCGCCGATGTAAGTGAGCGCTTAATTGATTCAGCCAGTAAATACAAAGGCTGGAGAAGCGTCGACGCTATCGTGCACCGTTGCAAACGGCTCATTTAGTAATCTGTTGCGAGAGCTCGCGGACACAACTGTACCACTCAGCAATCCGCGACTAGCTAAGCCCGGTGTCTTCCACCAATCGAGGCGTGCGCCCCGCCAGTGAGTCAACGCCGCGCCGTTTGAGTCCAGAGAAATTGCGCGAAGCCCGCGAAAAATTTGACTACACGCCTGTTGCGGATTCGCACTGGATGGAACCTGCGAATTCGCAACTGAAGGAACAGTAGTAACAACTGTCAGTAAACAGTTGTCATAACAACGGAAACAATTGACTTAAAACAAACGAACTGTCATTCTTTTCAATCAATAGAAAATATCTTTTAGTAGCTGCTCTTGCTGACAACACCACAATTATTTATAATCCTATTAAATCCAGTGAATCTTGTAATAATCGTAATATTTAATAACTTTAAACCAACCAGAGGTTATTTGTGGTATTCTGGATGAGGATTATTTCTGAGGTACAACAGCAATCACAGGTAATCATTTCCTTGATTCCAGCGGAGACCACATTGTTCCTGACATCATTCCCACGGAACCAACATCGCTGCACGCCAGGAGACCACATTGTTCCTGACGTTATTCCCCCGGTCCACCGACCATACTTGGGTGGTGGACAGTTTGTATTACTCAAATACAAACAATGCTCGAACTCGAATTTGTCAGCTATCCAATATTCCATGGGCTAGCCCACCACCTCGTCAAAAAGAGCAACGGGGAGTGGCGCCCATGTGACGACTACGGGTTGCTGTATGCCGTAACCACCCGGGATCGGTACCCCATAGCACACCTCCACGACTTTTCCTATAAGCTGCAAGGGTGCACAATTTTCTCAACCCTGCGTACGACCACGTACCGGTAGCACCCAGGGACATTCCCAAAACAGCGGTAAGGACACATTTTGGACTATTCGAGTTCCTTCGGTCTCAGAAATGCAGCACAAACATTTCGGCGCTTCATCGACGCGGCCCTTGACTTGGACTTGACTTCTGCTATGCATACATCGACGATATACGTATAGCATAAAAGAACTTGACGGAATATCGCTCCCACTTGAACAGGTGTTCGAATGCCTCTGGGACTTTGGCCTGGTGATTAACTCAATCAAGTGCCACCTCGGAGAGCCACAAGTCAAGTACCTAGGCTACTGCATTGCTGAACAAGGCGTTCACCCACTACAAGACAGGGTGGACGTACTGATGCGATGTCCTCCACCCTCCAATGCGCGAGAGCTCAGGCGTTATTTTGGGCATCTTTTATCGCGTATGTCCAGGCCCCTCTAAACGAGTATCTGGTCGGGGCTACGAGAAACGACTGTGGGGGTTGGTTTTTTTTTTTTTTTTTTAACTTTTATAAACATTTTTATTTTATCCTTAAAAATTATTTCTTAGTGGCTAGACAAAAATGTGTAAATACTAGCTTAATGGTGATATATTAGATCTAACTTACTGGTCCCAAGCAGACTCTCTAAGCTAATCTGTTTTTTGGTTCTTTAGAAAAAATAGCCTTTCGGCATGGCATGATTAGATATTTAAGAAACTATCGGACAGTAGCACAAAGAAACATTTTGATTAGCACAAAAAACGTTGTCTCTTTTTTAATTTTTCCTTAATCTAATCTAATTTATCTACTGTTTAACTACTTAACTAACTTAATTCTAAACTAAAATATCTTAATTCTAAACTAACCTATGAATAAGAAATTCTTTGCAAACTAGCCGCTGGTCACTTTTGCATTTGATTTGCATTGGATCTTTACAATACAGGTGTTTAGCTGCCATTCAACCACCAAAACCGCTCGCGTTGTTTTTTGAAATCTTTCCCGTCCCTCCAAGATATTACCCTACTGTGCCGCAGGCACTCTGGATTTACCTGTGTGGCATTCCGATTGTAGCTTAAGCGTTTATCTGCGACCGAACGGTGAACGTGGAAAATCAACGGAACGCCAGATTCGTCCTGTATGAGGCCGTCCATATCCAAACCGATGAAAGCCTCTGGTGGGATAAAGCCATTGCTACGCACTCTCTCCGAATACATAGTATTTGGGTAATAAGCCCCGGAAATAAGATCGTTTGGCGAGTTCATTGATCTGGCGGCGTGTCCTAGGATCAATTTGATCATGAAGTTATCTACTCTGTTTATATTGGCTCCATTGTACAGAGCTTCATTGGGATAGTACTTTCTGTAGTCAGATTCGGGTGTTCGATACAAACCAAGACAAGTTCTAAGACATTGTCTCTCGAAGACCCGAATCTTTTCCATCAGATTTGGACCTACGTTGAACCAGACCGGACATCCATAGATGATCATTGGCCTAATGAGGGCCATGTAGCAAATTACTTTTACTCTTTTATCTAGCTGGCTGTTGTGAAATAGCCTTCTTGTAATGGCAAAAGTTCTTTTTGCTTTGACTAGTGCAGCATCTACGTGCTTATTAAAGTATAAGTAGTGATCTAGCCAAATGCCGAGGTATTTGACTAGGTTTTTAGTCTCTATTGGTTGTCTATTCGGTCCCACGACAACTAGATTTCTCCAGTTTCGCCTCGTATCCCTAGTAGCCCCATTTAGAGGTGTTCTGAACAAGACAGCTTCACATTTCATGATATTGATTTTAAGTTTCCAGTCATCGCAATAGCGCTGAACTTTATTAAAGTCCTGCTGTAATAGGCTGTTGATACTCTCAATATTCGGGGCTGTTCTATAGAGAATGATGTCGTCTGCATACGCAATGGCATGGTGCAGAGTGCGAATTAAGTCACTTGTGTAGATGTTGAAAAGAATCGGAGATAGTACCGCTCCCTGTTGTAGCCCATTCTTTATTATATAACTCCTACTGGAGGTTACATTCCCACTTTTGACAATGAATTGTCGCCCATTTAACATGTCATAAAGCATATACAGCAGAGGTTTATGGATGTCTAGTCTAACTAACTTATAGTACAGTCCCTCGAGCCATACGGTATCGAAGGCCTTCTCCAAGTCAATTAGACATGCCCCTGTATACTGGTTCTTGCATTTATTCCATTGTATGTCTGAAACCAGTTTGGATGCGGCATGGGTAGTTTCGTGACCCGCCTTAAACCCAAACTGGTTATTTGGTATAATGTTGCGCTCCTCAACCCATTCACGCAACGCTTTGCTTACTACCTTCTCAAAGGCTTTACTAATACTTGGCGATATACCAATGGACCGTAGGCTCATGGGATTTGTGCTACTCGTATCTTTTCCCTTTTTGGAGATAGGATGTATAATGGCCGTTTTCCAACGCGTTGGATAATATGCATTATTTAGCGCGTTGTTAAACAAGATCGTGTATATTTCCATGGCCAATGGAGGCAGTTGTTTGAGTACAATGTTGGTTACTCCGTCGATTCCTACTGATTTTTTACTCTTCAGTGATTCGAAGATACCTTGGATTTCTTCTTTTGTTATCAGAAGATTGTTCGCTCTGTCTGTCGCTGTGACGGCATCTGCCCTGTTTTGACTGCTAAATGCGGTAGAACCGCCATTATCCGACCGCCATTGCAAAATACTGTTTTTAATCTGTTGACAGTTTCGTAAAGCTCTATTTTCCAGGTCGTGGTTATGGTGAAGTGTTTCATTCACCTTGTAAATATCCTGGAAGACAGGAAGAAGCGGTTGCTGCATTCAGAATGCATGTGTTGGATATACCTCAATCAGAGTGGCAAAAGTGCTTCGACAATTGGTTCAAACGCATGCAGAAGTGTATAGATCTTCATGTGGAATATTTTGAAAAACAATAAAGTGATTTTCGATGATCAATATTTATTTTTGTTCTCTAATCCCGAAATATAAAAGGCAACCCTCGTAATAGTTCCCCGCCAGGTGAAGTTGCAAGCAGCGGAAAGGACTCTCGAGCTCCGCAGTGAGGGTATTTTGTTGGTGCGCTTCAGGTGCATAGACTGATGTCACGTACATTCCCCTTCCTTGCTGAAGGGGTATATGTACGACACAGGCCTCAAGCACTTGGAACCTGCGTACTTCTCCGCTGTATAAGACTTTATGTTTCAGTCCTTTCCTTATAAATAATGCGACCCCACCCACCAATGATATTATAATTCATGTGCCGTAATTTATGCTTCTAGTTTAGCTTGGTTTCGCTGGCCAAAAGCACGTTTGTATAGAGTGGCTCTTCTCTCTATTCTGATAAATGAATTTACATTTACCGTGAGCACCTTAATCTTTTCGGTCATTATGGTGTTTATATTGACTGAAATTGATTGGTGATGGAAGGATTCGAATAGATCCAGTCTAGTCGTCTTCCGTGCTCGTTTGTTTGCTTCTGTATCGCTATCAACTGCTTTTGTAGGGGAAGCAAGAGTGAGAACACATCATTAAGTGAAACAGGAGATTCGGGCTCCATACGAGTCTGTGTCGGTGGTGCTGTCTTTGGTAGGGCAATCTTCTCTGTTCCAGAAGTTATTTGAGCGTACGACATCTGAGGTATTACGGTCCGTGTAGGTTGTCCACCAGCTGTCGGGCGCTCCAATTGGCTTTGCCGTGACTCGGCTTTCGTTCGTATTTCACGGAATTTAGGACACCCTCTATAGTTAGCAGGGTGACCTTCGCCCCTACATACTACACATTTCAAGAGGGTTAAATCTTCCACCATTTCCTTTCCCAATGGGCACTCAGCTGAACCGTGATCTTTCCCACATTTGACGCAACGTGGTTCCATTTCACAGTTCCCGCTGCATGACCGAATCTTTGGCATCGTGCACATTGTAGAACGTCTCTCTCTTTTCTTAGTTTGTCCCAAGTAATAATTTGGTGGTTGACTACGGTAATCTTTCGTAGCCCCCCAATCTTACTATTGGGAGTTAGCTGAACCAAAAAGAAGGGTAGTTTCCTATTTTCCCTTTTTGATTTACGTGTAGTAAACGCTTTTACCGAGGCAAACTGTAGGTCTACAGTATTGAACTTCTGCAATTTTTGCAGTAAAAGTCCTGGTTCTGTTTCCGGGTCAACGCCTTTTAACAGAACTGTCTGATTTTTAATAGATTTCGGGGTGAACGAGAAAAATTCCGCGGACGTTTTCTTCAGCGCTGTTTTGATTTTCTCAAAATCGGTATCAGCTTCCGATTGAATGGCATGCCTATTCCCCGATAATCTTTTTATGAAAAAATTATTCTTACCTACATTCGTTTTAACATCAGTGGTTTTTGTTGTTTTGTTGTTTTTTTTTTTTTGTTGCTGCTGGTTGGCGCTTGCTGGTTGTGCTGCTGGCTGTGCTGTTGGCTGTGCTGCTAGCTGTTTCACGTTTTGTTCTGTCTTTTCCTGTTGTTGTCGTTGTTGTGAATGCAACTCGTCATTAATTTTCCGCTGCTTTCTTCGTTCCATTATCTGCTCTTTCAGAGACGCTAGTGTAGCTTCTGCGTCTCTGATTTCCTCTTCTTCGAGTTGTGTAGAAAATTTACCTTGGAGCAGGCGGAAATTCTTCAGCTTCTTCTTTTTTATTTTCGTTCCAGACACGTTTGGCGCCTTTGTTGCGTGCCAAGTGTATTGTTGGCCGCTTCGTTATGGCTGCCTTTGTTTTTAATGTCGCCGTTTTTGTTTGTTTACCCATTATTTGAGCTTCTGCAACCAACGGTGATTTGTTGATATTGTACTCTATTTGTTTTTCCTTTTTCTTTCTTTTGATTACAATTATTATTGAAAATCAAAACTGTTCAGTTGTAGATTGAACACAGGATGTAGTTACTATTGAATTGTTCGGTTATGGGTTAGACATGTTGTATTCCAGAATACTACCCTTTATTATATTTAACACTGAATCTCCTTACACACCCTTAAAAACTTCCCTTAACATATATTACATTCTCACTTAATACATACCATTCATAAACATTCCCAATATTGCCAGTTACAGCACATTTAATAACATACCCCTTTTCATAACTTGCCCCTTTTTATTTCAAAACAGAGCGCTTTGATTTTCATTCAAATTTTATTCAATTTAAAAGTCACAGAAACTAATGGAATACTTTGAGAAAATTTGTTTTGTTCATATTATAATTTACAGTAAATTAGAACAAAATGTTCTATAAGTAGAGAAAAAATTCAATTGTAAAATCAGTTGAGTTAGTTTTGAGTTTGAATTCGGAAGCAGTTAGTTCAGTAGACTTTGAGTTTTAGTTTGAGTTTTTTTTTGAGAGTTGAAGTTTGAGTTTAGTTTGAATTGTGATATTAAAGTAACAACCTACAGATTGTGGCGACTAACTTTTATTTCAAAAATAAACATAACTAAAAAAATCTATAAACGATAATATAAACAAATGTTTAAAATGGCTGGTAATATGAGCTCAGTGGAAAATACTTATTAAGAACAACCACTTAATCGGAAACAACGCTTTCAAATATCAAAGACCGTCTTTGATTAAATACTGGAAAGAAAGTTTGATTTGGAAAAGGCCTTCTGGATATGCGTTATCTGATTCCAAAGTCATCACAACAAATCTAGAATCAAGATATCTAATAAGATTGTTGCGCGTACAGAAGTTCCTTAAAAGAAGTAAAAGAAATAAATAAAAGGTCCCCGCTCTTCCCTCAACCGAGGAAGCACGGCGCCGGACGTCAACAGACACAACTAGGAATTCAATTATCTGCTCGGTTGTAAATTGAACATAAAATGTTGTTACAATCGAAAATCAAACTGTTCCGTTGTAGATTGAACATAAGATATAGTTTCTATTGAAAATCAAAAGTGTGCACTTGTAGGTTGCACACAGGATATAGTTACTATTGAATTGTTCAGTTGTAGGTTAGACATAAACTATGGGCACAATTAAACCGTTCGGTTGTGGGGGGAGGGAGGGTCCTCTAAATACGACTCCGAGGTGTAAACTCCTCAGAGGATGGAAAGCGACTCTTCATGTGTGACCGATTCCGTTGAAGAATGAAACCGGACTCTATATATCAACGCGCGGATGTAAAACTGCATATAATTTAAACGTGCACTCGCGATCTCGCTCGACTATGTCAGTTGACTTCCGACTTCCACGGTGGTTGACTTAAGACTCCGTGTGGGGGTTGGTTATATGTCCAGACATGGACACTAAATCCACTCAACGCCCCAACACTTACCATCACACCCATGTGGGAGGAGCGAATCGGATCTACTTGGCGACGGCCAATGGGCGATCGAAACAGAGTTAAATGGGAGGATTTCCTCCATATGACCGTACAGGTCAAGTATGATGCACTTTGGCCTGAAATACCGAACACGAACGAATCTGCACTTGTTCACACAAAGGGACAAGCATCAGCGGCTGCAGGCATCGTTGTCGTAAATCATCCTGATGTTCGTCTGAGAACGAAATAGGTTTCTGTGTCCTAAGTAAACAGAAAGGCTATTTCAAGGGTCATACGATGAGATGCGCATTGTTTGTGGTTTAGCCGATGTTACATAGGAACATTATCGTGTTTACTTAAGCGTTCACGATCATGCCGTTGTAGGCTATAAATTCTTCGGTGATGATAGGTCAAGATTTGTTTACATAAACGTGCTGGTACATGGGTACGATGGTGAGGAATTTGACTTGCAGATGTGCAAGCATACGTCTCACCCAGGGTGGCCATGGACCAGTGGTTGGTAAGTAGAATCAACACAATGAGGTTACTGTGTGTTTGTTTTAGTTTACAGGCTGGAGCATCATAAGACATGATCGTGGGTATGATTGCTTAAGTAACAATCATGTTCATGCCCAAATCCCATAATCGGTTGCTGGCCGATAAAAGGGAATTGGTTGCAATTGTGGCGAACCGAAGGATATGGGAGCAATATTTAGTAAGGAATTGGTAGACGGGACACCATCATGGGTATGGTTGTTGAGATAGCAATCATAATCGTGTCCGATGCAATGGTAGGAAAATTATCGGTTGCAGCTGTGTCAACAAGTACGCTGGTCGGCGTGTCTTCTTGGACTAACGGATTGTTGGAACAAGAACACGCTGAAAGGTTTCCGTATGTTTCGTGATTATGATTGCTGACAAGTTGAGCCGATAGGGGATATGGTGGTTCGTATATGAACTGAATAGTTTAATAAAGTGTATGCATGCTACGGTTTGCTTTCAGGTGTGAGATGATGCAGAGTAGCTTACGCTGCTCATTTGCAGGTAAGTAGAATGACTTTGCATGGTAAGTGGGAGACAGGTTAATTTAAAGGGAATGGGTGGTTCCTTGGGAATGCCTTAAAGCACCCCCACACAACAACCGACCGATTACATGGACTGAGTCAGCTGATCAAGCCTTTCACTTATCAAAAGAACAGCCGGCTAATGCCACCTTACTTCGACATCCCATCGAAGGAGGCCCATTCTCCATAGAGTCCGACGCTTCCGACACCGCAATTGGGGCCGTACTCGACCAAGAGTACAACGGAAAATGGGAATCGCTGGGTTTCTTCTCAAAGAAACTGAACCCAACCCAGCGACCTTACAGCGTCTATGACAGGAAGTTACTAGCTATATACAGCGCACTGAAGTATTTCCGTCACATGATCGAAGGGCGCCAAGTCACGATCAAGACAGTTCATACACCGCTGGTCTACGCCTTCCAGAAGAAGGCGGGAAACGTGTCCCCTCGATAGGAACGGCACCTAGAATTTATCGGACAATTTAGCATCCGAATCGAGTACGTTCCGAGAGCCCAGAATGTAATTCCCGATGACTTTTCACAAATCGACGCAATTCAACTTCGTGCTGCTATCAACAATGCTGGACTAGCACAGCCACAAGCAGAAGATCGTTAACTTGAGTCCCTACTGAAAGCGGAGACAGCGTATTCAATGACTGATCTACCTACAAAGAATATCCTTAGCATCGAAAATATTAGAACAAAACCGACGGAACGAATTTTCCAGGTAACTGAGAGAGTATCGAACTACAAAAAAAAAATTGTAAAATAAACGAATTTCCTCTTTGCTCGTTCATTTTTTACTCCCTAGTATTTACAACTCTTTGGCAGAGGGCTAATAACCTTGCCCGGAAAAAACAAATTATTATGGACAATTTAACAAGTCTCGGATAAGGACCGGATACCGGTGGAGAGACTTGCTAAACAAGGCCAAGACCGGATCCAGGTTGTAGTGCCGATGATGATGATGATGAGTATTTACAACTCAACTAAGCAATCAAAAACCTGTCAAAGAATTTTTTTAGTGTAAAATGTCACATTTGCAACAAGCATGAGTCCGAATTTATTTGAACAATTCTTTACGGGAAATATATCACTACAGCCACCTACCAAAAGAAGGATTTCTTTTCCTCCAAACTAAAACTAAAAATGCTCTAGATACTACTAATGTCGGTTCCTCGAGGTTTACTCCATTCCAATATAGAGTGAAAGGCTTTACAGTGATAATGTGGGCTTTTTGGGCTCAATTAAATGTAGAAACATTTATTAACATTTTACCGGCGTTTGGGAAAAAAAGTCCTTGTAAAACTAATCTGATTCGCTTTTTATACGTGCGTTTCTTTTTTGTGTAATATTGGGTAATCGAATTACCAATGCCGGTTTTTAATGTGATGTGCAACTGTTATCAATAAAATTATTGAGTAGAGCGATCACATCCATTGGTCGCGGATACAGACACCTAATTAGTCCAACCATTGGTCTCTTTAGCAACAAGAGGACCATTAAGTGGGTTTCCGGCCTTACACTCTCAGAAATCTTTACAATTGTATACTTTTAATTATTCTCGCGTCAATATGAACATGACAAACAAACAAACCAGCAGCACAATCCCTTTGGAACGCATGCCAGCAACGTTAGATGGTTCATGTAATAGCGCCTGAGCAGGCACGCTGTGCCATAAACTGCCCGAAGGCACCGGCATCATTCCCATAGGCATCATTTGGCTTGTCTCATGCGGGCTGGAGATGTATACGATGCGCATTCCGCAAGGAAGAATGATATCACTCTCCACAACCATCATTCTACCATTATGTGTCGATTATCGACATCCGCGTGCATTCGTGCAGATGATAAGAAAATAATGAGACGATTCTGTTCTTTGTGGACTTCGAAAAAAAACGTCAAACTTACTGAGGCTTGAACGGAATTATAAGTCGAGGTCCTTTTTGGAATTGCTAACAATAAAGTAATTCCTGTAACCAGTGTGGATGCAATGTTGCGATTTGAAGGCAGCCGACCCTTAACAAACCTATAACTGATGAAAATAAAGACGGAAGTCGTTAAAACAAAAACACCAAAATAGGAAGACAAAACCCATGAATCCTTCCAGAAGTCAAACTTAACTACACATTAATGACCAACGGCATCGCTACCGAAGGGTTCGTCGTTCTGTTGTGATGGATGCTGTGTGATAATTTCGCAATAACTCGAAGATATAAAAATTCGGGTGTTCAACGTGGCGACATTTTATGTAAGGTTGAATGAACCGCATTTTACTGGGATCCCGAATGCGGATTTTTGGAATTAGTGTCGATGGCGGCTTCACGGAAAAGGAGGAAAGACGATTTGAAAAGACCACCTGGGAATTTAGGTGTGCATTGCAGACACATTCTTTTGTTTGTTTTGTAAGTTGGTAAGGCAGTTTGTCCTGATGCGGTGTAAACAATTTACAGTTTTTATTATCTTTTTGCCACATGCTTGAAAAATAAGACTGAAGAGGAAATTTAGATTACAATGCATAGACTCCCTTTTCATGAATATACAAATACTTTAATTGAATATAAATTCTTCTCTTTTTTTTGCAAACATCAAGCTACATCCAAAGATGGTTTTGTAATATCTAATAAAGACCACGCAAACTAAATTTAACCTAAATGTATCCCATACAGTGCGTTACATTCATTACACAGACCTAATGTGTCAAAATTAATTGCCTCCATGGATTGAAGAATCTAATAGCATCCACAAAGTTGAAAAAAAATGATAGAAGCAAAGATATGAAAGATACAATTTGCGCTTTATTCGTTTTAGTAATTAAACTGAATTAATAAATCACAATTAGTGAACTTCCGTATACGCTTGTTGATGTTTCTAACAGATACACCCAATTATAGCGTTTGCGACTATAGTGAAGAACGTGTGATTCGAACCGAGGCTATGACGTTTACAATCACTTACTGAGGCAGCCCTATATTCCGATGGGATCTGCTCCTTGTCCGTTCCATTGTATCTGGGTTTCAATAAGAAAACTTTTACACTTAGCCCGATTTTTAGGTGAATGTTAAGCATCTGTATCGACACTTTCTTTCTCTCACCATGTTCTCCACACGTGCTTTCTCGCATTGTGCTATAAGTTTTAACAAAAAACAAAAACCCCTTCTTCGAGTTCTTATTACAAAGAATAGAAGAAAATAAATTTATTCTTTTTACACAAAACGCGGCACAAAAATGGGTTTTAAGACGAAAGTCCGGTACGATCGGAATAAGAGGGAGAGAAGAAGAAACGAAAATATTGATGTACACTTATAGCGGTTCTACGGACCATCACAACCAACTATATAGCAT
This sequence comes from Microdon myrmicae, assembly GCA_963931805.1. Taxonomy (NCBI): domain Eukaryota; kingdom Metazoa; phylum Arthropoda; class Insecta; order Diptera; family Syrphidae; genus Microdon; species Microdon myrmicae. The sequence continues at coordinate 68,545,023 of OZ007496.1, read as the reverse complement.
ACTTACGTTATTCATTACACGTGCCCACAGACACGTGTCCCAAAGCTCTTAATCATACCTGTAACAAGGGTCATAGGAAGCTGCAACAATGTTGAACCCGATATCAAAACCCAAGGAACTTAACGTTCAAAAACTTTCAATATCGAGTCAAGGCATCCATTCATCGTATGCAAAACCAATCCCAAAATGCAGGAAATCATCGCATGTGAATCGACCGCCTAGTCTGAGCGTTGCTGATGGTTTCCCACGAAATACCATTATCAGTAAATTAACCGAACAAGGGATGCATACTCGGGTAGCTAAATCCAATTAGCACCTAAAATTCCTTGCATGACCCTAATGAAGGCACACTTGCGCAAACAAAACGATTCGTTGCGCCACTGATTAGCAGTCGAGCAACCATAAACTTTTAACACTATCCCAGATAGATGTTTATGAGTGAAAGTTAAACAAAAGCGTTACATTCCATGGTTCCTATCCCATCCGAATTGCATGGGACCCTTTTTACTCATGCCAGATGTGTTGGATAAACAAACCAGCGAGTGATCGGAGAATAAGCGGCAGCATCCGATCAACGGACAAAGGAGGACAGGATTTCGATCACCACCACAATGGTGATGATGATGATTATTATGATAATGAAAAAACCTTCCTTTACAGATACGATGGAAAATTTCGCTTTACGGAGAGGATAGGAAATTCTGTTTCACAGATACGTTGGGGGAATTTCCCTTACGGATGCGAACGGGATATTTTAGTTGTTGAGATTAGACAGTCTACTTCGAGCATTCAGTTGACATAGAGAGAACCCCACCGAGGAGGTCGAGAGTCAATAGAGAACACAATCGAGGAGGTGTTAATTTGTCAACTCAAACGAACGTTGATAGTAAGAGCGAGTTGTGTTATAGTGTTGTCTCGAGTTTGTTCAGTGTTGCGTAAAGATAACTTTTTGTATCGCGCGCACGTTCCGAAACATGTAATTACAATCGAACCCAAGGAACTAGGAAATGAGGATACATATGTGATCACCTTAAGTGAAAGATGAACTCAATAACTTCTATCTATTAACGCTGTGGATACGTCCAACTCACAAATTAATTACGTGTAGAATGTCACTGATGCTAAATAAGTGTGAAAATAAATTGTCTTACTGGAATAAACAACCACTCTGCGTTTCATTTGTAACCGTGTTCACTCAGTGTGTGTATTTTTCCTCGGCGGAGTCAGTGTTCGGCGGAACACGACGACAGCACTCGACGATCAATAAAGCAATAACATTCGCCAAACACTGCTTTTAAATATCTGGATATGTCAATGACGAAGAAAAACATAATCAGGCAGATCTCCGCACACGCGCCGGTTATTTAATTTAATTTCGTGATGACGTGAGAATAATTAATACGCGAGTGTGGTGCAGTGCGCTACATAGTGTTGTGGGGCAAAGTGAGAAAGAAAAAAAGTTAACTAAGGTTTATGGTTTATGAAATAATATTTAAAAAAACACAAAACGCAAAAAAAAAATATAAAAATAAAAAGAGCAAATAGAATTGAAGAATTTCAAAACGACAATCAGTGGAAAAAAATTACAATAGTCAGAAGACAAAGTGCCTCCCAACGTCTTTTCAATTGCTCCTTGGTAAATTACAGTCTTGGATCAACAAATTGTCACATGGGACAAATTAAAAAAAGGCAGAGACATCCTGCAATGTGTCCGCTGCCAAAGGTTTGGTCACGCAGCGGCGAACTGTGAAATACAGCACCGTTGCTTAAAATGCGGAAAGGACCGTAACTCAGAAAAATGGCCTCTGGGGAAAGAAAGGGTAGAAGACAAAGCCCTTCTAAAGTGCGCAGTGTTTCGGAATGAGGGACATCCCAAATACTCCCATACAGACTGAAACAACTCCCATACAGACTGAAACAACAACAACGCAAGCAGACGTGTTCACGGTCCTGCTCAATCTGCAGAGACAGATGACACAGTTGCAGAGTCAAATAAGATGTACTCGCGCTTACCCAATCTAAATAAAAATTCAATATAAATCCTCTAACCAAAACATCAATCAAAGCTCTTGTCGTGAAAGTAAATTCACTAATAATAACTGAGAGAAGAGCCTATCTTTTCAACCTGTTGCAAGATGAACAACCTGATGTACTTCTGGCGGGGGAAACAAAGTTCAACCAAAGACACAAGATAGGACATAAAAACTACGATATTATACGAAGAGACCGACCTAACTCCACTCAAGGAGGGGGTGTCGCAATCTTTATTAAAAAAGGGATCAACCATAAAGTAATAATAGTGGAGAAGTGCGCGTGTTCCGGGTGCTGGAAGCCCTTATCGTACGCATATCCCTTCAGCAAGAAAGGGGTTTGTATGCGATTGCTCTCTATGCACCTGAGGAGCACCAACATAACGTATTTATAGCAGACCTCGAGACACTCTTTCGATGCTTACAATTGCACCTGGACTAAAACTTTATCCTAGGGGGAGATATGACCGCCAGGCATAAAAATTGGGGAAATTATATATCTAATGCCAGAGGAAATCAGTTGGCTGGCTGGTTAGATCAGTATCATATTGAATATAGAACTTGTGGGAGTGTAGAAGTATGATGCCTAGCATGGGCACAGAATTCACTTCTTCCCCAACCATGTTGCTCGGTCGAATATCCACAAAAATCCAGGAAGAACAGCAACAATGGAAAACACACTGGTGTAGTTGTTTATATGTTCCTTTTTTATTTGTTGGTATAAGAGTTCCTTTTAATTTTGTTAAGGTAAACTATCACTAGATTTACATGATATAGATTATATTTGTGTTTACACACGAAGGGTTTGTTAATATAAGGGTTCCTTTTATTTCACATTAAGATAAACTATCACTAGATTTACATGAAATAGATTGTCTGCCCGCGATGGCGATTGAATTATAACTGACTAAAATAAACGCGAAATTCGGATGACCCTCGAGCGGCGTGATCTCCTGTGGCAGTGGTTGAGATGCGACTGATTTGGTTAGGGGCGAAATTCTGTGTTCTCGATTTTGCACACAGGCCAACCAAAAGAGATCACGCCTCTGCTCCCTCATCGTCACGCCCGTCGAAGTATGGTAACTTCGGTTAATTGATAATTGACGAACGTGGTAGAATAAGAGAACAGGAACACGATGTACTGTGATCTTGGGGTGGCTTGGTTGTGTGTGCTGGTATCAAATGCAGCTTCTGAGCATGACCTACTGCCCTAGTGTTACGGCTGTGGTGATCTCAGAGTGCGTTGAACCGTATGGAAACAGAATTATGGAGGAGAGGAAATGTAGCCGGTGCTATTTACCTGGGAAAAGAGATCATCGATCCCAAGCGAATGGATGATCCGATGAAAATCGATAGGACGCTACATCGGCTAGGGAAATGGTACCGTGGGAAAAACGCAAAGGAATGTTCGTAATTACCCAAGCCATTGAATGATGATGCAACCGCATCATTCGACTTGGTTGTTGCTAACCAACATGAATGGAATTTCCGGTTGAAATCTCATGGTTAAAGGAATGGAGTTGCCGTATGGCAAAAAGAGTAGCTACCCTCAATTATGCATTATCTACATAGGATAATGAGTTTAGCTAAGCGTCCTTTGGGAAATATGGTATTCCAGGTGAATAGCATGAACGGCGGAATAGGGGATAATATGACACGCTGAAAGCGGTCGAAATAAGCCGGAAATTGTGGTTGGAATTGTGAGTTGGTTCTCCATATAGAGAACCCCCACAAACTGACCTGCTAGCTACGGAATACCATCGTTCCCTAGAGCTAGATCGTTCTTAGATATCTTGTTAATTGACTCACGACTGACACTATTAACACCAACAGACGAAACAGAAACTGTTTAGGGACAATTGAATACGACATTGGCCACTGTCCATTCACGGCAGTAATAGAGCTTTCGAACAATCTCGCAGATCTGGAGGAATTCGTGATCCCACAACCTTACAACTACGGGGCAATGCGATGGCCGCGGTTCACCAGATCATTAACAAGAGAACTTTGTTCGAATGACTTTAATCTGCCAATAAACAGAAACCTGACAAATGACGAAATCGACAAATACATTCAACAAATGGACAAAACCGTAAAACTAACAATGGACAAAACAATTCCCAGAACAACAGTTACAGATCACATAAACCTGTACACAAACACAACAATAAACGCACTCCACAAGAAAAAGAGCAGACTGCTATCGAAATTAAAACAATTACACAGACAGTTTACAGACAGACAAGACCAGGAGATAATATCACTGAAATCCCGATTAAAAAACCTCCAACAATTACTTAAAGCCAACTATAAATTATCAACAAATTTGTATTGGAACAATAGAATTCGAGCTATAAAAACTAATAACCCGAATATGTTCCCAGAAATAAATAAAATATTCAGGAGAAATAATCAAAACGAGATTCAGTGTCTCCAAATTCCACGTACCGATGTAAACAAGCAGCTGCTATTCAACACTGGCATAGATACAGAGAACGCTATCCTCAATAGTGAGCTCTTCGTGATCGAAGATCCTTTGGAAAAGGTGAACCTTGTGGGAGCTGTCTTTCAGGAAATGTACAAGGTGAATGAAACGATTCACCGAAATCACGACTTGGAGGACAGAATTCGACTGAATCGACTGAATCACTTGCACCTCCGAATTGAAATTTCACTTTGGCAATCAAATAATCCCGATTTTACCGAATTCAGTGACGATAATCTGTCAATTGACATTAATACCAATGGTGGGGCTAATAGCATTTTTATTTCGAGGGAAGGAATCCAGAGTATCTTCGAATCATTAAGAAGCAAAAAGTCAGTGGGAACAGATGGAGTACCTAACATCGTACTCAAGAACCTGCCCCCAATGGCAATAGATATATACACGGTCCTGTTTAACAACGCGTTGAATAATGCATATTATCCCACGCGTTGGAAAACGGCTATCATTCAGCCCATCGCAAAAAAGGGCAAATAATGTACAAACCCAATGAACATTCGTTCGATAAGTTTACTCCCAAGCATCAGTAAATTATTTGAAAAGACTATTAACAAAGCTTTGCTAAAATGGGTAGACGACAACCACAGTATTCCAAATAACCAGTTTGCCTTTAAGGCGGGTCATGAAACCGCACATGCCGCAGCTAAACTGGTCTCTGACATACAATGGTATAAATGTAGGAACCATGGCACAGGTGCCTGTCTGATCGACTTGGAAAAAGCCTTTGATACCATCTGGAACGAAGGGTTATATTACAAACTGGCCAGACATGGCACACATTAGCCTTTACTTTATATGTACTTTACGATATGTTAAAGGACAGGAGGTTCGTGGTCAAAAATAGTAATGTGACCTCTAATAAAACGTATAATATCAAGAATGCCTTGCAACAGGGAGCGGTACTTTCTCCGATTCTTTTTAACATTTACATTAGCGACTTATTAGATGCACTCCCGCAGGCTATTGTGTACGCAGACGATCTCATAATTTACAGAACAGCTCCGAAAGTTGAGATCATAAATAGTTTAATACAGCGAGACTTCAACAACGTGCAGCGCTATTGCGACGACTAGAAACTTAAGATCAACTTCCAAAAATGTGAAGCCATCCTATTTAGAACCCCATCATATAAAGCCACGGACGACATAAGGAAAACTTGGCGAAAGTTAGTTATCGTGGGACCCCATGGAGGTAAACTGGAAACCAAGAGTGTAGTTAAATACCTCGGCATCTGGCTAGATCAATATCTGTATTTCAACAGACACGTAGAGGCTGCTTTGGTCAAAGCGAGGAAACCTTTTGCCATAACAAGGAGGCTATTTGACAGTAGCCACAGTAGGGTAAAAGTCATATGCTACATCAAAAAACCGAGGATAGAGTTGGCCTTGAGAATAATGTGAGAAGTTAAGCTCCCTATCAGATAAGGTGTCAAGGTCACGAAACGTTTGTACTGGTGTTATCAGTTGGTTGAGTAAGACATAGGATCGTAGTGGGGAGGGGGATCGTTTACGGGAGAAGGTGATTGAGTGACATTTGGCAATATTTAATTCGAGGCAGTTATTTTGGCACCAAGTTGAAAAACTGTCGAGATCCATTTGGAGAAGTGAGGAGGCGACAGAAGAGTGGATCGTCTTGAAGAGTTTAATGTCGTCCGCGTATAGAGAGATGGAGGAGTGCTTGATACTGGAGTCTATATCATTAATAGTAAGAATGAATAGAAGGGGTCCAAGATGACTGCCCTGGGGAACCCCTGACATGGGAAGAAAAGGAGTGGAGAGGGTGGATCTAAATCTGACACGGTAGGTTCGATTGTTAAGATAGGAAGAAATCCACTATATCAGTAGGGGTTCGAAACTAAGGGAGGATAGCTTAAAGAGGATGAGATTGTGTGAAATTTGGTCGAAGGCCTTGCTGAAACCGGTTGTGATTACATCGACTTCGTTGCCGTTCTCTAAGGCACCGAGAGCGTGGCATGAGAATTCAACTGGATTGGTGGTGGTCGACCTACCCGTAAGGAAAACATGCTGGTTGGGTAAGATGATGGATTTGCAACGAAAACATAATGCGTTGTAAAGAATGCCTTTGAACAGTTTTGGAATATGTGACAGTTTGGCGATGGGACGGTATCCTTTTTTGGTCCCTTCTTATGTATGGGGATGACAGAAGAGGATTTCCAAATATTTGGGAAGACACCCTATGTAAGCGATAGATTGAATATCTTTGACAGCGGGAGAGAAAAAGAAGAGGAACGTTTTTTTAAAAGGACAGTCGGAAGTCCATCAGGTCCAGGGCTGAATTCGTCTCTAAGCAAGTTTAATTTTTCTTCAACTAGGTGATACTAGACATTCTGAGAGATGAAGGGGCCAGCCAAGGGAGAATTTGGGCAAGTCTTTGAAGTAAGAGCGCTTAGGCTCGAGAGAGTTGTCCGTGAAGAATTTTTTTAAAGAAAGAAGCGAAAAGATTAGCAGTAGTTTGTGGGCCGCTTGAAGTGATCGTGTCATAGGCGAGGGAGTTGGGATAAGCGTCAGATTTTTGGAAAAAAGATTTGGGGTAATTTATCAGGTTGTTTTGTGTTTTTGTGAGATAATTGTAGTAAAGAGAGTTGTAAAGTTCGGTGTATTTATAAAAGGAACCGAGAAAGTTGGAGTAGTCCAGGGAAGAGTGTGTTCTTAGGAAAATGTGTTACAAATTATTTCTCTTGTTCCGAAGAGTACGAAGTTTGCAGTTGTACCATGGAGGCGATGATATAGATGTCCTATGTCGAGAATAAGGGAATGACATTATATATTTCCTTAGAGAGAACGCCAGTAGCTCCTTCTACCCTTAGGTGATCAAAGCGAAAAGCGATTCTGCTAAAATGCTCATTTAATAGGCGAAAGTTAGCTTTGCGGAAGTTGTAGAAAAAGTTTACGGGGGTTGGTGAGGTTTGGGATAAGCTAGGTGGGGTAATTGTCGATGGTGGCGAGAGCGCGAGGACTAAGGGCAACTGAGGAATTATAGGGATCCATGTAAACACAAGGTCAAGTTACCCCTTGATATATTTTAGCACATTACTTATATGACGGAGACTTGAGTCGGTGAGACCGTCTATAAAAAGACATTCCTTAATACTAGTGGGGTTGAAAACGCCAATAACAACGATATCGTTAGGGGAAGTACTTAACTCGGTTAGGTGATCAACCGCTGCTATTGCCAGTTCGAATGACACGATAGGTTGCGAAGGAGGTTTATTACTACTACTACTATTTATTGGCCTGTAGGAACCCGAAGGAGGTATATAGAAACATATAATGTATAACGACTTTGGGCGTTGGTCAATTTTTATTGCGACATAGTCAAGATTGGGAGAAGAAGAGATGGCAATAAGAGATGAGGCTTATTTTGGATGGCAAGCAGCACACCATGGCAAGCTGAATCCACACATATACCACCGAAAAAGGGTGGAGGGGAATAGTTCTTGACTGTGAATACTGGGGATAAAGTTGGTTTCGGTTAGGGCGTATATATCGAAAGGGAGGGTATACGCATTTTGCAGAATCGATTGCGTTTTAGAGCGGAGACCTCTGACATTTTGATAGTAGATGGTTAAGGGGAAAGTATTGAGAGTCTTGAGGGGGTGTAGGAAGGGCGGTAAAAGACTTGCCCTTTTTGAAAAAGGTCATTTTCTTGTGAATATATAGACGAAAGGCCGCGAGATCTTTCGACACTATTTTTGGTAGCATATTGAAATTTGTATGGAATTTTATAAACAGGTTGCGAATGCTAGGGAAGTCGGTAGGTAAGCCTTCCTGCTGAATGGAAACTGCGACGCTGGTTTTCGTCTTACCACCATAGCAGACTGAATCAGATTCGTCATAGAGGTACGAAAGATAGAGGCGGACATTTTCGTAGGTCAATTTATTTCAAGGTTTAGATATGGCGTAGTGAATATCAGATGAATTGATGGATTGTTGTGTAATTTTAACAGTTGGCGGTATGAGGGGATCAATAATTGGTCGGGTGGAACGGGGTGTCGGGCAAGGGCGAACTGTGGATGTGGAAGGGGGTGATGCGAAATTCGGCCTTGAGTTAGGTTCGGTGGACGAGTGGAAATTTTCTTGATGGGAGGGGCTATTGGGATTAGGGGTGTGTGATCTGTGGAAGTTGGTATACTTCGCACCAGTTTTTCGGTCAAAAAGGGGAAAGGGACAAGAGATAGGCCCAGATTGTGGTGTAGGACGAGCAGTTATGTCGTAATTAGGAGGGACTTTATAATGGGCAGGTGAGGAGGAGGGTCTATGGTGGCGGGTGGTGAAGCGGTTAGAATTAGGGAGAGGAGTTGGGTTAGAATTTTGCTTGGAATAGGATTTTGTGGTTTGAGTTGTCATTATTTTGGGAAGTGGGGTGCAGATGTGACCACATTTGGAAAAGGGAGCATGGGTATGCCTTTGCGGAAGGTGGGACTTTAAAGGACGAGTTATGATCGGATTGAGGGGTGCCGCGGGGGACGGGGAAACGAAGTGGTTTTGCATTAAGTAAGGTCATTAGCCGTGATTACATCAGCTCAACAGCATCAACAGCAACCACAACAGCAATAGCAGCATCTTCAACACCAGCAAGTTGGCGGAGAGACCTCGATAACGACAACCGAAGAACGGATATAGGTCCTAGTGGATCACCAGGTAAGCGTCTTTACAATTAAAATTTAATTTGAGAATCAATCTAAACTTCTGATTTGGCATCTATTCGGTGACACTGATATAGGCGTTTTATTTATCCTCAATCCCTTATTCAACTTTGGTAACTACAATATGAAGCGGATTGGCACATGCCAATCTGTGAAATCTGTCAAATTCGAAAACGGAAGCGTAACCTCCTTGTAGTGTTGTGGCAGAGGGTAGTGCTTTCCAAACCCTCCCATTTCACTCCCCTACACATATTTCATTCCACTCTGCAATACTATACATTTAAATCACCAAACTATTATTCAATCCAATGTTAGACAAAATAAACCAAATGTTCAATTATGAATTCTCAATGTCCAGAGCACAAAACAAATACGCAATAAACGAACCAAATGTCCATTTGATTCGCATGCACACAATTTCTAAATTCCTACAATCCTTAGCTCTATATGCATTGTAGCCAGAGGTGTATTTTATAAAAATAGATTCAAATTCCCGTCCTTTTCCCCAGTTTCTCACGTACAAATCTCTATGAAGATTTGTATAAAAAGGTGATGCAGTTTTGATTTGAGGATCAGTCTCGATTGGCGTCCGATACATAAGGACGCCAATCAACTAAAGTGTAAATAACAATTATAAAGTAAAATATTAATACCAAATATAAAAGTATTAACACACCAATTTCAAAATTAATTAATACTTTGGTAAAGATTGTACCAAGTTGGGTATTTGTATTCTTTGGTAAGGTGCCTCAGGGGCACAGGTCCACCGCTATACCCAGTTTCTGATTGTCCAGTCGACAAAATGAAACTCCGTGTGACTCCTTTCTTTCTCATTTATTGTTAGTGGTTAATTCAATATCTTGGGTATTTTATTTACACAGGAAACGGAAACTAATTATGAAAGTTAACTTGTTCATTCGACAATGTTTATATTAAATTTACACAGGAAATGGAAACTAATTATGAAAGTTAACTTGTTGATTCGACAATATTAAATGTACACAGGAACAGAAATTTGTTTGATCCAAAAGTTTGTATTAAAATGTACACAGTAACAGAAACTTGTTTGATCCAAAATGTTTGTATTAAAACTTTTGCGAAAACCGATACATTTGTTTAGGCTTCTACTTTAACACCAAGGAGGACGCCTTTCATCGATCTGACTCTAATGGATTACTGTTCTCGACTCACTGTAGCTTATTTAACGTGCAGGCCCAACTTGCCTCCACGGAATCCGAAACGCGATTGATTATTGCCACCGAAGCGACAGAACACCAAAATCCCTCGCTTCAGCGACCATAAAAGGGATGATATTCAAAGGTGATAACCGATAGGATGTGCACACACAGATGAGGTTCCATCGCACCCTCATGCTGTGCATGAGCAAGCGGCCGTGGACAATAATTTCCTAAAGGGGACATAAGCTGACATGATTGCAGCTGATGCCATTATCTCGACATAGAGATTTTGTTGCATACACGAACAGCGACTGCGTAAAGCATTTATGCTGATCGTGCACATGTTGGCGGCATCTCCACGTAGCCGAATTCTCGATGGTAATTTTCCATTTTGAGAACTCGACTTGCTTGGGCAATCAGCCAGATACCCTCATGTATTTATCGGTCGGATGACCGATCGATGTGGGTATGTATGCAAAGGGAATGATAAAAGTTTCTCTGCATATGTGCGGCTGGCGCGTAAAAGTATATTTCGTTGATATAGTTCGAGCAATGTTGGTTGCTAGGTGATGCAACCAAATTGCCTTTAATGTGGTGGATGCATATTACTTGATGGAAACCGAACCGAGACATGTTCAATGGATTGGTTCGGTACATGTTGGTTGCGTGGTAATGCAACCAAATTGTCCATAAAGAACATGAATGAACAGGTAAGTACTTGCTTTTCAGGTTTCTGTATGCCCTAGGTAGGAGTTTTACATGGGGTAATGGGAAGATGATTTGTGGCGATCAAGGGAACCGCCACAATACAAATTAACGAAAATAAAACACAATATTTAATATCAGGAATCCCGGCCGTTTACTTAATTTAAACGACCGGTCGTCCCTCTTCCCTCAGGTCTGAGGAAGCACGGTGGCGACCGCAACGAACCTTCTAAGGAGCGGTTATCAAAGAGACCCTCGACCTTTTAAAGGCAAAGAGACACACTTCCTGAGAGCAAGGCTAATAAAAGAGTCTGAAAAGAGTCGACGAAGGTTGAGGTATTCGTAATTGGAACATCGACCACGAACGTTCCATTGCAGATAATAATTTTGAAGAAGGTCTGTTCCCATACTGTACTGCGTCGCAATTTTGCAAACAATACATCGCTCTATTTACATGAGGGTTGATTTTGCAAATCCAACATATCCTCCCTTCACTATCCTCTATCTCCTCCTCAGCATGTACTGTATTTTGAATGTTTTTGGGTATTTCCAAATTTCCGTGCACATCTGTCTCATTTGGGGAGTCTTTGGATTTGTCTGAATTCGAAAAAATGATCTTTCTTTCTAATCCAATTGTTTGATTTATTTAGCAGAACACATTCGGTCGACTTTCGCGGTCTGAATTTGGTCTTGCATGCTGATCTGTAGTTTTCATTGAGCGACGTCGTCAACTATATTTCAAAAAAGAATTATAAAGTTGAAAACGCATATCCGTACACAAATTTCACCAAAAGTTTTGAGTCTGTGGGCAATAAACTTAATTTTTGGTTTCTAAAAAAAGTATTAAGTTACAAAAATGCGTTTGGTTCCTGATCAGTACTAACTGTTTAACTTCAGGACTGGTCTAGAAGTATACTAGTAACGAAAGACTTTCAGGTGAAAGTGTATGGTAAAAGGGCAGCGCTAAGTTGATGACCGAGTGTCGGTGCTAAAAATACAGAGCCCATGGTACAATTATGTATTTATAAACGTACACGCCCCAACAGAATCTACCGACGAAAAAACGAAGGACACATTCTACGAGACCTTAGAGGAAGTATTTGATGGGATGTCATCATTCGATGTTAAAATCCTCCTCGGCGACCTCAATGCGAAAATTGGAAAGGAAGATATCTTCCAAACAACAATAGATAAAGAAAGCCTACATGACGTTTCAAATGATAATGGTATTCGAATTATCATGTTCGCAGCGTCAAAAGATCTGGTAGTGAAAAGCACGATGTTCAAGCACAGGCAAATCCATAAAGCCACATGGATATCACCCGACGACGTAACGCGTAACCAAATAGACCACTTCCTCATAGACAAAAGACACCACTCGAATATCCTTGACCTAAGATCATATAGAGGAGCAGATTGCGACTCCGATCACCTTCTAGTCATGGGCAAAATTAGAAGTCGGCTCGCAGCAAACCCACATGGACAGTCACGGGAGACAAGCAAAGAGTTCGAGATTGATAAACTAAAAGACGTACGTAAAAGGGCGGAATTTCAAGACGAACTAACGAATAGATTTAGCATCCTAGAGAATGACAGTAGTGAGGAAGAGGAAGCCAATAGTTTGGACACTAAATGGGCATCGATCAGAGACACAATCAAACAAACAGCCCAAGAGGTATTAGGATTTAAGAAAACAACTAAGTGCAAACCTTGGTTTGACGGTGAGTGCAGGGCAAAGATCGAAGAACGTAAACGCCTCAGAATGATCCACTTAGAAGCATATGATGAAGTCAACGCAGTAAGATACGCGACAATCCGGAAAGAAACAACTAGACTTTTCAAACGCAAAAAAACGCGAATGGGAGAAGACTCGGATCGAAAAAATCCTAGAAAATGCCAGAGCAAAGAACAGCAGAGGTATGTATGCCAGCATAAATTCAATTAGAAATGGCTACCGAGGGAGAGCCAAAGTAATCCGAGACACAAACGGCTGTCTGGTGACAGAAACAAAATATATCGTGACAAGATGGAAGCAGTACTTTGAAAACCTGCTCAATGTGCGCACCCATCAACCACAAATAAACGCACCAGACGTACATACAGCCGAGCCCCAGATCCCAGAGCCCTCTTTCGACGAAGTTGTAGGCACGATAAATTGACTGAAAAACAACAAGGCGCCCGCAATCGATTGCATACCGGCAGAGCTTGTGAAGCATGGAGGGGGGGCAACCGCTCGAAAGATCCACCAACTGGTTAAAATAATATGGGACAAGGAAGTCATTCCGGAAGAATGGAAAACCTCAGTAGTCATCCCCATTTTCAGAAAAGGCGACAGATCTGACTGCGAAAATTACAGAGGAATATCATTGGCTCCAACCACATACAAAATACTAACAAATGTCATACTGGCGAGAATCACACCGTACGCAGAAGAAATATTGGGAGACTACCAAGGCGGATTCCGTCGGAACCGGTCAACGAGCGACCAGATGTTCACAATAAGGCAACTGCTGGAAAAGAAGTGGGAGTACGGAGAGACGGTTCACCAACTGTTCGTGGACTTCAAAAGACTCTACCATATTGTGGTTGAGCTGGGGATCCCGAAAAAATATGCCACCCTCATTCAAATCTGCATGGACGAGAACAAAGGGCGAGTTAGAATAGAAAACCACCTCTCAGAACCATTTGAAATCTGGGACGGACTAAAACAAGGGGATGGCCTCTCACCATGCCTTTTTAACCCTGTCCTCGAGTATGTCATCAGAAAGGTACAAGACGACGACATGGCCGGATCATCCCTGAACGGGGTCACACAAATGCTCACATATGCGGATGACATCGCTGTTTTGGACGATAATCTATAAACTGTGAGTAAAAACAGTGAAATCATCATGCAAGCGGCAGAAGAGGTAGGCCTAGAAATAAATGAAGACAAAACAAAATACATGATTATGGCGAAAACAGGTGGACATCAGAGAACACACATAAACATCAGGGGTAAGATATCTGAAAATGTCAAAGAATTTAAATACCTGGGAACAATACGGGCGGCCAGTAACGAAATGTCGAAGGAAATTAACAAAAGACTACACTCCGGCAACGCTAGTTGGCATGCAGCACGTAAACTATTAAAATCCAAACTGCTATCACGTAGTATAAAGCTCCGTGTCTATAGAACCATAATCATGCCGACTGCTCTATACGGATGCGGAACATGGCCTCTCACAAAACGGGAAGAGAACAAATTTCGCGTATTCGAGAATAAAGTTTTAAGGGGTATATTTGGCGGTAAATATGACGAGGAGTCAGCACAATGGAGGAAACTTCACACCCACGAATTGGAAGAGCAATACCGCAAACCTACAATAGTGAGAGTGATCAAGTCGCGAAGATTAAGATGGGCCGGACACGTAGCGCGAATGGGCGATGATAGGACCGTGCATAGAATTCTTGACGATAAACTAACGGGGAAGAGACCAACAGGACGGCCGCGACGGAGATGAGAGGACAATGTTAGATTGGACCTCGGGGAGATCGGATCGGATGATCGAACGTGGAAGGAGAGCGCACAGGACAGGGAACAATGCCGGAGTCGAGTCGGTGAGGTCATGAACTTCCGGGTTCCTACAGGCCAGTAAATAGTAATAATAAGTTGATGCTCAGTCATAACTGCTTCAATTGGTCAACACGATAGCATTTTGAGTACTAAAACTGATGTAAAATGTCGAAACGCCACAAGCCCATAGCAAAGGGGGCGCTTTTAAAATTTAAAAATTGAATTGAAAGGAAAATTTTTCATCTGAGATCAGTAATTGTAAAAACTACATCTAAGAATTACGTACAGCTGACGTCCCAGGAAAAATATTAGAAATAAACAAATTGTAATCAAGTTAACTGTTGTTCTAAAATAATGATATTTATTTATTTAGACGTATATATATCAAGGTCATCACATTAAACCTGTGACAGTTTTGGGTGAAGCATCATTCTCTGCTAAATTGTGTCACCTTCCAATTTCTGCTCCACTTAATTATAATACCCACTCTCCAGTTTCTAGTTTGGAATCACCTCATTTCTATTGATCTACCACATTCGCCCCAAACCTTTCATGACAATTTAGATCGCCAAAGACCGGCGATTGAATGCTGAATCTCTTCGCCCTGCCATAGTGTCTCAAGTTCGATGACGAAATCATTGGTGACATATAAGAGCGTTGATGTGACGTGCATACTTTGGTCTTTCAATTTATGGTCTACGTTACGAACTTTATTGGATTAGACAAACCCAATAAATTTTGTTTAATACAAAAGTACGTTTACTGTCACAGTCGCGTATAAATTGGGAGCTGGTATGGACGATAGCAAACGTTGGCCGGGGTAATTCACGAGAATCTGCGTCTGTCTGCTGTACGTGGGACTCGAGCAAAGCAATTAAAAGGCGCAATCGATGTAAGCTTGTACCTAATATCAAAATGATTCAGGTTTTGATCTGGATGAAAGTGGCTGTGACTGTAGTTGTGGCTGTAACTATTACTGTGACGATGACTAAAACTATCTGCAACCGTTGCTTTGAATTGCAGTTTAATAGCTCTTGGAATGTTTGAGTTGAAGGGCGTATCGCCCACGAAACACGTACGACACATCGAGTACGCAATGGTGTCGAAAAGGTGATGCAAGCTTTTGGTACATAAAATGCTTTTTAATGGTAGCCTGTTACGGCTTCGATAAATTGAAATTTTCAACTGTATATTCGAACTGCTGGTGAAGATGTTGTAGCAATTACATCATACAACTAAGGCGCAAATGTAGCAACTTTATACCTGTCGCCTTTTTTATTGTATGCTGTTCAGGTCATTTGCGTGGTATAACATCGTGTTGAGATTAATTCGATGATAGTAATCAAACTAATCTGCTGTGTTAGGATAGATCTCAAACCCGTAGCGTAAGCGGATGTTATGAGGAACTGATCAATATAATGGATGGAATTTCAAATATACGGTGGGGGGAATACGTATATCGAAATAGTGCATTAAACCGAACACTTATCTTAATTGGGGGAATTTTATGTGCATCCTACTTAATGTAAAAGCGGGAAAAACAAGTGGAATCATTTTGAATGTCTATCGGCAAGTTAGTATTACTGACATCAATATTCTCTCGAGATGGTGAATTGTAAAATGTAATAAAACAGAAAATCAAATATGTATTCTGCCTCACCAGAAAATGAACCACCAGACAGTGTGACTGGTAATTTGCTCTTATGTGTGTGCCCACTGATGTCATTTATAATCAAACAGCTCTCAAAGTAACTTTACTGTGTTTTGTGAATTAAGTCATCCGATCTGAGCAGACAATTTGATATCACGTCAGCATATAAGTCTATGATCCCACTAAGAAAGAAGATGGGCGTTTGACATCCAAATTTTTCATTTGATAGTTCAACATGCTTACTACAAAAATTCCTGCAACATGCAACAACCAAAAAAAAACAGCACCTCATATTTAAGACGTGACCCATTTATTAACATGGAGAAGAAAAGTTTCCTCGAAAATCGATCGATGCGGGTTGTTGTAGACGAGATGTGTTCGGTTCTCTATCATCTTAATTCAGAAGTCCCTCAGGGTTCTATCTTGGCTTCAACCTTATTTGTCCCCTATATCAATGATTTATTAGTACCAATGGGTAAGGAAATATTTAGTTGTGCTGATGACAGGACACTAATTTCCTCGTTTTCGAATGATCAGCCTAATAACGCATCAACGTCGCCAAATATGGAAACAATATTCGAACGCTAGTCTAATTTGAGATTCGTAGAGAAGAATAAATTGGGGCGGAGTAAGATTTGTTTTTTTTTGGCGCAAGGCTAATAACCTTGCCCGTAAAAATAAATTATTATTGAAAATTTAACAAGCCGCGAGACTTGCTAAATAAGGCCAAGACTAGATTCCGGTTGTAGGGCCGATGATGATGACGATGATGAAAATATTTTTTGGCTGCAAAAAGGTAATTCAGGTTTCTAGAGACAGAACTGCCGATGTTCGATATGTGTTCATGCCATGACAGATTCCCACAGGCCGTCACCCGAGAAACCCTATACTTTCCTTAGATACAACGGCCTGACCATTCGTCATCAGTTGTTTTTTTTTTTTTTTAATATATATACGCTTCTGTCAGGAGAAGGGAACCTATAACGCCGACACAGTGCACCAAGATGCCACCAAATAACCCTAGTAGTTCTTCTTAAAAAATTGCAGGATGTAACGCTCTGGAAACAATCGCGCAGGGAGGGAGTCTTAGCGACCGTAGTCCCGACGTTAGCGCCGTGTCCCTTATCAGGCGGATCGCTAGTCTATGTATGCTCTCAAGTAAGTCGACGGTATGTTTAGGTGCAGATATTCAAACATGACAGCAATATTCGAGCGCCGCTCTTATTTGGGATTTATACAAAAATCTAATAAAATATTTCTTGGCTCTAAAGAGATAACCCAGTTTTCTCGAGGCGGACCTGGCAATGACCGACGGGTGTTTATGCCGTGCCACATTCCCACAGACCGTGAGGAGGACAATGTAAGACGCGACCTTGAGGAGATCGGATCAGATGGTGAAGCGTGGAAGTATAGTGCATACGACAGGGAACGATGGCGCAGCCGTGTGAGTTACTTCATGAACTACTGGGTTCCTACAGCCAATAAAAAATAATAATAGCAAACGACTCGGCTAGCCTCGTAGTCTCAACGGCTCTGTTAGAATGTATTAATCAGTTGAAGTCACTAAAAACGACAATCTCGGGGCCTGTTTATTTTTTATCCAGTCAACGGTACGTGAAAAATGTTCGACTAATGTCGCCACTTGATCGCCGTTCGAAAGCGATAAAGACAACAAAGAAATTTCCCAGAACTTTTCGGCTCAATTTTCTTCCAAACGATGTCCAATTTACTGGGCTCTAATATTTCTTCCCTTTGTCAAGCCAAATCGGATCGGGTGAAGAGGCGACACCACTCTTATAACGAGATCTCGAGCAGCAGTCGCATCTTGGGCAACGAAGATGTGTTGAATTAGTTGACAATTCAACCGGGGTCTTGGTTAGGGAGAGGATATCGGATTTCACTGTTTGCAAATATTGGTGGATGACGTTTACATTCGTATTAGTACAATAGATGGCGCTGGTGTTACGAAACGTGGTTGCCAGTTGACCATTTACAGTGTTAAGCAGGCGGATCCGATTACGCAGTGACAAGTCGCTTCCAGTTCGGTTATTTATAAAAACGTTTGCATGATGTATCTCCTGACATAGTCCTTCCCGAATGGGGGAATAGTTTACCTCCAGAGTTTTTTATCTTAGAAGATACCTTCATGTCTTATCTCAACTTCAGTCGGGACATTATCCAAGCGTCTGGAACATAGTCGAAGATTTCTACTGACGATATGGCGGAACGTACAGTGCGACGGAATGGTACCCCACCTTGGGACCGAAATACCACCTAAACCAACTTTTTTACGATATATCACTTAAGGTCCGAAAGATGGCCAACGATTTCTTCCGACAATTTCAAGGAGCCTATAATTTAATGGAGTGGTATTTTATAGGGCGATCGGGCATTGGGATTCATAAGGTGGACATTCCTCCTAAACTGAAATTTAATTCCAGTATGTAGTCAAGCTGCATTGATAAACTTAAACACCTCCATAAAAGGGCTGGATATCAAGAGGAAATAACGAATAGATTTAGCATTCTAGAGAATGGGTGTAGTGAGGAACAGGAAGCTAATAGTGTGGACACTAAATGGGCATCGATCAGAGACACAATCAAATAAACAGCCCAAAAAGTATTAAGATTTAAGAAAACAATTAAGTCCAAACCTTGGTTTGAATATGAGTGCAGGGCGAAAATCGAAGAACGTAAACGCCTCAGAGCGATCCACTTAGAAAGATATGATGAAGTCAACGCAGAAAGATACGCGACAATTCGGAAAGAGACAACGAGACTTTTCAAACGCAAAAAACACGAATAGGAGAAGACTTGGATCGATAAAATCCAAAAAATGCCAGAACAAAGAATATCAGAGGTATGTATTCCGGCATACATTCAATTAGAAATGGCCACCGAGGGAGAGCCAAAATAATCCGAGACACAAACGGCTGTCTGGTCACAGAAACAAACAATATCGTGACAAGATGGAAGCATTACTTTGAAAACCTGCTCAATGTGCGCACCCATCTACCACAAATAAACGCACCAGAATTACATACAGCCGAGCCTCAGATCCCAGAGCCCTCGTTCGACGAAATTGTAGACGCGATAAACCGATTGAAAAACAACAAGGTTCCCGGAGTCGACTGCATACCGGCAAAGCATGGAAGAGGGGCAACCGCTCGAAAGATCCTCCAACTAATTAAATCAATATGGGATAAGGAATTCATTCCGGAAGAATAGAAAACCTCAATAGTCGTCCCCATTTTCAAAAAAAGGTGGCAGATCTGACTGCGAAAATTACAGAGGAATATCATTGGTCCCAACCACATATAAAATACTAACAAATGTCGTACTGGCGAGAATCACGCCGTACGCAGAAGAAATATTGGGAGACTACCAATGCGGATTCCGTCCGAACCGGTCAACGAGCGACCAAATGTTCACAATAAGGCAACTACTGGAAAAGAAGTGGGAATACGGAGAGACGGTTCACCAACTGTTCGTTGACTTCAAAACAGTCTACTGGGAATCCAGAAAAATACGCCACCCTCATTCAAATTTGCATGAACGAAAACAAAGGGCGAGTCAGAATAGAAAACCACCTCTCAGAACCATTTGAAATCCGGGACGGACTAAAACAGGGCGATGGCCTCTCACCATGTCTCTTTAACCTTGTCCTCGAGTATGTCATCAGAAAGGTACAAGACGACAACATGGCCGGATCATCCCTGAACGGGGTCACACAGGTGTTCGCATATGCGGATGACATCGCCGTTCTGGGCGATAATCTAGAAACTGTAAGTAAAAACAGTGAAATCATCATGCAAGCAGCCGAAGAGGTGCGCCTAGAAATAAAGGAAGACAAAACCAAATACATGATTATGGCGAGAGCAGGCGGACATCAGAGAACACACATAAACATCAGGGGCAATATATTTGAAAATATCAAAGAATTTAAATAGCTGGGAACAATTCTGACGGCCAGTAACGAAAAGTCGAAGGAAATTAACAAAATACTACACTCCGGCAACATTAGTTGGCATGCAGTCAGTCAATTGTTGAAATCCAAACTGCTATCACGTAATATAAAGCTCCGTGTCTATAGAACCATAATCATGCCGATTGTTCTATACGGATGCGAAACATGGGTTACTCACAAAATGGGAAGAAAACAAATTCCGTGTATTCGAGAATAAAGTATTAAGGGGTATCTTTGGCGCCAAATATGAGATGGAGTCAGGACAATGGAGGAAACTCCACAACCACGAATTGGAAGAGCTATACCGCAAACCTACAATAGTGAGAGTAATCAAGTCGCGAAGATTAATATGAGCCGGACACGTGACGCGAATGGGCAACGACAGGACGGTGCATAGAATTCTTGACGATAAGCTAACGGGAAAGAGACCAACAGGCTGGCCGCGACCGAGATGGGAGGACAACGTTAGGTTGGGCCTCGAGGAGATCGGATCGGATGGCCGAACGTGGAAGGAGAGCGCACGGGACAGGGGACAATGGCGGAGTCGAGTCGGTGAGGTCATGAACTTCCGGGTTCCTACAGGCCAATAAGTAATAATAGTAGATATGTAGTCAAGCTGCACATCCCATTAGCATTCAAAAACGAACAGTAAAACTCAAAGCCCAAGCAGACGTCTTCCAATACCACGCCTAGGCACGTCGTATCCTCCTTACCATTTTCCTCTAGTTATTATAGGATGGAATATATTGAACGGTGATTTTTAAATAATTCTCTGGATTTTAATAGCAGTAGCCTAAAATGCACAATATTTCAAGAAAGATTTAGAAACAGAAACGGAATGCTTTGAAATTTTTCTGATCGCGTCAAAAGAAGAAACATGAAAAACTCACATGATTCCGATCTCAAAAAGATATACCAACGGAGATTACCTAACTATGTCAAATTCAATGTCTCCAATGCTTCCTCTCGCTATTATAGAGAAAAGCCAACGTGAACCTATTGCCGATGAATACTCCTTACATTATAATTATTTCGTATCACAATTGAATTAGCCACACATTTGAAGCTCTGAAAAATATAATGCAAACAAAATATTGGCGAAGGGTGTACTAAAGTAATAGTAGATCATTGGATTGCATCATTGGAATATAGCTAACAGCCTATTGTTTAAAGGTGTTTTCCCAAATATTTCTCGAGCAAACCTGGGAAAAAAGTTGCACATTTTGTTCTATTTTCGGTAGATACCCTCCTGTCAAAGGGCACACATCGATTAATATTAAAAATTAATTTTAGACTTAGTGGAAAAACAACCGTTCTTCAGCCGAACCACACACGCATGGAATGATATACTTAATCAAGTGTTTCTTCATTGGTTTATTACACTGTCATACAAAACCAATCACAAAACACTTCCTCCTTTTCCCTGACTTCTACATCCACCCTAAATATGCTTTGAGATCACAAAATCCCTTCTCTCCCCACTTACTCGAATTCACTACTATCATCAAAAAGTTATTTTTTAAAACAATGCGAACCCGGTTAGATGATTTCTTCCCATTCATTTAAGGTACCTGAAGGAGAACCTAATTGGATTGGTTTAATAAACACCTGGGAATATTGAACTCATCATAAGTCAAACAAAGTTATGGTCTTAATACTCATACGCCCATGTGAAAGTTAACTGTCCTCCCTATCTTTAAGGCCGCCTCACTATCTCAAGAGTGCCGCTCGTACTCAAGCTACACTAGTAATTAACCAAATGAACTTATCATGAGGGTGAACATTCTCTTCATGAAACGATTACCGCCTTCACTTTCCGCATTCAACAAAGGAATTTCAAAACCCCTACACGTGTCAGTTATCATTCCATTTATTACATTGATTACGAGGATGTTTTCTTCCAGGATGTTGCTCATCTTCGAATGCCTGCTTCCTCATTTGCAACCAGTGGAAACAAGTTGATTGAACTATATGCGCCGGAGTACTCTCTCTACTTTCACAGTATTTTAGTTTTTATTTTTATTTTCTATAAGTATTCGGAAAATATGGACCTTTATGGCTTGACGCTCCAAGTCTAGTCAATGAAAGAAGACAAATCAATTGTCAAACCGCAACAGGGAATGTGCATTATGACTTCCATGCAGATGCAAGATATAACTTGGTAGCACAATATCACCTCCAGTGCGGCTGCTTTCAGTTTCCATCGAGACCAGGAACATTCATCGTGACATCGGTGAATGGATACGTACAACACACCTATGGGTATACGGTTTTTAGGCCGCCATGATATAAGCCGTCAACCAGGTCGGACTATTAATCGCCATCCAATTGAGTATGGCAATGACTTGCACACG
The DNA here is from genome assembly GCA_963931805.1 of Microdon myrmicae. NCBI lineage: Eukaryota > Metazoa > Arthropoda > Insecta > Diptera > Syrphidae > Microdon > Microdon myrmicae. The sequence goes on along the minus strand of OZ007496.1, from coordinate 68,522,414 downwards.
TTCACTTGGGAGCTGCAGGAGTTCAGCTAGTTGGTCTATTCTTTGACTACTTTGAACGACGCTGGTGTTGCAAGAATCTCAATCAGCGTCATAACCGACCACATGTGGGACGGGAAATGTAGATTTCCTATGTTGGGTGGGCGGCCGAGCTCCACTCGAAGAAATAATATGGTTATCAGGCATCGTATCTCGTGCTCTTTTGCCGACCTATCACCAGGACCTTTCAAATCGAAGTTGAGTTGTGCGGACTTGCCGGACCAGTTTATATAGAGACAGTAACTTTAGAGCCGTATGGGGGATATACTTTTGTCTCGTTGAAGGTTTTGATTTAATTCGCGCAGTTAAAGGAGAATGGAAATTAAATAGGCTTGTACTTACGCGATCGTAAAGTGTGCCGTGTTGTTTCATGAAACGTTATAAAACTAAGTTACGAGTTGGGTAATTTTTCCTTATGCCATGCTAAGGATTTCTATCATACTACTTGTGCAAGTATTATAGATGATTAAAAGTTATAAAAGCAGCAGTTGGAAATGTACTAATTTATTTAGCTTAACATACCAACAGGAAGTAAGACATGACCATATTAAAGAAAATGGTAATAAAATGAGCCTGGTAAATACTTCACCATTAAATAATGAGCAATGGATCGATAAAATAGAGGACCCTGAACACGTGGTCCCTTCTATTCAAATGTAAATTCCACCTACGTTCGACATATTCTGTCCTCGAATGTTTAATGGTTGTATACTCCAAAGCTATTAACATGACATGAGAAGACACTGGAATGTTATCTCTAAAGCAAAGACAAATGTAAGAATTTAATCAAACAAACTAAACATACTCCTTTTTTTACAAACCATACTCTTAAATATACTCTTCTTTTTTACAAAAACTACATACTCTTATTTTTTACAAAACGTAAAAATTTTATATTCATTTTAAGTCGATGTCTTAAACAATTTTTGTTTAATGACCACCCCCTTTTCTTCTTTTTACCTTTCCTCCTTCTTCTTTTCTTAATTTACTCCCACTGTTCTTCTTTCTTCAGTTTTTTTTAAATTGAATTTCTTTTTTTTTTGACTTACGTTTTTCTTTTTTCAATTTGTTGAATTTAGTTCGTTTTCCTTGTGATTATTATATCCTTTTTTCTGCTTTAATAAACGCTTTTAATTGTGTTCTTTACCATCATAATATTTGTCTTCATCAAAAACGCTATTCAATAAATAGTTATAGTTTACCATCTTTTAAGCCACTAATGACTTTTCAATGAGGTAGACGACGACTGCCTCTTATAATATCTCAAAAACGACAGACTTGCGGTTCACTTAAGACATCTAGCGATGTTTCAATTACGGCTGCATTACGACTCACCTACCACTAACTTTTACGACGTTCCAATTACGACGCATTGCCACAATTTTATATCCTTCATTCTATTTATTAAATTTCAACGTCTACGTATTTTAATTTCCTATTTTATCTCTATAGATTGCTGAGAATATTCTCTTTAATATTAAGTGTTTTGGATTTAGTATTATTAGATATATTCTGGATGATTCAATTCGAAGTTCTAAAGTTGATCTCCTGCCAACGTATAGATCTGAAAAATGTCAAATGTTTATTGATATCAACAGGATACCAATGAACCTTGAACAAAATTCATTTAATTCATTTATTATGTGTACATATCTGCAACGACGAATGTTACAACGAAATATCTGCAACAACAAATATGCAAATAAACAATGATAATAATAATAATATTTTTGTTAACTATAACTTTCTTACTTACTTATCCCCCTGAACCTCAAGGCAGATGCCGAGATATCTGACCATATTATTTGACCTCAGTGGTTACCCGTACGTTGATACCAAAGCTAATTTCATCAAGTGCCACATGCGCTCCACCCGCAAAATCAGTATCTCGGATTTTCTTAATGGAATTCAACTGTTTAGAATCTAGAATATATAGATGGACTTCCAAATATGTGTGCCCGAGTGTCCAAATGCTGTGAAAAAAAGAAATTGCGAGTGAAGTGCACTACAAGAAAAACTTCCCATTCATTACCCTAGCATCTATTCTTCTAACCCACACTAAACTGAGCAATGATTTCATGGTCTTCAGTAAATCCTCTCCCTATCTCTCTCCTCTCCTCCTCAATCATGATCCAATCCTCGTTCCATATCATCTACTGGACCTAAGCCCACAGTCGTAGATTTCCCATCTACTTCATCATTTCGACCTTTCGACAGGGCAAAGTATCCCAATTTTCGCAACTTGCATATATTCCACCCTATAATTTCTTCCCTTCCAGGAATCTCACGCTCGTTAACTACACTTAACGCTACTGTTATCACTGCGCCAGCTCTTCTAACATCTACATCCTTTCATCCCACCCCAATTTGCCCTTCCTCACGATTTGGTTTTGGTCCCCCCGTACCCCCCACTATTAAGATCACTCAGCAAACCACAGATTTGAAAAAATGTCGCTACACTCTGCCTAAACTTAGAAATAAATTGACTTACAAATGGTATACGTACTCGGCAAATCCGACCCAGTCCACTTTGAGGGCAAAACTAACACGAACGGCATTCAGCAGGAAGGATTACCCAATGTTACAATCTGTACGGAACACGCTACCGCACACACACATTTTTACAAATGAAACACTACTTTTAGTGACGGTATTTAACCAATCTGTTGGCGCAAGCCTAATAACCTTGCCCGGAAAAACAAATTATTATGGAAAATTTAACAAGCTTCATACTTGTTAAATAAGGCCAATACCGGATTCCGGTTGTAGTGCCGATGATGATGATGATTTAACCAATCTGTATTATAGTTAAATTGCAACACACTACATTCGTTTATTAACAATTATTGTTTTTCCCAAGATAACTTAACTAGGTGTTTAATTGTTATTAATAGTACTTATACAACTATTCCTCGTTGCACTGTAATTAACCAAACGATTTGATAATTAACCAAACAATTTCCATTAGAACTCATTTCACCACAATTGCAGGACACTACACCACACACAAACTCCTACCTTCTTCTTTAAATTTAATTACACGACCGTCTTCGTCGACGGTTTGATTGGATAGATTTAACAGTCTTATAGTTTATATTACAAACGATCTGTTTTGGTCGGTGATTTATGATCGACTCTCAAAGTATTATATTTTACATATATGTCCATTCTTAGCGCCGGTTTAAAAAAGACTCTTTGACATTCGTCTTCGTTGATGATTGAAAAATGACCTTTTATTTTTACTTCCATCTATGTCTGGCTTCGACGATGATCAGTGAACGGTGTTTAATATTCTTCGGTCATGCAAATCCATGAATACCTTTTCCATTTTGTTTACCCCTTGTTTATTGCTCATTTTAGCCAGGGCACAATATCGATGGATATAATCTAAACATCCTTTAAGACGGGTGTGTCGCAGTGCATTATTTGGTTATCCTCGCTTTGAAGGAATGTTTTTACTTTGGATGTGCGCAGAACGATGATTTATGTTTGTTTAAGTGTCCATCCATACTCAACAACACACATTAACATCAGATAACGATACACAGTGACAGTGCGGACGTGTTTTCAATTCGGCGATCGAGTTAAATGAACAAGTTGCTTTTATGAGTCGCGAATGGTTGAAATATAAAGACTATTTATAAATAAATAAATTCCAGTGATAAAAACAGTCAAAACGAAGTTAATATATATAAATATATTAAAATAAAAGTTACCGAAGCCACGTGTTGCGACAGTAAAAACAAAGAACGCCGTTTAATACTAACCAACCGTGAGAGTGAATGTGGACACGGGTTTAGCAAACAAACAAAAAAGTTAAAGTGAGTGAAAACCAAAACAAAAATAATAAATATAAATAAAAAGAAACAAGCTCGGTGTACTGACACTCAGCATGCAAAATGGCAAGGAAAACACAAATAAATAAAAAGTTAAAATCAAAATCCGCGTTAATAAAAAATCGGCGACAAAAATCAACAAGCCGAACGAGACAATAACAGACTTGCTCGAAAAGGGGAAAAGAAAAGAGGCAGAGATACACTCGTGTCTCCGCTGCCAAAGGTTTGGGCACTCAACGGCAAACCGCGAAGTACAGTATCGATGCGTTAGATGCGGACAGTGTGCACTTTGTTAGACCGAGGGACACCCCGTTAATTATTGACGCTGTCCTAAATTCCGCGAACTACAGGAAAAAAGTTCTCACACCAACGAAAAATAGAACGTCCCATTGTTCAAGCTCGACCAGCACTAAACGTAACACCCCAGTTCTCGTATGCTCAAGTAACAACTGGTAGAAGAAACACGTCACAACCTACCACATGGGTACCGCCGCAACATACTCTGCCTCCAGAAACAGTAACACTAGCAGGATGTACTCACAGCCCTCGTCGCTATTCACACGCAGATGACACAAATACAAAAACAAATAAAGGAGCAGGACACTGCCAGCCGTCAATATAAACCCCGGAACAGAAAGCACATTTAAGGCTGTATTCGTGAATGTAGATTCACTTATCAGAATCGAGAGAAGAGCCACTCTCTTTAAACTGTTGCAAGACGAACGTGTGGGGGTACGAGGTCTGAGCGCCGGCACGGGCGCAGGGTTTTACCACGTCCTCACAAACTAACGTTCCGCCGAACACCAAAAGGGAACTGTTCACTGAAAACGGACGAAACGAAACCCCACTGCACTGCGTCCGTAAGAAGCAAGCCGAATAAAACACTCGGGTGAAATCGTTTAACTGGTTTAAGGAGTTTTATTATCTACGCAGTTGACGGCACCTTTACATTAATAATGATTGTTATTTCATTGAATTATATAACACAATTGTTTACATAGTTGACATTTCTTTTTATATTAATAATGATTGTTATTCCATTGAATTATGTACACAGGAATTGTTTACATAGTTGACGGCACCTTTACATTAATAATGATTGTTATTTCATTGGATTATGTAACACGCAATTGTTTATGTAGCTGACGGCATCCTTACATTAACAACGATTGTTGCTTCATTGAGTTATACAACACACGAATTGTTCACGTAGTTGGCGGCATTTTTATATTAGTAATGATCGTTATTTCATCGAATCATATAACACACGAATTGTTTCGGGGAAATCATGAAAACTTTTGGACACTCTCGACTCGTCGTTGTGGCTCCACCGGTGGTTGTGACTCGACTGACTAATGAAAACAAAAGTTCATCGCGTCGTGGCAGTGCCGTCATAAACTCACTGCCACTTACGAGGAATTTCGAGATGCTTGCATAAGAATTCAGTTCCAGGGAATCCTCGCCGTATAGGCTGTGTTGGAGACGGAGCAGCACACGACGGCCGACTAGCAGCACACGACTGCCGACTGGCAGACTGAGCATCGCACATTTATACTCTGTCTCTCCTTGTTCCTGTGACAACATACCAACGAGGGAAAGGAGACAAAAAAGGGAATATAAGCAGCGGCAGTTGTGGAGTTGAGGCGAGTTACACACCGACCAAAGAGCAGATTATCAGACGCCAAAGACGTGATCTGCGTTTACTACCGCACCCAAGACCCACCGGTCTTGTATGATTTCTTTCCCACCATCCCTCTATAAAAGTAGTTAGAGAACACTTGGACTAACACTGTCCACACTATCCTTGGATACCCCCCCTTTTTTCTTCTCTTTTCAGATGCCGCGAGACCGAGCCCAACATCCTCACGGATGTGGGTGATTCTGGTTATCGCAAGATGACCAGAAGTCAGAGACAAGATGAAGGACACATATGTCCTGTCTCGCTAAATTCGGCCTTCTCGCCACAATTTTTTTTTTTTTTTTTTTTGAGTTGAGGCGAGTACAACTCAAGCAGTCAAACGCTGCACATGCATTTATTAAGATTGTTTTATATTTAAATAAACATTTCGAAATTAGTAAATCGAGTTTACAGGCTGAGTTGGATTCGTTGGTTGTGTATACCGGGAAATTGGCATAGCCAAGTATGACCAAGGGTCCCGATCGTTCTGATTGTTTCGTGGGAAATTAGCCGTCGCTTTGTCGCGGTAGAGAAGTACGATTTAAGGAGGAAATGAACCGAATGGTTTTCAGGGGAAATTGGAATTGTTTGGGTGCAAGCAAGGAATATAATTTAGATAAGATATTAACCGAAGTAATTTCGGGGAAACGTATGCGGCTCGGTATCGTGGGTGGTGGTGGTTAATGTTTCGTTATGGATTTGAATATGCGTTTCATTAAAGCATATGAATTTCGGGGAAATTAAGATTGCTTGGTCGCAAGGAGGGAATATGGTGTAGATAAAGAATTGACCGAAGCAATTTTGGGAAAAATTATATGTGGGGTGATGTAAGAGATGATTTAGAATATATTCTATTGAATTGTATTCTGTTGGGAGTTTTGGGAAATTACTTTCATTGCAGATTGGGAGATGGATTCTTGCAAGTTCGGGGTGGGTGCGCTTGCAGATTGGGATTTGTTTTTGTATGTTTATAGGTTAAGGTAGGGTGGTGGAATCGTGGGTTGGTTCTCCATGTGATATAGAGAACCCCCACAAAAGTCCTGACAGGCCTATGGCTAGCGAAACTAAATTGAATCTGAGGCATAAACGTTGTCGCAAAAACGACGACATTATACAAAGAGACCGCCCCAACTCCATACAAGGAGGAGGGGTGGCAATCTTTGTTAAAAAAGGACTTCAACATAAGATAATATATAGTGGTGAGATGCGCAGATTTTAGGTGCTTGAAGTGTGCATCATCCGCGTACCCCTTTACCAAGGAAGGGGGCTATTTGTAATGATTACTTGTTGATCCACCTGGATGTAGAGCCGCTGGTGGCCTGTTCCTCGGGACAATAATTTTCCTCTTTCTTTTCCTTTTTTTTTTTTTATTTTAATTTGGTTCTTGTTTTATATATGTTCAATTTTATTCTTTATATTTTTGTTTATGTTTAAACTTAACTTGTTCGCAAATGATATTTTTCTCTCCCCTGCTCTCACTGAACTTGATTTGTTTTCAAATTAAAATACTTTGCTCAGTTATAAATTCTCTATTCACAATGTTCACCGGATTGCGGCGCTTGGAATTGCGAGTTGATAATTAAAAACAAATTTCTTTAAATAAAATAATTCACTTAAAAAAAAATTGTATGTTCAAACTATAGTTAGATAATCCACTCGGATTTTTCGTTAATTCCCGACTCTCTTTAGCCAACTTTCAACTTTCAATTTTCGATCCAGATTGCAGACTTTGTTTTGAGACTGACTCTCATCGACTCCGCTTTTCGACTGATCCGGAACCACCGGTTCTTTTTCTGTGTTTTCATCCACCGTTATTCCACTGAGAAACCCAGATAATAATCTGTTCAACGGCGATGATTGATCTCGAGTTTATCTAAGATATCATCGCCGGTTTAATAACTGGGTGTTTGTATGCGCTAGTTCGAATTTATGTTTTATGTTTTAATTGTGTAATGTTAAATGTTTAATTCGAAATTTAAATTCTTTTCTGTTTTAAGTTTCTGTTATGTTATTTCTCGTGTTTAATGGGTAGATATAAATTTGCGAAAACAAATTCTATGTTTTATAAGTGATATGTGTTTGAAATGTGAAATATGAATGTTTATTGTTTTAATTTTATGTGTGTAAAATGTAAAAATTGAATGAATGTGTTATGTTTAAAATTTTAATTATTGTTTCTCAGCGGGACGAAGGTGATGGGGCAGTTACTACGTAACAAAGCTATCTTTGAAAGTATGGCCGTATAAGTTTAAGGGTATTGGAAATATTTCTGTGGGGAGGAAGTATTGTGCCTGACACGGACACTCTGTTCACTTCCTCCTCCATCATAATTAATTGTTCGCCACGTAAAACACCGCACCGAAGGTCAATCACAAATAAATGAACGAACGCCGCCTCGTTCGTTCGTTCACAATCAGGGGTAAAGGGTGAGAGATAAACACCCAGGACAGCGACACAGCACGGAAACAAAACCGCTGAAATAAAACACACACTATTGTTCGGATTATGTCTAGCATTTATTATTCATTTTAGATCACTGCCGCGAGATTGTTTAACTATTGTACAGGTGATAATGCAAGCGATTGTATTTTTTTAACACGCGACACAAAAAAATGACTACACGCTCAGATACTCGCAACTCCGAATGTAACGCATCTCCGCGTGCACCGGCGGAGAGCGGGAGTGATGTGACCTGTTCGGTCGGTGGGTGGAAAACGACTCCACGATATTCGGTCGTTTGGGGGGAGTTTTTGGTGGTGTGGTGAAAAGGAAATGAAATTTCCTTTGACCAGTGACCAATGGAAGGCGATCTTTGGAACGCGGTGGTGCATGTGTGTATTTGTACACATCACCGTGTTTATCGATGCGTTTAGCCAAGGATAAACTAAACCTGAAACGAGAAAAAAAAGAAAAAAAGGGAGAAGCGACCTTGGGCATCGAAGAGATGTGCTAAAAGCATATATGGGACGAGGGCATCATAAAAGTCTTAGATGAGTGGTGCCCTTGTGTAAACATACGAATAGCCATTTGTTGCAGTTCCGCAACATATATCTTATACCAGTTGGAAAACCCTACCACATGGAACGCCACCTATTGCGGAATAGACAAAACCAAAATTGTCTATTCATGTGACTTTTTATATGTTACTGTTTGCACACAGTTGCTGTTTTACTGTTTCCATCGACAGTATGGTTTTTAAAGTTAGAATGTTATGTTGTTTACGGTGCCTTCAGCACCTGTTTTTTTTTTATGTCTGAACCGTTTATGTGAAATAAAGGTTAATTCAGTGTGTTTAAAAACGTCAATTGATTCATTTCTTTTTTGCTATTACTGGGCTATAACGCCACAAAATTTGCTGGGCAACAACGCCACAAGGATTTTGCTGTCACGTCGAGGAACCTATCTCGACGCTGAACATTATGGTCCTTCGAGCCGGATCTCCAACATCCGTGCAACAAGTCAAGGCGCCACACATCGGATCACGTCCGACACATATCAACCCTCAACGGGGGAACGATCGAAACCAAGAAAAATTGGACTACGTCCATAGGATCACGTCCGACATACCAAAACCTCAACGAGGGAGCTACACGCCGAAACAAGGTAGGGTGCAATTTATAATTTAATATATAATTTAATTAAGAGATCCATGGATCTTAACTTAAAAAAGTGTTGTGTGGTGTGCGTGAAAATAAATGAATTTCGTCGACATTGTCTGTCGCCGGATTGTGATTGTCGTTTTTATATAAAGAAAACATATTTGTTCGGGACAATTCAGTGTTTACGGTTGATAGATTTCGAAAATGTCCGATCAAGTCAACAAGCAGTTCGTTAAATCCTTCATTGACTATGTAAAACAACCGAGTGAGGGCTAATCGCTGGGCACTGACGTCGTCGAAAGTCTGGATGTTGTTATACAATGTTTGCAAGCAGCGTTTAATCTGAGCGATGACGAGGATCTCGATAGCGAAGAAGCTACGTCTAACAGTGCAGGCACAACCTCACAAGCGGAACCACAAAGGTTATATCTATTCGAAATGTTCCAGTCGATGTCTATCAAACGCAATCTACAATCCCTTGGAACAGACGGACGGATTAAGAATAAAGGCAACCGCCTGATGAAGGAATGCAAATATGAAGAAGTGGTACTACGGCCATTATTTTCGATCCAAAAAATCCAACATTCTACTGTAATCGAGCTGCAGCATATATCCGTGTAACAGAAAACGATAGTGCGATTAAAGACTGCAACTCTGCATTATTCTACAATCCAAATTAAAGCAAGGCATATGGCCGAATCAATACAGGGAAGTACGATGAAGCCATAGACGTCTATACGAAAGCTATTCAATTAGAACCTGATAACAACAATGGGAATCTGATGCAGGTATTACATCACCAAGCGCTGATGATAATCAAAGGGATGGAGCACTTCATAATTGGAACTCTGGCAAATATGCTTCTGAAAAACGAAGACGTATGGTCAAGTAGAATATGCTTACCACATATCTATTTCCAGAGTTTCACATCGGGCAGACATCTACGAGCCCGTACTGGTTGCGTGGTTCGTCAATCTTGTGAAGAATAACTTAACTTCTGCTTTATTTAATTAATTTGTCTTTTGTAATCAGCGAAAATAATAAAATAAGATACATTTCCTGTTTTGTCCCATACTACAACTCCAATATAAATAAAATAACATGTTTTGCGTTTCTTACGAGTGGAACGCATATGGATTTACGATCCAAATTAGAACTACGTTCAAGGGTCATCGAAGACATAGAAGGATTCACGATCCAAAAGAGGACTACGTCCGAGTAGCCATCGATGACATAGATGGATTTACGATCCATCAAACATTACTCCAACTTTAACACATAGGTCGAACAATAACCTAAATAACAATATTAGTAACCGAAAGGCTAGTAATTCTACCAAATTACTATTATTTAGCAATTTAAATAATAATCAACCTTAACAAGGCCAAATTACAGTCCACTTTCTTAAAAATCCAAGGTTGTTTCATTTATTTAATTCTGCAGAAGTCACCGCAGGTAAATCAAGAAGATTTCAAATCGATCCCAGTACAAGGTTGAGGACATCGTTCGGCTCCTCTTTTAACAATCTTGCAGGTACTTGGCACAACCCACGCTACAGAACTTAGATACGCTCCGCGTACATTGAAAGAACTTCAAAACGAGGACGATGGCCCATCGGGCAATAGTCAAGAGGACAAATCCTTTGAATCTAAGTGTGTTGAAATCAGGTTAAACGACAGAGCTAGAAGCTTTCACGGAAAGGCAAGCGTCACCTGCAACAACATCAGGGAGACAAAAAAAGTTTTGGAAGCTTCCTTCCTGAATAAGAATATCATCTGACGAGTCAGCGTTTCCAATGCAATGAAATCGAAGCGGTCACTACTAAGACAAAATTCGTCAACGAAGACACTTCCGGTCCTATACCTACAAGTATCATCTCAAACATCGAACTTGCAGATGAATAAGTCCAAGAACATCGGGAATTGCGATTTACCATCTCATTTACATCTGTTCCTGGGGCACCGCTTGTCGAAACCTGGGCACATCGTTTGCGCATCCAGGATTTGTCGCTTCTCGCCACTCAGGCACATCGCTGTTAAGTGTCTGGAGTTCTTCGCTTTCGCCGCCTGGACGAAATGCTCTGGGGGCACCCTCTTAATACCGCCCATTGCACGTAGCTGCCACGGGGCACCACTCCAACGGAGTCGGTGTTTAAGATAAACTTTCGGTTACAAGACTAAGGGACAAGAAAACGAGGAACAAGGAAAGATGCCGGCACCCTTCGGAAAAGCATGTTATCAGAAAGCTGTCGCGGATTTGGAGTTCACCGCTTCTCGTCGCAAGGATTCATCGTTCGAGCATCCTGATTTGGCCGCTCTCGCCACTCAGGCACATCGCTGTCACGTGTCTGGGGTTCTTCATCTTTCGCCGCCTGGACGAAATGCTTTGGGGGCACCCTCTTAACACCGCCCATTGCACATAGCTGCCACGGGGGCACCACTCCAACGGAGTCGGTGTCTAAGATAGACTTTCGGTGCAAAGATTAGGGAATATAAAAGGAGAAGAATAGGAAAGATGCCGGCACCCTTCGGGAAATCCAACCAACGGACGGCGAACAGTGAACACATGGTCCAGCCACCAGTCAAAGAAGAAAGTACCTGGCTTTAGGATTATTTCATCATGTGGCTCAATAGAACGTAAGCTTTTAATAATGAGCAGAGTAATCTTTCTAATAGCAACTTGGATGCGCAACCTCTCTGGCTCAATCAAGTGCCAGTTGTAATTCAACAAAATATGCCGCAAGGATTCAACCACAACATTCCAAAAGGAAAAAGACGCCATGTCCAGCACCATCATTCTATCAGTTCATCAAATACGACCACAGGTAACGCCGCCGATAGAGAGTTCAGTTCCATTCAAGAAATTCGCCCAACGCCGAGCATTGGTTTAGCGGCGTAGATGGGACATATCCCCAACTGCAACAGCATCAGCCAGAGCAATCAATTTGGATTCGAGTCGCAGATGATTCTATGCGGTTGGCGGGATACGTAACATTTCTGGCAGCGGCACAGGCTGGACATACTGAGAAGATGGTGGAATTACAACCCATCACCTTCAACATATTGACGACCACAAATCACATCGTTTCCACAGCTGATGCGGCAAAGGTCGCCTTTCAGGCACGTCTCCACAATAAGTCGGAGACTATCAACTATGCTGTTCCAAAAAGAAATCATATGCGGTCACAGCACCCACAACAACAATTGCAGCAGCAGCATAGACCTTATGATGACAATTCGTATGAGGATGATGGTGGTTCCTAGACAATGACTGCACATTATGACCGCAGTCCAGATTCAGCAAATAAGAGTTACGCTCAGCGACTTCAACGTCGGATATGTGAATCGGCTGAAGGTAACTACAGTTCAAATGCCAGAGCATCCAACAATACCGGAAAATCAATTCCAGGAATTACCATCAAGGGAACAATACAATCCCTTCTAATATGATGGTATGTTCAGCGAAGTCTGGCAAAGCAAGCAGTATATCGTCTTCTTCAAGTCCTCAAGGCCAACAAGATTATTTCTATGGTGGCCATTATAACAATTACCTAAGCCATCATCATCAAACAATCACTTAACCAGTGGATCAAATACTCCACCAGGCAATGTGGCCAACGTCAATCTCAGCTCCCATCAAGAAATTCGCCCAACGCCGAGCATTGGTTTAGCGGCGTAGATGGGACACATCCCCAACTGCAACAGCATCAGCCACAGCAATCACCTTGGATTCAAGACGCAGATGATCATACGCAGTTGGCGGCAACTCTAATACTTCTAATATCGGCACAGGCTGGCCATATTCAGAAGATGATAGAAAACCAATATTGCACGGCCGACTTTAACGCAACTAATCGGTCTTTGGACTAAACTGACAGCTCCATCTAGAGCTCCTAGATTTCAACTAAATCTAAATGGCCACATTTCCAACCAGGGACAAAACAAACAATTCAACATATTGACGATCACATCGCTCACTTATCATTCATGGATCCACGATCCAATATAGGACTACGTCCAAACTATTTAAACTTTACTTACGGATTTACGATCCGACATGGGACTACGTCCAACATATTTTATTCTACATATGGATTTACGATCCGACATGGGACTACGTCCAACACATATAATTCTACAAATGGATTCACGATCCAAAGAGAGAACTGCGTCCAAGAAGATCATCGATGACACCAGGGATTTACGATCCAACCAACATTTAACATTAAACACAAGTCACATCGTTGCCGCAGCTGATGCGGCAAATATCGCCTCTCAGGCAACCCCTCCACAACATGTCGGAGACTACAAACAACAAACAACGACGGCCTTATCAAAAGCTACAACGTCAGCAATCAATGGCCAACTGGACCTTCGGTCTCACACATACACACACACACACACACACACACACACACACACACACACACACACACACACACACACACACACACACACACACACACACACACACACACACACACACACACATCCACACACATACTGATAACAGCAAGTATTACTGTTCCATAACCAATCATATTTCATAACGAACTCAATTAATAATCAGATATAACAATATAATTATTGCCACCCTACCGTTTCACCGTACCGGTGTATGAGCAATACGAGCATAAAGGGCTCTGAGCAAATACCAACCGCCACTTCCCACGGCGCTGACACCAGGTGGTGACGCCAACTAAGGAAGACTACTACTGGGTCCATCGTCTCGGCCCGGGAAGATGTTGCAGTTCCGCAACATATATCTTATACCAGTTGGAAAAACCTACCACATGGAACGCCACCTATTGCGGAATAGACAAAACCAAAATTGTCTATTCATGTGACTTTTTATATGTTACTGTTTGCACACAGTTGCTGTTTTACTGTTTCCATCGACAGTATGGTTTTTAAAGTTAGAATGTTATGTTGTTTACGGTGCCTTCAGCACCTGTTTTTTTTTATGTCTGAACCGTTTATGTGAAATAAAGGTTAATTCAGTGTGTTTAAAAACGTCAATTGATTCATTTCTTTTTTGCTATTACTGGGCTATAACGCCACCAAATTTGCTGGGCAACAACGCCACAAGGATTTTGCTGTCACGTCGAGGAACCTATCTCGACGCTGAACACCATTCGATTACAATACTTTATACAATATTACAATACTTTATACAATGAGAATTGTATATCGTATCTTAGGTCGGTGGCCAAAACGAATCTCTTGCTTACATTTGTATATGCCGGGTAATTAGTTGCGGCAGGGAAAGAAATTGAAGATTGTTTGTTAGTAGGAAAACAAACGATGAGTTGAATCCTATGCATGTTTACATGCGTAGAAATATGGTTTATGGCATCTGTAAAAACAAGCTGTCCGACATAGGATTTTAACACAGACAAGGGGTGCCGACTGGCTTGGGATTCATGATGTCATATGCACTTTAAATAATTGTTTTTATGAATTACAGATAATGCGTTGTATGCATGAAATGTCCTTGGAGAAGGAAATGTTTTCAGGTGCCAATGCAAAGGCATTGGCGGGAAACAATGGGAGTTGAGGAAATCCTAAAAAGGTAATGAAGAATTGTTACAGAGAATTGTATGCAAAGAGATGCATCATGGTAAGTTTTCTTTTACAGAAGCTTTGAAATATATAAATTCGGTAAGCTTGATGCGTGCAGCATTTACAGGTGCTAATGCAATTGCATTAGCGAAGTTAACAGATGGAATGGGAGTTATGAGGAGTTTTTAGGTAAGTGTACAGTGGGGTTTGGCGGAACCGTCACAGTACCCCCCCCCCCCCCCCCCCTAGCTCGGAACCTATCGGAAATCTGCTCGCGTTCGCAGTGACGAAGTAGCGTATGCGGGAAGATGCAGATCGAGGCGCTGTGGGTGTTAACCTGTTGTTGGCGGTACCTGCCAACAGGTAGTTTCTATCTAATAGGTCTAATCCCATAGGGGCTCGTTGGCATCGTACAACGAAGTGCCAGGAGATGAGACCTATTGAAGCTTACTGACATCGTACGATGAAGTGTCAGTGGATTAATTTAAGCAAACCGAGTCCCGAGTCGGTGGCTTTCGTCCATACGTTTGTATGGCGAATTGTTTGCCGCTGGACCCGGTAAAAGGGAGCGAGCACTCCAGCTGCGCGGCTTACCGATCGAGGGACGACCAGTATATCGGCACCGGTGTCGACGACGGAGCTCGATAAACGGTAGCTGCGACCTCTACCGAACGGCAACTTGTGAGGAGGTGCCGGCCCGTCGCGCTTGGGATGAAGTTAGGCGACTTTGCTTAGGGGGCTCCTGCTGGGTGGTTGGTTGTGTCCAATCGCAAGGCGCCCTAGAGGAATAGATGCGCGCTCCGAAGAGTAGTTGATGCACCTGATAAAGGTGACGGCATAGTGGGGCGTGTAGTGCCTATGGTTGTCGCTTAAATTGGGCCATGGTGGCATGGGGGACGTTAAAAGTCCCTAGGCAGAAAGATCCTTACATGGTAGTAAGGTGGTAGAGCCTGGCGTCGTTCTGGGTGTATGCTACGCGTTGTAGCTGTGGTTACGAGAGGAGCTGGCTTTGCTGGAATTGGGTAGACAGTGAGGTGAAACCGGGCGCCCTACTAATTGTATGCTACGCGAAGTAGCTCATGTATAGTGAGGAGCCGGAATTGTGAAAGAAAGATGTCGAGCTATGGTGAGCGGGGTCGCATGAAGTTGTAACCGGGCGTCATACTGGTAGTTTTGCTACGCGCAGTAGCTAAGGTTCAGTGAGGAGCCACTGTATTTTAATAATAGAAACACAGGTACTTCAAAACCTGTTTTACCTAATAGATTTAAGATATTAATAGATTCGAAATATATAAATAGAGTTAAGTTCGAAATGTAAGACAGAGATCCTGTCTGACTACGGACTCGAATACACGAGCTGCTCAGAGGAGGAAAATAATAAAAGGAAACATAACATAGTTTCTAAATAAACAAAGCCAAAGGTCTTTTCGTTTGAAAATATTTTCTTCAGGAACAGCACAAAAATAACTCACGCTTAAAAACTATAAAAGGCAGGTAATGGACAACAACTGAGGTTAAGTAAAGCATCAAGATAAGTATATCTGTTTAATATGTAATAAATTAAGTGACAGAAAAACAGAAATTTGGGGAGAACAACAAAATCAAAGGAAAATATAAAAATATATGTTATCTTGTTGCCGCTTGTGAATTATTTTTAATTTAAACAATGTTACTTTATGTTTATATTTACTTTTTTTTTTTAAATTATATTGACTTCCTGGAATTTGTTTAACTAATTTTAGCACAATGTTACAAAATATCTGAAGCTCTAGGATCTATTATATGAGAATATAATCCGTCTTTCGTTTTGTTTCTAGACTCTTAAACTTAAGCGAACATATCCCAATTGGGTACATGGCAAATAATATTATGCATGCACTTCCTGACACACACAATAAAATAATAAAATCATTAATTAAAGAAAACCAAAAACATATTAATGCGTTTTTGTAAAACCGGAGTTCCAACATTGCTGTATCCATGTTAAAAAATTTGTCCGAAATATATTTTCGATGGGGAAATAATATGAATTATTCGTAGATAGTAAATTATAATAATTCCTATGTTCTCTTTTGTATATATTAATCGTATTTATTTCTTAGCAACTATTGGTTTTTAATGCCTAATATTATATTCGTTATGCTCCTCGATAGTATAGTGGTTAGTATACCCACCTGTCACGCGGGAGACCGGGGTTTGATTCCTCGTCGGGGAGCCTCTGGCGCAAGACTAATGACCTTGCCCGGAAAAAAAATCATTATGGAAAATTTAACAAGCCTCATGGCTTGCTAAATAAGGCCAAGACCGGATCCCGGTTGTAGTGCCGATGATGATGATGATTATATTCGTTATGCAAAGTAAACTTACTTAGGTGTTCATGTTATGTAAAAATAAATTCAAAGAGAAACAAAATGATTAAACTTTTATTGTAAATGAGAGTTGTGTATCTCATGATGTGTAAGCAGTTTGATTTAATAAAAGAGAAAAACAAAATAAGAATTGTAAAAAATGTACCTTTTCGAATATTAATATTGACGAGAAAAACTTTGGTTGTCCTGCAGTGTCGTCTGGTGATGTTGTGGTGGCTGCGTTGCGTCGCTCGGCTGTTGGTAAAGCTGCGTGAGGAGGCATAGCTGTGGTGCTTAGTTTATGATGTTGGACGGTTATTAAAAATTAGTTGGGGTTGTTGCACCCTTTAATTGACTTTTTGGCAGTAAAATGTCACTGGCCCTAAAGGTTGCGTGCATGTTCTTTCGCCACTTTCACCGACTGTCTATATTGATTTCGGCACTCACTTTGTCGCGGATGTTCGAAAAGGTGGCGTGTTCTCACTAAGGTCACCAATGTGGGGGCATCAGCAACGACGATGGGGACCAGTGCAAAGAGTGCACCGATCAACAGCAATTTAGAGTTAATTGTTTTTAAATAAAGTTACTTTTCTCACTTATAAATTCTTTTTCACTATCTCTAGCGAACTGCAGCACAAACTCCCCAAACAATTGGAAACCGACAAGTTCGAAATACCTCTCACGACTCCGGGTATTATCGCGTGTCCGCAGAGCTACGGACAGCGGGAGCGGCATGCGACCAGCGTATTATACATGAATCGATAAATTTTCTTTCAGGAAATTTATGATAAGATTGGAGAGAACTTTTATCATCATCATCCGCACTACAACCGGGAGCCGGTCTTGGCCTTATTTAGCAAGTTCTGAGGCTTTTTAAATTTTCCATAATGATTTGTTTTTCCCGGGCAAGGTCATTAGTCTTGCGCTAGAGAGAACTCTTATAGGGGATTTTAAATGCGAAGTTATGGATGCAGGTAAGAATTCTCTTTTCCAGGGGCTTTTTCGATTACAAATTTGTTCTCTTTAATGCGTGAAGCATTTAAGATGCTAATGCTATTGCAGACTGGGTGAAAGGTATGGGGGTTTTTAGGAAAGCGCACCGTGGGGTTTGGCGGAACCGCCACATTTTCCCTCATCAATGTCAACAAGATAAATGGGCTCCCACTGCCAGGAATCTAAAGCACATATAGATGGGTAGTGCAACACCTTGAACGATGCATTTTCTTAGGAAAGTGTATCCAATTAGAATAATTTTGAAACGTTTTTTTTTTTATTGATTTTTCATCATAAATGTTCAAGAGATCAATTACCCTTGAGAGGTCGATTGTCGACGAACTTTTGAGACCTAGCACAGTATTTGAAAATTCAATTCGGTAATCAATTTTCTTTTTTTTTGTATTTGTGAGTGAGATATGAAAATTATCAAAGGGCGTAAGTAGTACGCGACGTGACGGTTGATTAACAACAAGAATTGTAAAGTACAAATAAATGTCAATGAATAATTTATTCAAATCATTTAATTTAATTGTTCACGGAAATTTCGAATGAAAAAAATCATGAGCAATCAAAATGATTTGAATTTTGAATTTTTTGTTGAGAGGCTTTTTCTTCAAATATTACCCTAAAGATGGGACACAATTTTGCATTAATCCTTTAGCAAATAAGCGTTGCCTTTTAGCCAAATATGAAAGCACAAACATTTGCCTAATGGCAAAAGGCAGACGGTCCAAGTAGCACAGGGTAAAATATATTCAAAGTTCCAAAAGCCATTTCCCCCTTTTAATCTGAAAACATGTCCCAGCTAAGCAGAATTACTGTGGGATAATTTATACTACAAAATGGACATTTAATCCGCAATTCGCTAATAAAACGAAATCAAGGTACGAGGGTTAAAATTCTTGTCAACTATTTTGTCTTTTGTTTCTCTGCCCGATTAATTCTGGGACTGCCCTCGTAGTCATGCTCGTTACGCCACCTTTTGTAGGACCCACAAAACTTATTTGTACGAGGGTTGCCTTTTATATTTCGGGATTAGAGAACAAAAACAAATATTGATCATCGAAAATCACTTTATTGTTTTTCAAAATATTCCCCATGAAGATCTATACACTTTTGCATGCGTTTGAACCAATTGTCGAAGCACTTTTGCCACTCTGATTGAGGTATCTCCAACACATGCATTCTGAATGCAGCAACCGCCTCTTCAGGTGTCGAAAAACGTTGACCTCTCAGTTTGTTTTTTACGTACGGGAATAAAAAGAAGTCATTCGGTGCCAAGTCAGGACTATACGGCGGATGACCCATCAAATCGATGTTTTGGGTGCTCAAAAATGCAGTTGTCGCAGCCGATGTGTGAGAGCTCGCATTGTCGTGGTGAAGAGTGATCCGTCTTCGGCGGTTGGTTTTCCTGATTTCTTGGAAGACAACTGGCAAACAAATGGTTGTGTACCACTCAGAATTGACTGTTCTGCGTTGTTCTAGTGGTACGGTTGCGACATGTCCAGTTTTTCCGAAAAAACAGGCGACCATTTGCTTGGAAGTGCTTCGTGCGCGAACAACTTTTGTTGGATTTGGCTCATCTTGAAACAACCAGACAGTCGACTGCTGTTTACTTTCGGGCTCATACGCGTAAATCCACGATTCATCACCCGCCACGATGTCATAGACGTGTTTCGAAGCACCGCGACCGTATTTTTTGAGCATTTCTTTCGACCAATTGACACGAGCCTTTTTTTTGGGCGATTGACAAATTTTGTGGGATCCAACGCGAACAAATTTTTTTGACAGTCAAATGTTTATGCAATATTGAATGTATGCTGGTCTCACTAACGCCTAAGGTTGTCTCAATCTCACGATAGGTCACATGACGATCTTCCAATATCAGTTCGCGCACAGCATCAATGGTTTTCGGAACAACAACTGATTTTGGACGACCTTCACGAAATTCGTCTTGGAGTGAACTACGACCACGATTGAATTCACCATACCATCGATAAACACTGCTCCTTGATGGAGCTTCATCGCCAAAAATTGAATTAAGTTCATCCATGCACTGTTGCTGAGTTAATCCACGCCGAAAGTTGTAAAAAATAATCGCACGAAAATGTTGACGATTTAATTAAATTTTTGCGCCGAGATGAATCTTTTATGTTACTGTAAACAACACAAATAGCGCTCGTATGTCAAAACGTTCTGAGTGCGTATAACCTCAAAAATGTCCAACTTTACGACAGAGCTGTCAATTGCCGGATTGCAACACTAGGGTTGCCAAATCCCGAAACATAAGAGGCAACCCTCGTATAACATACATTGAGTCACACTCTCAAAGTTGTGACTTCGTTGGAAGGGTATGACCCCATAATTTTTTTATTTGGAAAAGTATGACCTCATAATTTACAGGGATAATTTTTCTGCACTAATTCGCCTGACAATAATGTAAGTACAAAAATGGTTAAACGTCATTAACATAAGTAAATACTTGAAATCAACATCAATATCCGTTGTTTACCTTACGTCACTCAAAGGACACTGGGCGCTCAACCTTCTGCACCAATAGCACCTTCTATGCCATGAAATATGCCGATGGAGATGTAACCATGAGAACAAAAAAAAATCACAGCTGCTGTGGCTAGCACTGATGAGGGCGATGATGACCATAATAATAATAATCAGCACGCGGACACGACATTTAACATGACGCCAGGATTGTCAAGATGTTGGAAAGAACCCAACGGTGTGGCCTTTAGAGACCTGTCGGCGACGGTAATTACAGTGTCATGATGCTGCTGAAATGTCCATGCCCTTCAAGGTGCTCCCCATGACTATCTGCCTTGTCCCATGCACATGCGTCTGACTTTCCACTCTTTTCGCTATTCGGTTCTTCTTAAAATTATGCACGCAGGCACTACTCATTAAATTAGCGTAATGGCTTTTTAAGTAATGCCGCAAACGTTGAGGACTCGGGACGAGGCTCAGAACCCTTCAAGAAAGATTGGGCGACTTTTAAATTTAATTTTATTCAGCGACAATCACAACGTGGGAATGGGTTAAAAGTGTTAAATAATTTTTCTTTCCTTTTGGTTAAGAGAATAAGGAAATATTCGTAATTGTCTGAAAGGCCTCATCAAATTTTTCGAATTTAGAAAGCAAGGAAGTACCAGGGGTAAATGTATTTTACACATTATTACTCAGTTGCCAAATATACGTACGAAGTAGTGGACTAAAATAATTGCAGCTCTATTTAAATTCGTTTGCAATGTTTTATTTCTTAAGTGTTAAATCTTGAGAAGTCGAATGAAAGTTTTACAATGGTTTCTAACATAAGGCAATATCTGGTAGAATCGTCTGAATAATAATTAGAAAGTGTCGGAAAACAATTTTCAAACGAATCTCAATTGGATGTTCAAATTAACTACTGGAAGATAACATATACTTTAATAATATTTCACTACGACATGTCTCACACAACCTAATAACTCCTTAAATTTTCACTCTGTTACATTCTCGTAAATGTCAAACGTGCTAACTGCTCTTTTTGTGGTGTTCAAATTGGATTACCTCATTTTTAGAGTCCACTCCAACTGCTTTTACGCACTGATTAATAACATTACATCAGCGAAATCGAAAACTTCCCCACTAATTGTCAAAAATCCGAATGCAGTACATTTCACGATTTCTATTCGCTCATACGAGCTGTTTGCCCTGAATTTATGCCTTCCCTTTGTAGCACTGCTAATATGTTAAACTGCGTTTGCGTAAACAAATCGCAATATGGTAAAAATATCGTATCCATATATCGGTTGTATGCATAAGTTTTTTCCGATTTCTTTGGTAAAAAAAAAAAACGTAATTTTCTAGGGAAATTAATTTTCTTTTATTCAAAGTATTGGCCATCAGCTTCTACACGTTTCGCCCATCTTCTGGTTCCACCATGGAAGAAATTTGGCCTTGGTGTTAAAGGACCGGCTTCGCTAGGTAAAAGCCACAATTTTTTCCGTGTCCGGTTTTCAAAATAAATCCATTTCTCGTCAGCCGTCGTAATTCGATGCAAAAATGATTTTCTTTCGTGGCGTTGAAGCAGCATTTCACAAGTGACTTTGCGATTTTCTGTGTAACGTTCATTCAAATCGTGTGGGATCCATTTACCGAGTTAATTGATCTTCCCCATTGCTCGTAAACGTCTGCTGAATGTTTCTTGTGACACATGTAATGCTTCTGCTAATTGCCGTCGAGTTTGAGTTGGGTCATCATCCAATAACTTGGAATTTGTCGTCTTCACATTTTTATGGTCTACCAGAGCGCTCGCTGTCTTTCACATTGAAATCACCACTTTTAAATTGTCGAAACCATGTCTCACATGTTCTAATTAATGGAGCGTGTTCACCATATGTTTCTAGCACCAAACGATGACTCTCAATATCCCCATCCGTTAGTTAAATAAGAAAAGCAATGCATGCCGCAAATGTTCTTTTTTAGGCAGAAAACTAGACATGATCACTGAACGATAAAACAAAGATGCTAGTTTTTGGCGGACTCAACTTGTGTGTGTTTGTAGTTAAATCTCAGACGAACAAAGTGACGTATGTGTCAAATTAATATGCTGGGTACTTTTCGCTGGGGCCATTTCTTAGTTAAACCGGGAAAAAAGTATGCATACACCTAATATATTATAGCTAAACCCCGCGTAGGGAGCCAATTGTAGCTACATCTTCAAGTCGGGAGTCAATTATAGACTATGTTGCACGTTTGTGCGCCAATTATAAATCGATGGCCCCACGTTAGGTGCCAATTATAGCTTGATCGCCCAACGCTTAGGGTCAATACAGTTAGGCCTCTCGTTGGGTGTCACGTGTCGCTCGTCCTTCCCTCCTGGAGAAACGGAAAAACCGGTGCTATAAAGTGACATTCCCTCGTGAATCAATCAACAACCTATGGAACCGATCGACTTTCCGCAGTGAAGCAAAGGATCGTGGAGTGATATTATAGCTTGGGAAGATCGGATTTTAGTTTAGCCCCAGGACAAGCCCCTAGTTCGGCCAAGATCATGCCCCAAAGCTAAACAGCAGCACTAAAGTTAATCGAACCTGTCCTCTTAGGAAAACCTTAGAGTGGCAAGTCGATCAACCTTACTTCTAAGCTGGCTACTTCCCCTTTAAGGAAGGGGAAAGTATTTTCCGGGTGTCCATCGAGACGCTGGAACTGAGCGCTGGAGTTTAACTTTGTGTCCAGTCACTGGAAGGTCCACGACTGGGACCCCAAAATTAAACTATCGCACCAAAATGGATCGGACTCATCCTCATAGGAAAACCTTGGCGTGGCGAGTCGACCAACCTCGACTGTTAAGCAAGTAGGGAAAAGGGGAAAACCCGAGGAGCGGAACGACTTCCCCTCGCTAATCAAACCTACAAAGAAATGGGGT
The DNA here is from genome assembly GCA_963931805.1 of Microdon myrmicae. Taxonomy (NCBI): domain Eukaryota; kingdom Metazoa; phylum Arthropoda; class Insecta; order Diptera; family Syrphidae; genus Microdon; species Microdon myrmicae. Next base: position 68,498,938 of record OZ007496.1, on the reverse strand, counting down.
GTAACGGAGCGTCTTCCCTTGAGGAATAAGAAAACAAGCTTCTTAGTTTAACAAAGAGAAAAGTAATCCCGAGAATTTAGCCTTGAGTCGAGTCGTTGGGCAAGACCAAGACTATTTTCCCATGGTCGAGGGTTATCCAATCAGGCAAGCATTCCTAGAAGCAACCATAGAGTGACTTAGTTGACTGGCCTTGTGCGAAACGAATGAATTGTGATTTTACATGGCCGGAGTCAGGCCTTTTATAGTGCCAACTTAACGGTATTTAGGAATTAAACTTCCAAACATTATGTATAAATTAATCTTTAGAGTAAAATTGCAAGCTTAAATAATTGACTTAATTCAATATAGTTCACCTTTCATTAAAAAAAATTGAAATAATAAAAAAAATAAGTTGTTCTGTCTATATGAGCGGCAGTTACAAGATATATATGAAAATTATGGTGGATGTACTCACGGTTTGTCGGCTGACTGGTTATTTGTTTTATGGTTTTGTACGAGGGTGGGCTGAAATGTTCCCCACTACATTTTTGTTTTTCTACGTCATCATCATCGGCACTACAACCGGGAACCGTTCTTGGCCTTATTTAGCAAGTCCTGAGGCTTGTTAAATTTTCCGGGTAAGGTCATTAGTCTTGCGCCTATTTTTCTACATAGTCTCCTTGTAATACTACACACTTCTCCCAGTGTGCTCCCATCTCTCTAACCCATCCAAATAGTACTCGGCCTTTTTCTCTGCAAAATAACTGTTCATGAAGATGATTGCCTCCTCATTTGACGAACATCCCTGTCGTCCGAGCGCAAATTTTAGATTAGGAAACAAACAGAAGTCGCTTGCGGCTAGATCTGGTGAGTAAAGCAGATGTTCAAGCAGTTCAAACCGTATTTTCGTGGATTTTCACCATGGCAACCGCTGAGGTGTGAGACGCCGCGTTGTCTCGGTGAAACAGGATTTTCTTTTTCTGCAAATGTTGCCGTTTTTCCGCGATTTCTGCCGTCAGTTGGTCAAGTGATGATGCGTCATATGCTTCTGTAATAGTTTTTGAAGACAATCGATTAAGATAACTCCATGACTCCCAAAAAGCAGTCGCCATCACTTTCCCAGCCGAAAAAAAAGGTTTTTGTTTTTTTTTCGAGCCGATCCCCTTTGCAGTCCACTGTTTTGACTGTATTTTTGTTTCGAGCGTATAATGGTGTATCCAAGTTTCATCGACAGTAATTAATCGGCGCCAAAACCCTGATTTATTGCGCCTAAACTGCGCCCACAGAGCGTTGGAAATGTTCATTCGAACACATATATGGTCTAACGTGAGCAAACGCGGCACCCAACGCGCGGACAGCTTTCTCATGCCTAAATCTTGATTTAATATGTGACAAACACGTTCTTTGGACATTTCCATAACCTCTGCTATCTCTTTCACTTAAATTCAGCTGTCGTCTAGCACCATTTGGTGAACTTTAGCGACGTTATCGTCAGTTGTTGCAGTTTTTGGACGTCTCGAACGTTTGTGGGGATAGATGGTCTGGGCGTCAGCATGGACGCTGATTCTACCATCTACTTCCTCTAAATGTTCCACCAATTGTGATTATTCCGCCGGACACAAAAAGAAAAGCACAAACTGAACTCCACAACGCAACGTCCACGAATTGTTCGAAAGAAGAAATTTGTCCACTGTAGATATTCGAAAATAAAACGCACTGTTTAATGGAATAAATTGTTCTTTTTATTGTATTCAGATTGTTATTTTTAGTGCACTAGTTATAAATTTTACGTTGTTAGAAGGTTTAATTGGTGTTCCATAGAATTTTAATTTGGGTGAGACGGCATTTTTAGGATTAACGATAATAATGAATTCATTAACTACAGACACACACGAGCAGCACGGGGAAATGTCACGACTCTTTGCAAAAGCGATTCTGTTCCGGAAAACATAACTAATAAAATCCGCGACTAATGGAGTGTACGCGTCCCGGGGCGCCGCGGGGTGCGGAAGACGCACCGACCGGATCGGTGGTTGGAATACGACTTAGTGATTCAACCCTCGTTTGGGGTGAGTTTGGTGGTGTGGTGAAAAGGAAATGAAATTTCCTTTAACCAGTGACCAATGGAAGGCGATCTCTGGCACGCGGTGGTGTGCATGTGTGATCGTACACACCACCGTGTTTATCGATGCATTTAGCTAAGGATAAACGAAACCTGAAACGAGGAAAAAATAACAAAGGGATCGAATAGATCATTGTTTACGCTGTGCATTGTGGCTAGCATAGACGGCTATTCATCGGAAAAATGGTGCTGAAAACAAATAAGGGCATCATTACAGTCGTGGGTGAGTGGTGCGGATGCGTTAATAGATGCGTCGCCATTAGGAAAAGGTGCTAATGGGTTTTAATGTTTATGGCCTCTCAGACTGCAGCAGGAACCGGGTTCTTGTTTGTACTAGGAAATGCTAGAGGATTCGGTTCCAATGATAATGCTTGGGATGCGGTAATTGTTTGTCGATTGGACAAACGAATCGCGGTTCGGCGTATTGCAGCTGTATAAACAAGCTGTTCGATATAGCATTTTACCATGACAACGGCGCCGAATGCTTTGGGATGTATGATGCCGTGTGATGTGAAGACCCCCACTTGGTAGAAACGTTGACGTGTTGCGGGGGCTTAAAGTACAATGAATCACTCAGGCTATGCTGACGGAAGCATATGCTTCCAGTAGGGTCACCCATGTCAGACAGGCTAGCGAGGAGTAACACACAAAGATCTACCACCCCTAATCCAGGGTGTTACGCGTCACCGTGACCATTGGATGGTTTGCAGCCAGGGGTATACCGGCTGTATTTTAACGGTGCCTCTCTGACACCGGGTCGAATCAGAGCAGTAAGCAGACCTTACCATATCAAAACGGGGCTCTGATGTGGCGGACTATTTGAAACCCCAAGTCTCGTGGGATCAAAAATGAATAACCAATATACAAAAAACAATATCACGAAAAACCCGGTAGGCGTAGGTGTGATGAGCCGACACTACCATAAGGGAACAAATCGTAGACGTAGGGAAAAACTGAAAAAGCGGGATATACGCATCGGGACGTGGAATGTTCGAACGTTATATAAACCAGGCGCGATACAGACGGTCGTAGAAAACGCGATACAATATAAAATGGACATCGTCGCGCTTCAGGAAGTTCGACTCCCACACCAAGTAATCGAAACCAACGGGTTTACACTGGTGTGTGGAGGTACCGATACACATAACCTCGGAACTGGCTTCATCATAAGCAAGAAGATTACGGCCCATGTAAAAGATGTGCATTTTATTAATGACCGAATGTCGGTGCTAAAAATACAGGGCCCATGGTACAATTATGTATTTATAAACGTACGCGCCCCAACAGATTCTACCGACGAAGAAAGGAAGGACACATTCTATGAGACCCTAGAGGAAGTATTTGATGGGATCTCATCATTCGATGTTAAAATCCTCCTCGGCGACCTCAATGCAAAAATTGGAAAGGAAGATATCTTCCAACCAAAAATAGGTAAAAAAAAGCCTACATGACGTTTCAAATGATAATGGTATTCGAATTATCACGTTCGCGGCGTCCAAAACTCTGGTAGTGAAAAGCACGATGTTCAAGCACAAGCAAATCCATAAAGCCACATGGATATCACCCGACGGCGTAACGCGTAACCAAATAGACCACTTCCTCATAGACAAAAGACACCACTCGAATATCCTTGACGTAAGATCATATAGAGGAGCAGATTGCGACTCCGATCACCTTCTAGTGATGGGCAAAATTAGAAGTCGGCTCGCAGCAAACCCACATGGACAGTCGCGGGAGACGAGCAAAAAGTTCGAGATTGATAAACTAAAACACCTACGTAAAAGGGCGGAATATCAAGACGAACTAACGAATAGATTTAGCATCCTAGAGAATGACAGTAGTGAGGAAGAGGAGGCTAATAGTGTGGACACTAAATGGGCATCGATCAGAGACACAATCAAACAAACAGCCCAAGAGGTATTAGGATTTAAGAAAACAACTAAGTCCAAACCTTGGTTTGACGATGAGTGCATGGCAAAGATCGAAGAACGTAAACGCCTCAGAATGATCCACTTAGAAGCATATGATGAAGTCAACGCAGTAAGATACGCGACAATCCGGAAAGAAACAACTAGACTTTTCAAACGCAAAAAAACGCGAATGGGAGAAGACTCGGATCGAAAAAATCCTAGAAAATGCCAGAGCAAAGAACAGCAGAGGTATGTATGCCAGCATAAATTCAATTAGAAATGGCTACCGAGGGAGAGCCAAAATAATCCGAGACACAAACGGCTGTCTGGTGACAAAAACAAAAAATATCGTGACAAGGTGGAAGCAGTACTTTGAAAACCTGCTCAATGTACGCACCCATCAACCACAAATAAACGCACCAGACGTACATACAGCCGAGCCCCAGATCCCAGAGCCCTCTTTCGACGAAGTTGTAGATGCGATAAATCGACTGAAAAAGAGCAAGGCCCCCGGAATCGATTGCAAACCGGCAGAGCTTGTGAAGCATGGAGGAGGGGCAACCGCTCGAAAGATCCACCAACTGGTTAAAGTAATATGGGACAAGGAAGTCATTCCGGAAGAATGGAAAACCTCAATAGTCATCCCCATTTTCAAAAAAGGCGACAGATCTGACTGCGAAAATTACAGAGGAATATCACTGCTCCCAATCACATACAAAATAATAACAAATGTCATACTGGCGAGAATCACACCGTACGCAGAAGAAATATTGGGAGACTACCAATGCGGATTCCGTCGGAACCGGTTAACAAGCGACCAAATGTTCACAATAAGGCAACTGCTGGAAAAAAAGTGGGAGTACGGAGAGACGGTTCACCAACTGTTCGTGGACTTGAAAAAAGCCTACGACTCAGTCGCAAGGCAAAGACTCTACCATGTTGTGGTTGAGCTGGGGATCCCGAAAAAATATGCCGCCCTCATTCAAATCTGCATGAACGAAAACAAAGGGCGAGTCAGAATAGAAAACCACCTCTCAGAACCATTTGAAATCCGGGGCGGACTAAAGCAAGGGGATGGCCTCTCACCATGCCTTTTTAACCTTGTCCTCGAGTATGTTATCAGAAAGGTACAAGACGACAACACGGCCGGATCATCCCTGAACGGGGTCACACAAGTGCTCGCGTATGCGGATGACATCGCCGTTCTGGGCGATAATCTCGAAACTATAAGTAAAAACAGTGAAATCATCATGCAAGCAGCAGAAGAGGTGGGCCTAGAAATAAACGAAGACAAAACGAAATACATGATTACGACGAGAGCAGGTGGACCTCAGAGAACACATATAAACGTCAGGATATTTGAAAATGTCAAAGAATTTAAATATCTGGGAACGACACTGACGACCAGAAACGAAACGTCAAAGGAAATTAACAAAAGACTACACTCCGGCAATGCTAGTTGGCATGCAGCCAGTAAACTATTACAATCCAAACTGCTATCACGTAGTATAAAGCTCCGTGTCTATAGAACCATAATCATGCCGACTGCTCTATACGGATGCGAAACATGGGCTCTCACAAAACGGGAAGAGAACAAATTCCGCGTATTCGAGAATAAAGTTTTAAGGGGTATATTTGGCGGTAAATATGACGAGGAGTCAGCACAATGGAGGAAACTCCACACCCACGAATTGGAAGAGCAATACCGCAAACCTACAATAGTGAGAGTGATCAAGTCGCGAAGATTAAGATGGGCCGGACACGTAGCGCGAATGGGCGATGATAGGACCGTGCATAGAATTCGGTGAGGCCATGAACTTCCGGGTTCCTACAGGCCAGTAAATAATAATAATAATGATGTGAAGAATTCTTTACAGGAAATTTGAATAACGGTTTAAATGCGTGAATGCTGTGAGAATTCTCTTTAGGGATTTTCAGATAATGCGTCGAATGCATTAAATGCCCTTGAGAAAGGAAATGTTTCAGGTATGTTGGTGATTGGAATGGCAATATGGGTTGCGAATATGGAGGGTTCTTCAGGTGAGCTTTAAGGACCTCCACACGTTCATAGTCTCCCAAACTCTCATGGCAGCATTTAAATCATCATCATCATCATCATCATCATCGGGACTGCAACCCGGATCCGGTCTTGGCTTATTTAGCAAGTCCCACCACCGGTATCCGGTCCTTACCGAGACTTGTTAAATTATCCACAATTGTTTGTTTTTCCGGGCAAGGTTATTAGCCTTGCGCCAACCTTTCTCAGGATGTCGCTGCATGCATTGTTTCACAACTTGGCGGGTGCTAAAGTAGCTATCCAGGGGTGTCACGTAGAGACTGCATGTCAACTTGGTTTGAACAGGGACAAGGCTCTCATCCCCTACGTTTAAATTCAGAAATATACCTGTGAAGGAGTCAAAATAAATGTTGATGTTGAATGACTGATTTGTGTTGCTTTATTAAAGGGGGAAACCACATAAGGAGGCTCCGTGAATTTTTTTTTAAGGAAGGAATGATTAAAAGTGATTGAGGAGTCGAGGCACTTTCATTTACTTTTTGAACTACATAATGTAAAATTTTGTATTCCCGGAATTTACCCGAGTTATATGCTGCTGTTCACAATGGTCCGTCGTTAGAGTTTAGTGTCAGCGTGTAGTCTGAAAATCGCAAAATTAACCTGAAAGCAGTTTATAAAGGGTCATTGCAATGTAATGTAGTTCGTATAATATATTATTATAATTAGTATATAGTATATTATCAGTTGAACCCACTTTTAGTAAAAAATATGAAAAATTGAATAATTAAAAGCCATTGAAAATAAAATCGCTTTTTTCGTCATTTTTTTTCGCGTTGTTTTTCCTGTAAAAAAAGTACATTCAAATTGTTTTTTTTTTTCCAAAATTGGGTTTAACTACTGCAATAACAAACAACAAAATCTCTCGTTTGTAATGATCAAACAATTATTTTCGAGTGACACTGCACGCCAAACATTAACGTTTAGTGGGGCTACCACCTCATTTATTGGCTTAATTCAAGCAACATAATTACCTACATCTAAAGTATATATAAGTTACAAACTAGAGAGCTTAAGAATTATCTTAACTAGGCTTAACCTAAGGTACAAGGATAAATTAAGAAGGTGGTAGGGAGGAGGCGAAGGGTGGGCGCAGGTTATAGTGGAGTGTAGAAGCGCCGTTTAAGGTTGGTGCTGAGAATGGTTTAGGAGGTGGTGCTTGAGAGTATGGGTAGAGAGGTCGAAGTCGAACAAGGTGAAATTGGAGTTGACATTTCTCAGCTTCCGCCAAAGAGGTTCGTTGAGACCATAAGAGGTACAATCAGGGAGAATGTAGAGAAGGCAGAGATTATGCGTATTTCGAGGGTTTATGTTCAAAGGAATTACGTTAAGCAGATAGGCACGGTCGACCGAGCCGGAGACGACCCGATGAATGAACGTTATGCCAGCCACGACCCTGCGCTCCTCAAGGGTTCTGAGGTTGATTAATTTGAGGCGGTTAATGTACGGAGGAAGGATTTAGGGGTTTTCCCATCCTAGCCCTCGGAGACCGAACCGAAAGAAGGGACATTGAATACATTCGAGTCTGCAGATGTGGATCTTGTGCTAAGGAGACCACACCTGGCTAGCATATTCAAATAGTGGACGGACGAGGGTAAGGCAAAGGGATCGAGTAACGTAGGAGTGGGAGAATTCCTTAGACCATCGTTTCACGAATCCGAAGGCAAAATTGACTTTCCGGATTATCTCATCGATGTGAGAGAGGATGTTAAGTTCCCTGTCGCAAAGGATTTCAAGATCTCGAATACATTGGACAATGGGCAGGGGTTCGTTATGAAGGGTATGGGAACGTGAGGACGAGTGAATATGCGCACTGAAAAAAGTTATTGATTGGCATTTGGCGATTTTAACTACATAGCAATTTTTCTCACATCAAGTCGAGAAGCTGCCACGGTCAGATTACAGCAATGCAGAATCAAGTGGTGACTCGATGATCTTGTATAACTTGGTATCATCAAGGTATAAGGACAAACTGGAATTCTTAATGACCTTATCGATGTCATTAGTGGCCAGTAAAAATAGGAGAGGACCCAGATGGCTGCCTTGAGGGACCCCAGAGGCGGAAAGCAAGGGGTTGGATATCATAGACCTGAATCGAACACAATAAAGTCTATCCTTTAGATTGTGTTGGCATACCGGGCGTGATGCCGGTACCCACCAATATTTAATTTGTTATAACTGTACACAACGATAGTTATTTTAATTTTTGTTTGTATTTGGACCTCCGGGGGCGAATTAAAGATCTCTTTGCTTTTCTGCTTTTCTTATATTGGTTTATTTAATGCTTTTAAGTTACTTATTGCTTGGTGGTCGATCACTAACTGCCCGCGAAACCAAAATGCGCCGCCCTTTTATACTGTGGCAAATCGAGATTTGTCTACAAGTGTTTGTTAATTATCGAAGCACAAGCCCGATTTTTGTGCTTTAAAATAGAATTGGGTTTTGGGAATTGAATGATTAGGAAATGAATAGGAAATGGACCAAGATTTAACAAGGGTGAGTATGGATTTTACAAAGGGTAAGTATGGATGAATGGAAGTGGGTATTTAGGTATAGTATAAGTATGAATGAATAGAATATTGGGTTAGGGGGTTTTAGGTAAATGAAAGGTGTGTGATTTAGAATCACTACAATAGGAAGAAATCCGTTTCAGCAATCCAAGTTCGTTCCCGAGGGGGGATAATTTGAAGAGGATTAGATTGTGGGAGATCTCTTCGAATGCTTTACTGAGGTCGATTGAAACCATATCGACCTCGTATCCGTCCTCTAGTGCTGCGAGTGTAAAGGAAATGCACTCAAGGAGGTTGGTTGTAGTTGATCGGCCATTGAGAAAACCATGTTGCCTTAGTGAAATATAAGATTTGCAGCGAAAACTAAGATATTCGTATAGAATGTTTTCGAGAGTCTTGGGAATACGCCTTGAGACAGTGAAAGATTAAAGATCAGTAAGGGGGGGGGGGGGAACAGAGAGAATGGATGAGCATTTTTTGGGGAGGATTGCAGAGATTCATCAGCAAGGCCCGGTGTAAACTCGTCTTTGAGTTCCAGTAGCTTGGATTCAATTAAGGTCGGATCAAACGAGTAGTGGAGAAGGGGCCCGGGTGAAAAGTTAGGTAGGTAGTTAAAGTATGACGGGTCAGGAACAAAGGAGTCATTGGTGAATGATTGCTTGAATTGGGTGGCGAAGAAGTTAGCAATAGTAACAGGATCACATGAGGTATGAGAGTTTAAGATAGGCGATATGGGTATCCGTCGGATCAACGTTTATGATTGACGAACTGGAAGAATGTTTTGGGGTCATTTTTGAGATTGGTAAGTTTTTTTTTTGGTAACATAGTTGCGATAAAGGGTGTTGAAAAGTTCCGTGAATTGGAGATAACAGCCAAGAAAGTTGGAGTAGTCAGGTATAGTTCGATTCCGAGAGAAGATGATCCATAACTTATTCCTTTATTACGCAAGGACCGAAGCTTGTAATTGTACCATGGAGGGGAAGATTTTGTTGTTCTTTGTCTAGAGTGGGGAACAAACAGGGAAATGGAGTATAAGATTTCGGTATATAAGTGGGTGACCGCATTTTCAACGGATAGGTGATCGTAGTTGAACGAAAGGCGGCCTAGGTAGTTGTTAATGAGGCGAAAATTAGCTTTATGGAAATCCTAGGCGTAGTGATTGGGAGAGGGGACGGATGGTGGTAAGTGGACTCGGAAGAAGGTCGTGAGAAGAGGGAGGTGGTGGTGGTCTATAGATGTAAGGACGAAGGCGCTGGGTGAGACAGATATATTGATAGAGCCTGTTGTAAAGATGAGGTCAAGCTGCCTACCCAAGAGGTTTCGAACGTTGCTGATCTGACAGAGCCAAGAATCATCTAGTCGATCATTGAAGAGACATTCCTCCACCTTCCCGTGGGGGGGTGAAGTGATCGTCAGATATAACCCAATTGAGTCGTGGAAGATTAAAATCTCCGAAGATTATGATGTCGTCCTCGCAATTACTCGGCTCGATTATATGATCGATAGCATTAAGAGCTAGCTCGTAAATTTCAATAGGCTGGGATGGCAATGTATAGAAGCACGTGGCAAAGATTTATTTCCGAGGAAGAGTGATTTTGACAGTCACAAAGTCCAGCTTGAAGGAAGTAGGGAAAGCGACAAGTGACGACTCCAGGCTGTTATAGACAGCGATGACCACTCGTCGGATGGAGGAAAAGTAGTATGATTGAGGAGGTCAATACCGACGATGTTGAACTTGGGGGGAAACAATTCCTGGTTATGAATGTTGAGGATTAAGTTCGTTTCACTTATAGTGAAAATGTCAACAGGTAGGACATGGGAGATTTTCAGAGTGGATTGGGTCTTTGAACGAAGACCTCTTACGTTCTGATAATAGAAGGTAAGGGGTGTTATACTGTCAGTTTGGGGGGGGGGGGGGGGGGGGGGGGTTAGGGGCTTAGGAACTTGGGAGGTAAGCTGTGTGATTTTTACTGCGGGAGGGAGAACGGGATCAAAAGCGGGTTGAGAACTGGGGCTGGGTGTGACAGAGGGCGGGGCGGTTTCCGGGAAGGGGGAACGCGATGAGTGGCTAGAAATAAATGGTACGGTAGATAGTTGGGTAGAGCTGGGGAAATAAAAGGACTTGAAAAATGACTAGTGTGGTGGGTTAAAAAATTGGGTTTTGATGAAATTCGGATACTTGTTTGGTGTTATTGTGGCGGTGGGTGGTATGGGATGAGCGGGGGGGGTGTAACTTTGGGGTTTTAAGGCGTTGGAAGACGCGGGGTTAGGGTTAAAAGAAACTCTATTACGGGGAAGTTTGAAGGAAACTTCTTTTTATGAGAGAGGTTGTGGTTATCGGATTTCCGTTTATTGGGGGAATAAGAGTTGTCTTGATTAGGTCGGGAGGGGACTAGTCAAAAAAAAAACACATCGAGAAAAATGTGTTTAAAAAAAATGCGCACAGGCGGTAAACTGTAGCGCACTCCGTTTCACACCCGTAATGTATGAAGAACTTCAAATTTCGTCCCAACAATTTTTGAGCATATTCCTGAATCATCATCATCATCATCGGCACTACAACCGGGAACCGGTCTTGGCCTTATTTAGCAAGTCCTGAGGCTTGTTAAATTTTCCATAATGATTTATTTTGTCTGGGCAAGGTCATTAGTCTTGCGCCAGGGGCTCCCCGACGGGGAAACGAACCCCGGTCTCCTGGGTGACAGGCGGGTATACTAACCACTATACTATCGAGGAGCCCTGAATACTAATGATTTAATCACTAATAAAAATCAATTTTTTGAACCGTCTAATGTTATACCCCAGAGATCGCATATCAATCGCGAAACGTTGGAGAATGCATATATGTCCATTTTAAAAATCAAATTCAGACTTACATACATAAATACTACTTACGTATACGATACGATTTACTCAGGCAATCGTTGTTTGGTTGATTCGAACGAAAGCGGAATGCTTTGTCTGAACATGTGTTTCGTTTTCATTATAATATCCAGATATTTAAGCCCAATGTTTTTCGAACTCGTTTCCTTATCTTTTCCATTTTCTTGCAGTTTTTCGACATTTAAAGATACTCCAAAACCGCTTTTGTGCTCCCCTTTTGTGAAAATGAAAACGTCATCAAAACAAATTTACTCGTTTTTTATTAACAGAAGCGCGGTGATTGTGATTGTGTGTGATTGAAAGGAGAATGGAATATTTTATATCCGACAAATAAATCACTGACATTGCCGCATCTATTTGAAAAACTACCTGCATAGGCCTCCAAATAAACCGAATCAAGCACTTTTACATGGTGTTTCCAAAAAATAATTTGAGACTCACCTTTCCACGTGTTTACTTTCAACTTTGACGTCATCCTCTCATGTCGGCAAACAAACCGTGGTAAAATAAACGTAACTCAAAGCAAACAACGAAATCGAATGTACTTCCCGGAATAACAATGTAAGCCCCGGGACTACACAAGCACAAACTTATCCGACGAGAGAGGTTTTGAAAATATCCTCCCCATCAGAAATCAATAACCGCAGAACAACTTGCAAACTGATTTTAGAATACCCAAGTGGTTCTGTAAGTAGTGCGCTGTTACTTCCACCGCAGGTGTAAAATGTTGGAGGGTTGATAAAATAATCAACATTCTTAAAGTGTCTTCGCTGTTGCCGCAAAGTGTCGACTTAACAGTGCGACACTCCCTAAAAATAATCCACGACCGTCAAGCTCCTGTGGAAGTGGGAAACAGAAGTAGAATCGTTTGATTCAAAAAACAAAAGTGCTCAAGTTGGAAACTAAAAATTCTTGGGCATAGTAACGACAGCAATCGAGTTGTTGGAAAGGATTTAGGTTGATCGTTATGTATCTCGAATGGATTAAATTACCGGATCCTTCAAGAGCATCTGGTGAAGCTTTTACCTTAATGGTCGCCACTTGTTGATGTGACAATGAACCAACTATGATGGGATTCACCTTAAATCGAACAGCTGTTCAGTCTGCCTTGGTGGCCCTTTAAAATTCCTCACACTTCAATCATGTTCAATGGCAGCAAGGTTTTAGTGAAACTGGATATCACCTGTGCCTGAAGTCGCCCAACATTACTTTAACATTAAAAGTTGCTTGTGATGTTGTGGTTCTCAATATAAGTCACTTAGGTGGCCGATGTACGACTAAAACCTAAGAGTACGAAATCGGAGAAGCTTAATGTGGATGCTGTTATCGCCATGTCCAAAAGGATTCGGTGTGGTCCCTGTGTAAACTGACACAGGTGGTTAGTTAACGATATTGATAATGATTGGGGAGGTACTGGGAAAAGGCAGTAAAGGTAGTTTTTTTTTTATTTTCGGTGGGGAGATGGAAATCCAAATTGGATAGAATAAAATAATTGAATTACTTTATTGTGTTTTAGATATAACTCACCGATGTAATCGAAAGTACTGAGCGGCTGTGTCATACATAAGTCTATTGGATTTATAAGGCAGATGAAAAATTAAGTTGCCAAATTTAGTGCTAAGTTAAAAAGCTTATTGTATGCACAACAATAAAAGGAATCCCCCTGAAATTTAATAACTCCCATAAAATTGTAGATATAAATAGCATGTTGATTTCTTCCCATTTATTTCAATGCCACACGACTGTCTATTGAACTAGCATGCAACCGCGCGCATGTCTCACCAGTTTCACTAAGGGCACTACTAAGGCAGGTGGATTGGAGTAGGGTCCCGCGCAGTAACTTTAAATGCAACACTGCTCCCGTCTACTGCCGTCTATAAATAGACTACTGTCAAAATTTGAGTGAGCTGCGTCATTTAGTTTGTGTCTGACAACTATTGAAAGCAGACAACCTCGTGAATTTTAACGACAATAGATAAAAATGAATTTCGTGTGTTGATTAAGCATTATTTTTTGAGAAACAAACCATCGCCAAAAATAAGGAAAGGCTTGATAACTACTATGGGGACTCTGCACCATCAATTCCAATGGGTAAGAAGTGGTTAACTGAGTTCCGTTGTGCTCGTACCAGCACAAGTGATGCCGAACGTTCAGGTCGCCCAAAAGAGATCGTCATACCAGAAATCGTCGATAAAATCCATGGAACGATATTGGGCGATCGGAGAATGAAAGTGCGCAAGGTGGCTGAGGGTGTAGGCAACTCAACTGAGCGGGTACATCACATTTTACATGAATATTTGGTTATGAAAAAACTATATGCGCGATGGGTCCCGTGATTACTCACACTCGACCATAAACGCAGCCGTGTGAACACTTCAAAGGAGTGTTTGGCGTAGTTCAGTCACAACCCAACCGAGTTTGTGCACCATTTCGTTACCGTGGACGAAACCTAAATCCATCACAACACACCAGAGACCAAGGAACAATCAACAGTGTGTTTCTCCGGGTGAACATGTACCTAACAAGCCCAACAAGGTCTTGGCCGCTGTTTTTTAGGATGCACGCGGTGTTATTCACATCGATTACCTTGAAAAGGGTAAAACGTTCACCGAAGAATATTATTCAGAGCTTTTGAACAGATTCAATATAGATTTGAAGCAGAAACGAACGCAGTTTTCGAAGAAAAACCGACTGTTCCATCAGGACAATGCACGGGTGTGTGTGTGTTGCGCCATGGCAAAACCCGATAAATTGAACAACGAACTGATGCCCCACCCAGCATATTCTCCAGATTTAGCCCCCTGCGTTTATTTCCCGTTTCCAAACCTGAAGAAATGGCTGGGCGATAAGAGATTTGAGTCGAATGAAGAAGTCATCACAGAAACGACGCCTATTTTACGGGCCTTGAGGAAGTTAGTTGGAATAAAAGAAAAAAAGATTGGAAAAACGCTGGACTAAAAGAAGAAGAAAAGAAGAAAAGATTGAAAAAACGCTGGACTAAATGTATCGAGCTAAAAGAAAACTATGTTGAAAAATAAAATGCTTATTTGCCGACAAAAAAACTTTTATTCACAAGTTCACTCACTTATGGACAGTTTGCCACGTAAGTAGTAAGAAAAGAGATTTCAGAGACTGATACGAAACTCACTGGCTGTAAACAGATGGAATGATAATAGGCAAGTCAGATCTAATGGGTTGGTAAGCAATGGATGTAAGTCCTTAGCTGAAAATTTAATCCCTTAGGTCGGAAGTGAAGCAACACGTTCCATCGATGACAATATATGAACCCAATTAAGTGGGCTTGTAGGGGTTCTTTAAAACATTCCCAAAGAGCTACCCATTTCCTTAAATCAACCTGCCTTTCCCTCACTCCACAAGCCACTTTACTTACCTTAAATCGAGCAGCGTAAGCTACCTTTCATTCGCTTTCACCTGAAAGTAAAACCTCAGCCATGCTTGCATATCATCAAATCATTTCGTTCATATTACATGAACCGTGCCAACCCAATCGGCTCAGCTTGTCAGCAATTATAATCGACAAACACGCGCTGGCCAGCGGATCTGTTGACAAAGCTGCAGCGGATTTTTCCGACCATTGATCGCCCAAGCGACACCCGATCATCGAATAGGACATGACCGCGATCGTTATTCAAATAATCATCCTAATGATCATGCCCTATGATACAGTTTTCCGAAAACTAACATCCATTGACGCGGACACGGTCATGATTGCTATTTAAACAATCATGCCAATGATCGTGTCCCACGTACAGTTTTCTTAACCAAACAATAGCCACCCTAGCCTTTGCCATAGGCGAACAATCTTCGGTTGGCTTGTCGTCACAGAGAAATTTATTGCCTCCAACGGTATGATTCTGGGCGATTATGTAAACAGCCGACGTTCCCATGCAGCATTGGTTAAACCAAACAAATGCGCATCTCAGCGTATGATCCTCCGAAATAGCGTTTCTATTTACAGAACACACAGGAACCTATTTCTTGCTTCGTCGATTTTCGCTATCGCTTATCTCAACGATGCTACCAGCCCTAATGCTTGTTCCTTTGTTTGAACAAGTGCAGGATCGATCGATGTCCGCATTTCTAGCAAAGGGTATTGTACCTGACCACCACGGCATAGAAAATTCCATCACGATGGCTGCTAGCGGATGTGGAGTGAAACGGTCATCGTGGAGTCAGATTTTAACCGGCCAACTGCACGTACGTGCCGGAGTCGTGGAGTTGTGAGTAAGACACAAGCACACGTACCGGTGACGTTGCTTGCCGAGTACCAAATCCGCGCCCTTATATTAATCAAAGGAAAGGTGATTAAAAAAATAACCAAAAATGTGAACAATTATTATAAAGCAAATTACCGTGAATACTATAAATTTAATAAACAATATTATACATCTAATAAAAATGACGAAAACAAAAAAATCATTTAGTGTTTTCTTTCTCCTGCTGCGGTTCCATGAGTGTTTGTTTCGTTGTACTATTGTTTTCCATGGGTGAGAGTGAACTCTGATGGTGTTTCTGTTGAATCAGCGTCCGTGTTGACGCAGTAGCAGAAACCGCCACAGGCTCTCCCAATATTACACTTACTTTGCCTTAAAAAGATAAAATACATCAAATATCAATTGGCAAAAGGCAAGTTTATCGACCGTTGAAGTTCGAAGTGGATGCAAAGAAAGAAGTATTCTCACATTGTCACTGAACTCAAAATCTCCCGAAATAAGTTATAAATTTCGTATATCCTCGCCTTTTAAGCAATTTACAACCGTTGATAAAAACAATTCATCCGATTGGTGCTCATTTAATAAAATCGCAACCTCTGGAGAGGTTTTAATATCAGTCCAACGAAAGGAGTCGAAATATTAGGTATACAAATAAGTTTTGTGGGTCCTACAAAAGGTGGCGTAACGAGCATGACTATGAGGGAAGTCCCAGAATTAATCGGCCAGAGAAACAAAAGACAAAATAGTTGACAAGAATTTTATTTATTTCCCAACACAGTCTC
This sequence comes from Microdon myrmicae, assembly GCA_963931805.1. Taxonomy (NCBI): domain Eukaryota; kingdom Metazoa; phylum Arthropoda; class Insecta; order Diptera; family Syrphidae; genus Microdon; species Microdon myrmicae. The sequence goes on along the minus strand of OZ007496.1, from coordinate 68,482,443 downwards.
CTTTTATCTCGATATACTTTTCCCAGCGATATTCAATAGTGTTGATACTTTATTTATAGTAAGAAACGTCGAGCTCCTTAAAATAGCCATATACTGCTGACATCAGCTCTTTGACATTGACAAATCTTTTACCACCGAGCCATTTCTTTAAGTTTGGAAAGAGAAAATAGTCCGAGGATGCTAAATCTAGCGAATATGGTGCATGAGGAAGTTATTCGTATTTGAAATCAGTGATTTTGACCACTGCAATAACGGATGTGTGATCAGGCGCAAAATGGAACAATATCTTCTTTTTCGCCGAATGCCGCATTTTTTCCTTAATTTCATCTCTCAAGTTGTTGCGGATTCGCCCTGGACACAACCGGCGAATTCGCAATTGAATGCTACCTGTGGCACGACCCTAGCCAATGTCAGCAATCAGCTGACATTTTAAATGAAATTCTGTTGGTGGTCAAACGACAACCATTTTTTCTTCCCTTTCTTCTGCGTTAATCTGTTCAAACGACACGGGTCGTATTGTCAATCAAAGGAAATAAAGCCCATCAAAAGATTAAAGAAGATTTTTATTATTACAAACCAACCCAAATTCCTGTTTCTTCTGTGTGGGAAAATTATTGTTGAAAGGTGTCTGCTACAATTCAAGAGAACTACATTTTGACCGATACCATCCCACGAAGTATTCTTTTGCTATTTTCACTTGTTAACTTTCTCAGTATTTCAGAACCATCACTGCACGCCAGGAGACACCATCCTGTTCCTGACGCAATCACCCAGCCCACAACACAACAAGAACCCGGTGTTAGTGGAAGGTGTGTTCAACGCTTGTTTGAACATACATAAGTGCTGCAATAAATTCGCATAATACTCGCCGTTTATGATTTTTCCTTCTTCAAGATAATCAATGATTACTATACCACACGCATCCCAAACAACGAAAGCCATAGCCTTGCATGCAGATGGAACCGCCTTTGCTTTCTTTAGACCCCATTCTCCTTCTTCAGTCCATTGTTTTGACTTCGTCTGGGGTATGTCGGGTGTGTAGTTATGGACCCATATTTCATCCAAGGTTATGATTCGACGCAAAAACTCGGCTTTGTTGCGGCGAATCCTGGCCAAACACCCTACTGAAACATCCTCACGCCGCTGTTTTTCTTCGATTGTGAGCAAACGCGGAAACCCTTTTGCAAACAGCTTTCTCATGTCCAAATGTTCAATCAATATGCGATGTATAGCACTTTTTGAAATGCTTACCATTTCTGCTAACTCGTGCACTTTTAGTCCACGGCCATCCAATACCATTTTGTGGATTTTTTTACCATTTCTGTAACAGTCACCTCATTTGGTCGACCACTGCGATATTCGTCCTCGGAGCTCGTACGGCCTCGTTTAAACTCGGCGACCCAATACTTCGCTGTTGAAAACGGAGGTGCAGACTCCCCCAAAGTAGAGTCTGGCTCAGCTTTGATATTGTTTGCACTAAGTCCTTTCAAATGAAAATATTGAATCACATAACGATGACCAATTTTTTCCAGGTTTACAAATTCACTGACAGCGTTCAGTACTGATGGCTGTCAAACAGGTAATAAACAACGTAACGTCTTCAAACTTGAAACTTAATCTCTCTAAGGTTAATATTATTTGTTACAGTTACTAATAAATAAATATCGCCATATATGTTCCAGACCGATTAACTCTAGGACTGTCCTCGTCATCTTCATCATCAGCACTACAACCGGGATCTTGACCGTATTTAACAAGTCTCTCCACCGGTCCCGATTTCGAGTCGATGTTATCCAGTTTGCAACTCCCAGGCTCTGGGCGTCCTGGTGTACGCCATCCCTCCATCGCACACACGGTCTACCGCGCTGTCTCCTTACATACATCCTGCCACAAAGGTCTTTCCGGGCAGGCTCCTCTTCGCTCATTCGAGCTAGCTGTTCCGTTCACCGGAGTCTACCGAGCTTGCTTTTTCTTACAACATTAGATTCAAGGTAGATCGCATGCTACTCATGGTTGTAGCGTCTCCGGAATCATCCTCCCTCACATACGGGGTCAACAATTCTCCTTAAGACCTTCCTCTCGAACGCGGCTATGAGTTCAGAGTGCCTTTTATTGAGCACCCAGGTCTTGGATCCATACATGAGTACTGATAAGACCATGGTCTTGTATAGGAGCAGCTTAGATGTTCTGAATAAATTTCGGGATTTGAAGAGCCTTGATCGACCATACTAGGCTTTGTCGGATTTGATCAGCCGTCCGTGTATTTCTTCTTCCATATGTTATTGGCTGCTACTATTGACCCAAGGTAGTTAGAGGATTGCACTACCTCAAATTCGTGTCCCGCTACTCTGATAGTTTGATCAACGTTAGGTCTTCTCTTCGCAGAAGTTGCCACCATGCACTTAGTTTTCCCCTCATTAATGTGCAGTCCCAGTTGTTGTGCCGCCTGTTCGATCTGGGTGAAGGAGTCCTGTACAGCCGAATCGGATCTGTAGCGTTTCCGCCAAACCCTACGGTCTACTTACCTGAAAAACCCCATAACTACTACCCAACTCCCTTAAGTTTGCTAATGCAACGGTATTAGTACCTGTAAATGCTTCACGCATTATATAGATCACCATCTGTAATCATAAAATCCCTATAGAGAAAACTTACCTTCATGCATCCCTTCGCATACAATTTTCCGTAAGATTTCTTTGTTTGCTTATTTGGTATTCTGAACCAATTCGGTACCAGACAAATTCCTGTAAACAAAATAATTCGGATTGCATTCAATGTAACCGTCATGACAGGGACCATAAATATCGCGCCGTCTATTTTCCCAGCCGCGTCATATACCTTTTCATACACATTGCCTGGCAACCTTTTTTGTTTGTCTTACCAACAAACAACCCAAGCAGCTGCATATAATTAGCGCAATAGACGCTGAAACCAAATTCTCCAGCATTTCCTAATGCAAATATGAACCCGGTTTCTATTGCAGCCAGAGATGCCATAAACATCCAATTTGCGTTTAGCACCTTTTTCTCCTAACGTCGAAAATAGCGACGAGGCATCGTGTAAACAATGTCCCGCATTACCAGCGGCGCATGTGGTCATTTTTCCCTATTGTCCTTGCCGCCTGCCTGTTTTCGAACACATGCAACAACATTGAATCTGTTCGACCGCACACATATACCACCGCGCCACTAGTTGCACCCTTAAGAGAAAAGTTTTTCTCTCTCTTCCTTTTTTTTCCTTAGCGAAATCATCTCTGCATGAGATGACGATCATCGAGTCCTTTACCATCCTTTGACCACGCTGGTCACATCACTCCCGCTGTCTGTAGCGCTGCAGACATGCGATGTACGCAAAGTCGATTACTTGTACGATAGTTTCAGTGAAGTGTACAAATACGTATCGCTTTACCCGGTCCTCGTGCACTTGTTCAATTATTTATGCGGTGAATGTGCGCACCGAGTTTAAATTTTATCGAAATGTTTGCTCCTTAAATATAAACATATGAACAGCATCACCGTTTGTGTCTGATTAATCATTTATTCAGTGAATGTGCCAACCAAATTCCAAACAATAAAAGTCGTTAATAAACAACACCTAACCTATGCGTTTTTATCATGGATATCTTCGGTCAACAACTTCCCTACTTCGGACAGCTTGCGGTGAACTGTGTTTTTCTTTCGGTCTGCGGCAGACACTTTTCGAACTGGTGGAGACGAGGTAGAACTCTCGCCCATGCTGGCGTCGCGACCTCCTCCCCACAGATCTACCGATGATGTCGATGTCATCTGCATAGGCAAGTATCTGGCTCGACTTCCCTCTAGTTGCAACACCAGAGTCACGGATTGCTTTCTCCAACGCCAGGTTGGAGACCATTATAGATGTTTATTGGTTTGAACAGCATTCCCGCTATTTTTACTTGACTAGTTACGTTGGTCATGGTCAACCTACAAAGTCGTATCAATTTGTTTGGAATGCGGAACTCTCTCATGGCATTATATAGTTCTACCCTGGCTATGCTATCGTAGGCGGCCTTAAAGTCTATAAATACATGATATAATGGAATCTTAAATTCCAGACATTTTTCCATCGCCTGCCTATGGTTGAATATCTGATCAATCGCTGATTTGTCAGGGATATTGATATTGTCCAATGCTGACTTTAGCGTGTTGGGCTATCCGATCTTGTAGGATAGAGGAGAGTATCTTATAGGCGGTACTCAGCAATATTATACCCCTATAGTTGCTGCACACTGTGATATCTCCCTTCTTATGTATGGGGCAAATTATACCACGACGCCAATCTTCCGGCATCTCCTCTTGCTCCCATACGTGCACCACGATCTCATGAATTGCGTGATGTAACGTTGTCCCTCCTTGTTTGATCAGCTCAGCTGGTATCCCATCAGCTCCGGAAGCTTTATTTGATTTCAGCTGTCTGATGGCTTTTAATGTTTTCTCAATGCTTGGTGGCGGTTAGCAATTGGTCTTGACTTTGCATTGGTGGAGCCTCCAATACTTCTGTGAGCTGACCATTTAGCAATTCATTGAAGTGCACTTCCCATCGCTCCAGAATGCCTTCAGGGTCGGTAATCAGATTACCCTCTTTATCCTTGCAGTAAGTGCAGCATAGTATGTACCGCGTCATACTGTGGATTATTTGGTAGAACTTCCGCGCCTGGTGCGGACCTCGCTCTCTACTATTCTCTATTTCACAGACAAGGTTTTTTTCCCAGGCACTTTTCTTTTGTCTGTGAAGCCTTTTTTTCAGATCTCCTGAGCTCTTTGTATTTCTCCGTGCGTACCCGTGTCCTATGAGACTGCTGCATTGTCCAGTATGCAGCAATCTTACGTTCAGTCGCTAGTTTGCACTTATCATCAAACCAGTCTTTCCGATCTCTACAACTACTGCCTAAGATGGAGTTGGCAGTACTAATGACAGTATTCTTAAGGCGTGTCCATTTCTCTTCTACGCCCGGCATTCTGGCCCCAGGACTTACTTTCTCCCCATCGAGCTCTTCGGGGACAACTCTTAACGCATGACCAAACGTGTTGCTGGTGTTCTCTTTGCGTAAGGCAGTCGTGTTGATCCGAACCTGATCCACGGATGCAATACGTCTCCGTAAGGCAACCCGCGGTCGGAAAACCATACCAACAAGATAGTGATCCGAGTCGAAGTTGGCACCTCGGTACGTTCGTACCGTCATCAGGCTCGAGGAGTGGCGGCGATCTATCAACTCGTGGTCAATTTGGTTGTGAGTGGCTCCATCAGGTGATACTCAGGTGACTTTGTGGATATCTTTACGCAGAAACCTGGTACTCGCAACGACTAAGTTCTTTGATGCTGCCAGTTCGATGACTCGCAGTCTATTGTCATTAGTGTTCTCATGCAAACTATGGGAACCTGCGTAGTCCCTGAAACCCGGATCCCGGCCTATTTTCGCATTCAAATCACCAAGAACGATTTTCACGGCAGGCATTGAGGGCCCCTTCGACGTCCTCGTAGAATTCTTCTTTTCCATCGTCAGGGGACTCCTCTGTAGGTCCGTGGACGTTTATCAGGGTTATGTTCTTGAACTTGCCTCGCACGCGAAGGGTGCATAGCCTTTCAATTATTGCATTAAAGCAGATAATGGCAGGCTTCACTTTTTAGCTGACTAGAAAGCGTACCCCGAGCACATGGTGTTTTGCATACAGCTGTAATAAATGTCATACTCGTTTCTTTGAATAAAACCGCTCCCCGTTCATCTTATTTCTTGTAATGGTGTTATATCAGCCTTTTATTCGGAAACGCCATCGGCTAGCTACTGTGCAGCTCGAGCTCTGTATAGTGAATGGACGTTCCATGAAAAAATCCTCAAATCGTTTAGCCATTTTCGTTTCAGTGGTCGTGGTCGTGTATCCGGCCCATATCTGAAGCTTGTCAAATTTTCCATAATAGAGTGTTTTTCCGGGCAAGGTTATTAGCCTTTCTGAGGACGTCGCTGCATATGGGTGCCAAGATCGCTATCCAGGGGTGTCACGTGGAGACTGCATGTCAACTTGGATTGAACGTGGACAAGATCCTCCTGGCCTCCGCTTGGTTGAAAGCAATCAGTGACCTTGCCCTGTATGTTCGCTCGCATCCCCCAGGGAGTGCCCTCGTACATAGACTGAAAAGTCCCGAGATTTTCAATGAAAACAAACGTTATTTTTGGGCAAAGTTGTATTTATTCCTCGAACATAATTGCCTTCGAGGACGATACACTTGGTACAGCGAATTTCCAGCAGGTTGATGCCTTTTCTGTTGTAAAAAACGCCAAAGCCTTTGAAATACGTTTCCACGATGACTACCTACAACTCTGCATTATGATCCTGACCGCATTTCACGCAATGATGCTGCAATTCACGATTCGCCGCTGAATGCCCAAACCTTTGGCAACGGCCGCATTGAATAATGTTTCTGGGTTTTTTTAGTTTGTCCCATGTTACAGATTGGTGGTCCAGTACAGTAATTATCCGTAGACTACCAATCCTACTATTTGAGATTAACTGTACCAGAAAGAATGGTAGTTTCCGGTTCTCCTTTTTAGCCCTGGCTGTGGTGAAGGGTTTGACCAAACTAAATCCAAGGTCATCGTACTTTAGCTTTCGCCGCATTTTCAAAAGAGTCTCCGCTACAGTTTCAGGGTCGGTGCCATTTAATAGAACTGTAATATTACGTTCCAAAATGCCGTTATCAGTCGAACGTCGACAGAGCCTCGAGAACAAGCCCGATTTTGCGATGACAAATTTCTTAATGTTCGGTTATTTATCATAATACTTGCAAAATGCGAACACCCTGGATCTGTTTTTGACATCCGAACCGAGTATTTATACTGTAGAGGTTTCTGCGCCACTGGGAAACTCAGATCACTGCTTGGTCCATGTTGCGCAAGCACTTGCATATCAAGCGAATAACCGGCCTAGGCAGCTTCGCCATGTATGGAAGTATGGGGCTGCTAACTGGGACGATTTGCGGGATTTCTTCGAATCCTTTCCATGGTCCGAGGTGTGCTTTGGAAACTCCGATGTTAACGCTTGCGCGGAGTCGGTATCAGAGATTATTCTTCTGGGGATGGAGATGTATATTCCACATTCCATCAAACGAAGTTCGTCTGATGAACCTTGGTTTGATAAAAAATGCGAGCAAATTACAGCGGAAAAAAATAGAGCTTTTAAGCAATGGCGCTCCAATCCCACCGATGTTAACAGAACGAATTTTGTTAGAATCAAAAGAGCGTGCAACCAGACGATTGATACCGCGAAGAAGGCTCACAACGACAGGGTGATCGATAAGATCCTTCGGTGCCCAACTTGTTCGCGCTCCTTCTGGTCAATGGCAAGGGGTGTCAGCGGTAACTTCGCATCCTCCTCATTCCCCCCGTTGGTGACAGACAGCGGGACGTTAGTCACGAATTCAAAGGACAAAGCTAATGTGTTCGCGAATTTAATTTCCGCGAATTCAAACCTCGACCCCGGCCTTTTGGAGCCACCTGTGATCTCGCCGCTACAGTCATCCATGCGGGATGTGAGATTTCGCCCGCGCACTATTCAACGCATTCTACATGAACTGGATTGTAGGAAGACAACCGGCCCGGACGGAATAGCAGCAATAGTCCTTAAGAACTGTGCTCCAAAACTGTCGCCGGTTCTTGGCAGGCTCTTCCGCTTATCTTATGCACAGAGGACCTTTCCTGCTTGCTGGAAAATCTCTCGAGTTCAGCCAATCCCAAAAGCGGGAAAAACGTGTCTTTCACAAAATTACCGTCCGATAGCATTACTGTCTATTTTATCTAAGGTAATGGAAAAAGTCATCAATACAGAGTTAGTTAAGTGTCTGGACTGCAACGGACTTGTGAATGATCGTCAATACGGATTCCGTGGCAGGCGGTCCACGGGAGACCTTTTGACAATTATAACCGATATATGTACATCTGCGATTGAACGGCATGGTGAATCAAGAGCGGTCGCATTAGATATCTCCAAGGCTTTTGACCGCGTCTGGCACGGGGCATTGCTGAGCAAACTTCATTCATATGGACTTTCCCAAAAGCTTTGCGACTGGACGAGGAGCTTCCCCGAAAATCGATCGATCCGGGTTGTTGTGGACGGCGTGTTTTCGGATCTGTATCCTATTAATTCAGGGGTGCCCCAAGGTTCTATTTTGGCTCCAACCTTGTTATTGCTTCACATAAATGATTTGTTGGAGACAACGGATAACAAAGTATTCAGCTTTGCGGATGGTAATACACTTGTTTCTTCCTTTTCGAGTGTTCGGCCGATTGGTGCATCGCGTCGCAACAGCTGAGATGTAGACAGATTGACTCTCTGAACCAGGATCTAGATAGGGTCCTGCCGTGGGGAAGGGCTAATCTCGTCGACTTCACTGCAGCAAAGACACAATATTCAACATTCACAAAGAAAAGTGGATCATCGGTTCCACAGCTGATGATGAATGGCCAGGCTCTCGGGGCTGGGGAAAGATTGAAATTGCTCGGCGTCACGGTCTGTGGGAATGTATCATGGCATAAACACGTGTCGAGTATCCCCAGGTCAGCCTCAGGAAAACTGAGCTATCTTTTTAGAGCCAAGAAATGTTTTACTCCGGCCCAACTTCTTCTCCGGCCCAACTTCTTCTCCTATATAAATCCCAAATTAGACCCGCGCTCGAATATTGCTCTCATGTTTGTAGCTCGGCTCCTAAACATACCCTCAACCTACTTGAGAGGATACAGAGACGAGCGATCCGCCTGATCGGGAACTCCGCGCTGACATCGGGACTACAGCCGCTATCACATCGAGGGCGCGTAGCCGACCTCTGCCTGCTTTACACATATTATCACGGGTACTGTTCTTCGGAGATTCGTGATATTGTTCCACGCAATTCGGTTTATATGCGCTCCACAAGACAATCCGACGGATCGCACCCGTTTGTGGTTCATCTCCCGACGGCGCGATCATCCCTGCATCAGAACTCGTTCCTCTACAGACCAGAGAAGCTGTGGTACTCCCTTCCCACGCGAGTGTTCCCGGAGCCTTACAACCTGCAACTGTTCAAAAAGAACTGCCAGTTATTTGATGGCATCTCGGTGCGCCCACTAGGCGCTATAGATTCGCCTCTCCCGAGAGAAGTCTATTCAAAAAAAAAAAAAAAAACTATTCTTAGACCAGCTAAAAACGTATATCCTATCATCATCATTGGCACTACAACCGCGAACCGGTCTTGGCCTTATTTAACAAGTCCTGAGGCTTGTTAAATTTTCCATAATGATTTGTTTTTTCCGGGTAAGGTCATTAGTCTTGGGCCAGGGGCTCCCCGGTCCTATTCTATCACAAGAAGTCTATTCCGTAGTAGTCTTTCAGACCCCAAAGTAAAATAAGGGTTTTTTTCGCAAAAAAATGACAAACAAGCAGTGACGTGTAAACGAAAACAAAAAATCACTAAGCACACTAAACCCCGTATAACCTTTTCGACTCAAAAATAAATTTATTCATTCAAAATGGCTGTAAATATCAATACTTATCACAAACAAGGGTTTTTTTTTATTTCATAATATAATTAATAAAACCTGGGAGAATTAAAAATTCCCAATACTTTTTGAACACTCCGCGCATAAAATAGCGCGGAAAAAATGAATGTAAGTAATATTTTGATGCCCTAATAGAAGGGTTACGGCTCCTCGATAGTATAGTGGTTAGTATCCCCGCCTGTCACGCGGGAGACCGGGGTTCGATTCCCGGTCGGGGAGCTTCTGGCGCAAGACTAATGACCTTGCCCGGAAAAACAAATTATCATGGAAAATTTAACAAGCCTCAGGACTTGCTAAATAAGGCCAAGACCGGTTCCCGGTTGTAGTGCCAATGATGATGAATAGAAGGGTTACTAGCCACTACAGCTTCATATACCGTCTACCATAAATAATGTCATAACTGTATATCATGGTGATTAGAATTCTAAAAGACGTGCTAACAAAAACAAGCTATCACAAAAAACAAATACAATATAAATAATATTCGTTAAATAATTTTCCAAGAACCACCGCTCTGTATCGAAACATGAATGTTCTCCTATCTATAAAACTGACAATGAACGGTCTACTGCTCCATTACCACAATAAATCCATTGAAAGCAAAGCATGATGCCAAAAAATAGCAAGCTGTTCAACCGAAGAGTCCCCAGAGATCATTTGCTTTTAAACGGATTGACGCAATACTTTATTCACTGACTACTAAACACATAAACAGATTTTCTTTGAACATGAATACGCTCCTTTCGACAACCCTCACACTTTTCAAGATACCTGATGATATATTACGGCAATTCATCATACCAACTCGCTAGAATTGACATGCTGAAATCCCATTAAGGTGTCACAAAAACATCAATAAAAAACGGGGACTCTTGCAACAAGAACTCACTAAGAAGGCTCAGTAAGGACCATTGTTTGTGGAGCCTCTTGTTTATTCTTCAATTGAATACTCAGTAAATGGTAAAAGTTTCGGTCGGATACAGGCAATTTGTGACAAAGGTCTGGATATTACAATCTAAATGCGCGCCACGTGCCTCCCTCTCCTTGATGTTTAATAAATAGGTACTTTCCCTCAAGTTTTGATAAAACCCTTTGGGGATATACGGTAAACAATATACAGGGTAATACGTGGTACGTGTAAAAAAGTCGTAACCTCTCGAAATGACTGCGGCGTCTGGTTAGTTCCAATTGCCAGTCATCGCCTCTTTCATACCGACAATTCTGTGCCTAAGGTCAGCATAGAAGTTATATTCTGCTGCTTGACGCAATGGACGTGCTTTCAGAAAGTCCACAAAACAATCGGCGAACACATAAATAATAATCCAACAACAGTGGACACCGGTGGAGCAAGTACCTGTTTCCGATGGTAATCACTTTTATGGTTCGTGCACTTTAATTTACGGCCACTTCGGAATAACGTCTACGTTTTGCTTACAAAAGACCAGGACCTTAAATCAACACTTAACACCAGGCGTATGGTCGTACAAATGGGAAAATTGTTTTGAATGTCAGCTACGTGAGCCATTTACTACCGATATAGGGTGATTTGGAAAATAAAAAGGAAATTGCTTACCCAGAGATTGGTCCCCGGCCACCAGTTGTCAGATTTGATGAGATACTTACACTAGGTCTAGAAAAAAGGTTATAAAATTCTAGAAGCCTTTCATACCAGATAAAGTTGGCAAATTGCCGAATGTTTGCCACCGACAAAGCACAAGACATAACAGGTAGAAAATAGTAAGGAAAGGGTTTGAAGCTATCAAATTAATGTGAACATGGGTTAGGGTAATTTTATTACAGAATATCAAATAATAAAATAAATAAAATCGACTGTGCGCAACTAGTCGGATATTCTCACCAACAGAACTAAAGATCGTTAAAGCACAATATCCACTAAGAATAAGAAAGAAAAAAAACCAAGTAGTTTTTTTCTATTAATTTATCAATCTCTCATTTAATTGAATAACAATTATCTAGTCAAAGAAGTCGTTAATTGAGTCACTTGTAAAGATCTAAGAAACAAAAACTTGCACCCACTGATATCGGGCTCAAAGATTTCCATTGTAAGCAACAAAATAGCTGTATTAACTTATGTAATTAATCAATTGCCGTAGAGACTAACGATACCCTGTTACAATACTTTTGCTAGTGATACGTTCCCTTTGCCATTTTGATGTTAATGCGATGTGACTAGCAGCGTCCTCTGAAGGAAACAGCACTTAAGTTTCCACCTAATTTAATGTCCCGACAAAAGATGAACTGGAGAGCAATGTGCTTACATCCATCTCATCTATCATTTCAAAATTGAACAGACGGATTGGAAATACTCTAATGATCTGGAAAAACTAATCAAAAAACAGACTTGACGGTGACGACAATAACGTCAGTCCATGTTGCACGTTGATATCACTTCCATATTGGGTTCAGTGAACTTAGTTAATTAATTAGTTCTAATTCATTAACTTTTCCCAGTCTTTAATGGATTTGTCTAAATACGTGTCAAATGTTGCCATCCATTACGATAGGCGACAAAACCGGCTCCAAAAATAAATATTTATTTAAGTGCTCGGGAAGGGCTATAAAAATGGCAACTTGTTGATAGATTTGTTCAACTTAAATTAAATAAAACAAAAGGAGGAAAACCGAAATTGATATAAACAGTGGTTAATAAATATTAGGTTGCGATCCAAGAAAAAAAAGAAATGTTTATTTACTTAAATGACATAAATTTAAACACAGAAGTGACATTGCGTCATCGGTGTCATAAACACATTCAGACAAACGTAACATTAATGGCAAGTTTACATCAGCGAACAGATGCTGCTAGAAAAAGCAGTTTTCCTAAAACGCCATCTCAATACGCACGGTAATCATCCCACCGGTTGAATCCAAATCCGTTGAGACACCTGTCATGACTATTCCGTAGCAATGCTTTGGTTAAAACATTTTCGCTTTCATCCCTTCTGTTCGATAGTGCTCTAACAGTAATCTTTTATTGCTCACTAATTCTCGGACGAAGTGATACCTCACATAAATGGACTAAACCTCGCATGAAAGACTGGATTTCTGGCCAAACACTGTGCATCTCGGTTATTAATATAAACCGTAACATTACCAAATTCACTCGAGTTTCATTCCTTCAATAAGCTTTGCAAATCCTTTAGCAGCCCTGCTAAGATCATATATTCGGCTTCACTTGTTGACAAACCAACAGTGTTTTGTTTCTGTGACTTTCACGTGATAGCACCACTGTGGCGTTTCCAACAGATACACACACAATATACAAGCAAATAGTGAAGAACACGGAAAGGAAATTCGAATGAGCAAAGCATCAGAGCCGTATACCATAGCGATAACATAACAATTCCACATCAGTTGAGTGTACTTGGCTTCAGAAATCGAATTCGTACTCGCGGCAGTGGCCTGATGTGTTGAGCATTGGTTACATTTTTAGTGATTCTAACCGTCATATCGTCAGTTCGAATCACGCATTCTTCACTATTGTCGCAATACGCGATAATTGGTGACCCCGGAGTGATCTGTATACACACACACACGCTTTCCCATAAGAAACAGAACTTTACGACTACGATCACGACTTCCGCATAGAGCACCAACACACTCGCCAGTTCCGACGTTCTCTCGCTCGTTCGTTCCTCGCTTCGTCGTTCGCACACGAAGTTGATCGTAACAAAGTTACTGAGGAGGGAGTAGTGTGGCATTTATAACAGATACACACGCACACAATATGCAAGCAAAGAGTGAAGAACACCGAAAGGAAATCCGAATAAGCAAAGCATCAAAACCATATACCATAGCGATAACATAACAATTCCACATCAATTGAGTGTGTGGCGGTTCTTTAAACATTCACAAAGAACTACCCATTTCCTTTAAATTAACCGGCCTTTCCACACCCAACAAGCCATTTTGTTACCTGCAAATGAGCAGCGTAAGCTACTCTGCATCATCTTCCACCTGCAAGCAAACCCTAGCATGCATACACCTTCATTACAAGATCTGGTTTCCTATTCCACCAAGAGAGACTTTACGTTTCTCTGGTGGTAGGTAAAAACGATATCCTTAGTGGAGAGGATATCTACCATGACACCACAAACTCACCCCATAAACGAATTATCTATGCACGATGTGATTATCGCTGGGTCGTAATTCAACCAACAACGCGGTCGGGTCGTCCGCCATCCACCGTACCGGCGCCGGTACGGTGAGCATCCACAATCGTCACATCCGTAATATAATAAATAATAGTTAATGTGCAGGTACCTTATGTGTTGCTTACATTACCCGGGCCTCTTTTTCGCGCGTAATCATTTATACAGTGAAGTTGATCTTAATATATAACGAAAGATACGTTCAATAGATAGTTGCTCGATGATGCTTAATTGCTCTGTAAAAATGACGTAGCATATTACGCGTAAAATAATTGTGAAACTTCGCCAGTTTTAAGCAGTTTTTAAATAAAAGAACATTTTTCTAGCAACTAATCGTCTTCTGTGTATTTATTCCTCTGTGCTGTGTCCGCTCCACATTCCACTCAACGGCCGCATTATTTAGACTACAAAAAAAAAACAATAAAATTTTAAACCCAATCCGTGTATTATATTCTCCGGTGACTACTATCTGTTCCTGGGTGACCATCTCCTGCGGACAATATACGGTGGTACTTTTAGTGACGGTGGGACGAAGTAGAACCCCGAGTCGTACGCCGGCACACGACGTCGTTCCCCACAAGTGTACTTAAGTTCAGAAATTGAATTCGTACACGCGGCAGTGGCCTGATGTGTTAAGCATCGGTTACATTTTTAGTGATTCTAACCGTCATAGCATCAATTCGAATCACACGTTCTTCGCTATCGTCGCAAACGCTATAGCCCCGCTTAACATTACCACATGCAGTATATGAACGTCAGTTTACCGTACTACCTCCCCAGTCAGAATCCATGAAGGCGGATGGAGACTCACTAGTCCTTGTGAATACCAATCCAATGTCCGTTGTACCCGCACTGAAAACTTGTCGAAAGAAACACATCGTTTGCCGCTCGTGCAATAAAAAACGGTGTGTGTGTTAATGTATATGTGTGTGAAAGCAGATGTCCCTGTATGTTGCTTCACAAATAAAACAATAGAACTAGCGGCGGCAATTAATTGGTTATACTGGAAAAACGAAAAGCTGTATAAAAAGTGATGTCAAAGAGGAGGCCCAAAGCCCATTCGAACCTCCTTGCCAAACGGCATAAAGCCAACCCTAAAGAAAAAAATCGCGGAGAAGGAATGGACCATTCCTGATAAGGCACATTATTCCGGAGAATGGAATTCCAAGAACTGGTAACAAAAGACCACAAAACAAGCAATACACAAATGAGTGACATAGATGTCGAACGTGCTCAATTTATTGCGGAACTATATAAAAAGAAAGAGGAGCTCTCCAAAAACAAGAACGATTTGAAGCGTCAAATTAAAGAAGCCCTATCGGAAAGCAACAGCAGCAGCAACAGCAACAACAACTGGGAAAACAATAAGCAGCAGCCAATAAGAAGGAAAGAGTGCCTCCCTTCATAGTCAGCTTTAAGGCAGCTAAAGCCCTAATTAAAATAAGATTAACATGCAGAAATTTTAAAACGAAAAATTTAAATAATAATAAAATGAGTTTCTTACGTAACTGCTTAGATGACTATCATAAAATTAAATCTGCTTTAAGGGAAACAAGTAGTGAGTACTTCACGCACACACCTAAATCGGAGGAAACTACCTCCATGTTACTTAAAGGAGTTGACCCTTCTTTTTCCTCCGAAGAACGCCTCTCGGAACTACAAACTGTCGAAACTGACAGTTTAAAATTTACTGATGTGAAACCATTCTGCACTTCTCTAACCCGAAGTCGCAACCGCAAGTTGCCGTTCTTCATTGTCTCCCTAACCCCCCACAACAAAGTCGATGCACTTAGGAACATTAAAGTTATTTTCCACCAAAGAATATTTGGGAAAAAAAATAAGGAAAGTTGACCGTGTGTTGCAGTGCACGCGGTTCCAACCATTCGGCCACGTTGCATCTAACTGCTCTATAGAATTTAGATGTGTAAAGTGTCAAAACATTCATACTGTAGGAAAATGCTCCTTAGATAAAGAACAGGTTCAGGATAGGAGCAAACTATCTTTCGTCCTGTGCAAAAATACAGGTCACCCGGCAAACTTTAGAGGATGTCCGAAATTCCAACAATTAAAAGCCAAGTTAGAATTTAAAAAAAAAAACAACTTGAAGAAGAGAAACGAATGAAGGTTCGTTCTTATAATTTGCTTCGTTGCACCTAGTGTATCATTCGCTCAAATCGCCGGTAGTCCATTAAACTCAAACTTCGCGGCGTAAAGTAATATCACAACATCTTCCTAGCATATCATTTTCTCAAATGGCTAGTAATGCAATTAATACAATGGCGGCCGAGCGCTTACGAGAGAAGGTGATTGTTTGACATTTGACGATATTCATTTCTACGCAGTTATTTTGGCACCAAGTCGAAAACCAGTCAAGATCCGATTGGGGAAGTGACGATTCTAGGGGAGAGCTGATTGTCTTGAAAAGTTTGGTATCATCCGCGTAAACTGAGATAGAGGAGTGATTGATACTAGACCCTATGTCATTAGGATGACTGCCTTGGGGAATACCTCAGTTTGGAAAAAAAGGATCGGAGAGGGTGGATCTAAACCGCACGCGGCAGGTTCGATAATTAAGATAGGATGAAATCCACTTTATCTACAGGGGTTCAAAACCGAGGGAAGCTAACTTAAAGAGAATGAGGTTGTGGGGGATTTTGTTGAAGGCCTTGCTAAAATCGGTAATGATTACATCTACTTCATCGCCGTTTTCTAAGACAAGGAGATTGTGGGATGTGACAAGGAGTGTGTGGGATGTGAGTTCTACAAGGTTGGTAGTAGTGGACCTGCCGAAGAGGAAGGCCTGCTGCTTGGGAGAGATGATGGGTTTGCAGCGGAAACATAACGCATCATATAGAAGACCTTCGAACAGTTTAGGAATGTGCGAAATCTTATCAATGGGACGATAATTGGATATATCGTTTTTTGGTACCTTTTTATGTATGGGGGTGATACTCGTATAAGACGATTTCCAAATCTCAGGGAATAGACCTTGTGCAAAGGATAGAATAAAGATTAAGGAGGTATTCTAGTCTGGAGTTTTGAAAAAATCGTATTTTTATATTTATATTTTCTAATAGTTTCTACTTTTAAAACTATGCTCTCCAAAGGAAATTTTAAAATTTCAATAATTGGAGAAGTTACAGCTGCTTTAGTGACGCGCCCACTAGACCGGTCCTGCCGGAACGAATGGAACAATAGACGATACATACTCCCCAACTACCTGCGCGCTCGAGGTCCCTCCATACAAACCCTTTGTCTAGGAAAAATGAGTTTGAAATGAATTATAACGCTATTCTGTGAACTGGACGAACTGTTCTGTGACCAGGAATTGCCAACTAACAAAGTGTAAGTATAACCCAATATTTTGTTACTTGAAGCTACTATACCCTGAAATTTTTAAACGCGTTTTCCTCGAAACCACTTTTTTCAGTCTATTGACACGATATCTCAAGTTCTAATGAACCGATTGACTTAAAATTCGGTACACACCTTCTTGATATAACGCTCTAAAGTGCCTACCAAACTTTAAAAAAAAAGTTTACTGTTTTTAAAAAATTAATAACCGGAAAAAAATAATGAGATAAATCAATTTTTTTTTCACAGTTGCAATTTTGCGAAAAATAGTTTTTTTTATTTCTTCGAGGTGGGGATGTGATTACAACACCTTTACTGATTAAAAAACCATTTTTGTTTGTTTTTTTTCAGATAATTATATGGGTCAATATCATGTTAATCAGGACGCACGCTTTTGGTTCTTCAGAGAAAGCAAAACAGAGACCTAAATTTAAAGGCTAAACGCCGTACAGCCAATAAAAACAAGGATACAAACACGTGGAGTGACAACAGCGACGACGAAGACAACACCCATGGTGCCCAGTACTTAGGGGCTGGAAACCAATTCCAAGAACTAGCTGTCAGCGAAACATCGATAAGTTAAGGAAACTCAATAACAGGAATTACCTCAACAACAACAGCATCAACCACATTAACAGCAGGAACCAAATCAGAGGCAGGAACCATCTCAGCAGGTTCCAGTCAAAAAAAAAAAGGAGAAAGTACCTCCTATCTACATCAGTTACATGGAGACAAAGGATCTCATAAAATTGGGTCAGTTGACATGCAAAACTTTTAAAGAATTTTAAAGATAAGTTTAACATGCGATGATTTAGAAAGTTATCGCAAAATTAAATCGCCATTGGGGGAGCCGAAAAGCGAGTACCACAACTACACCCCTAAATCGGAGAAAACTGTCTCCATGCTCCTCAAAGGAGTTAATCCTTCCTTTACTCCCGAAGAGGTGCTCGAAGAACTAAAAAACTTCGAAAACGATACCTTGAAATTTATAGGTGTGCAACCAATTTTTACAGCAAATTCTAGAAATCGCAACCGTAAGTTGTCTTTCTTCATTGTGTCGCTAAGCCTCAATAGTAAAATTGATGGATTAAGATATATTAAATACATTAGTCACCAACCAATAAGTTAGGAAAGAATAAAAAAAGTCGGACCGCGTATTGCAGTGTATGCGCTGTCAACGCAATATACATTTCAGATGCGTCAAATGCCTAAATAAGCAAATCATTGGAGAATGCCTATTGGGCAAAGAACAGCTCCCGGATAGAAATAAACTATCCTGAGTCCTCTGTAACAACACAGGTCATACTGCTAACTTTAGAGATTGCCCTAAGTACCAACAACTAAAATCAAAGTTGGAAGCCAGAAAGAAGCAAATTGAAGAAGAGAAATGGATGAAAACTCGCTCTTACAATAACTTCGTGGCACCAAGTGTGTCATACGCCTAAATGGCAGGTGGAGTAAAAAATGCACCAATCTTAGAACAATCACGCAACATCATTAAAACGCCTGCTCCAGAGGCACAAACTGATATAACAGCTATATTACTGTTCATACAAGGACGAAATTCGAAATGATCGAAAAAAAATTACTGGACCAAGTGGCTCGAACGGATAATATCTATTCGACCCTGTTTTCAGATGAACCCGCACTTTAATCATAACGTTCACTGCAGTTGAATTAACTCTAAAAATTATTGCTGTGAATGTTAATTCACTAATCCGCATCCAAAGAAGGGATAATCTCAGCAATCTGCTGGAAGCTGAAGTCCCAGATGTACTTTTGGCTAGAGAAACTAAGCTAAACCAAAGCCACAAATTGGGCTACCCAAATTATAAACTATTAGACGAGATCGTCAAAATTCCACTCAGGTAGGTGTGGTCGCTGCCGTAGTAAAAAATGGTCTACAACACAAAGTCGTTTACAGTAGAGATGTATACAAGTTCCAGGTGCTAAAAGCCTGCGTTATAGATATTCCTTTGAAAAGTCAAAGGCATCTATATGTGATCTCTGCTTATGCTATGGGTATTTTAGTCGTGGTATGGAAATATCGGGTGCCACAGGGGCACAGGTTCAGCACGTTTGCCCAACTGATTCGCTTCCATATCCGACTCCACTAATTGAAACGCAGTCTTTATTCAAAATTTATTTATTCAGGTAGCCTCAGGAAAAACAATGTACTTCACAAAAAAAAACACTGAGTAGATATAAATTATAAGTTCATAAATCGTATGTACATGTAAATTAAGGAAAACAATGTAACTTTGTAATAACACTATTTAGATATTAATTATAAGTTTATAAATCGATGTACATGTAAATTAAGGAAAACAAGGTAACTTCGTAATAGCACTATGTAGATATTAATTATAAGTTCATAAATCGTATGTACATGTAAATTAAGGAAAGCAATGTCACTTCGTAATAGCACTATGTAGATATAAATCACATCCACTATATGGCGCACCACTTGGTCTTAGCCCGAATGATATTTTACTCAACTCTCGTGATTTCAATTGACGACTGACTTCTCCATTCCTAAAAGATCCTCAAAGGTTACCTCTTTGCCTCTTTCTTTTTATGTATGTCGTGATTACCATTTCAATCCTTTTTTTTCTTTTTGCCACCGAAGCCCCAGAACCCAAAAATCCCAACCATCCCTTCGATGACCATATATGGTGCGGTTTAGCTTTTTGGTTAAGCAAACAATAAAAGGGGGTGAAATACACACACGATGATTGCTTCTGCCGCTAGTATGCAGACATAGGATCATCTCCATCCACATGATTGCAGCTTCACACAGGGGTTGAAATGTTTACACGATCAACGACTGCGTAAAGCATTATTGCTAATCGTGCACATTTCGCTGGTATATCCCCGCAGTCGAATTTTGATGGTAAATTTCCATTTGCGAACTCGACGCCCAGTCAGCCGGATGCCCTCATGTATCGGTCGGTCGTGTGACCGATCGATATGGGCATGCTATGCTGAGGGAAAGATACACATTCCTGCAGGTGTACGGCTGGCGCGCAAACGAATATCGTGCAGATATTGCACGGGCAATATTGGTTGCCAAGGGGCACACCAAGTTGCGCTTAAATGTGGAGGAATGCGACCCGAGACATGTACTGTGTATTTGGTTGGGTTCATGTTGGTCGCGTGATGGTGCGACCAAACTGCTTTCTAGATTTTTAGCATTGTTGCTGGTGGCATTTTATGTCCGCAATCATTACTGTTTTACAGGTTTTTCCTATGGGGTAAGTACACGCTTTTCATGTTGTAGGGCGCGCGAGGGCTGTTACCTGTGGTAAATGAAAAGGTAAGCAGTGGCATTCGAGAGAAACGCCACAATGCTCCCGAAGCTCCACAGTGTATACAGTTTATCAATGAACTTGATACCCTTTTTCGAAGTCTCAAGTTAGGCTCGGTAAATAATTATTTCTTCATGGACGGAGATCTCAATTCCAAGCACAGTGCTTGAGGTAACTTTATCACAAATACAAGATGCATTGTGTTGTTCGACTGGTGGCAAACAAACGCTATCGAACGTAATCTAGAATTGTACGCTACAAGTACGCCGTCATATCCAAGAGGAAATTCCTTCTTGAATTTACTGTTGTTGGACGAGAGAATACAATTATTAGATACGAATATAACTACTCGAAATTGTCTTCGTACAATCGAGTACGATAGCGATCATTATGGGCTCGGTGCCGTAATACATGTCCCAAACGAACACTCACTACTACAGCAGTATATACAGATACATTCTTTTAATTTCGGAAAAACACACTGGTCGCGATTTGATCGGATAATAAAAAAATAATCACACTCCAATGGCATAGATCGACCAACTGACAAATCTTCATAATGACGAAATTGATCATACGATGAACAACATGGTTACTAATACAATGAATAGTTTTAGGCCAAAAGTGTGTCGCATGGATAGCCATACAAACCGATACAGAAACTCAACGATCGACGAGCTGTATAGGCAAAAGAGTATCCTGCTCTCTATGTTAAAACTGTCTACAGACAGTTCAGCGATTCAAATAGCCAGGAAATAAAAGCAATTAGGTCACTAATTAAAAATCTTCAAAAACTGATCTGGGACAATTATAGGTCAGTAATTAATGAAGACTAGAACAACAGAATTCAAGCCATCAAAGCGAACTGAATATGTTCCCCCAAATAAATAAAGTCTTTCGAAGGAAAGATTGTACCAGGTGTACCGGTGTTTTTTAAATAAGACACTAATTTTAAATGGGAAAGTAAAAAACATTTTATTCGAAATATTGGCCATTGCTTTCTACACGTTTTGACCACCTTTCTGGCAATTTGTGGATACCACGCCAATAAAACCGGTCGTCTTTTGAGGCAAACCATTCGGAGGCCCAATTTTCCACTTCTTCGTAGGAATTGAAATGTTGTCCAGCCAATTCGTGTCCCATCGATGAAAACAAATGGTAGTCGGAAGGAGCCAAGTCTAGTAAATACGGCGGGTGGGGTAACCCTTCCCAGCAGAGAGCTTTTATTGTTTCTTTGACGGGTTTTGCTGTATGACTCGGAGCATTATCATGCAACAAATTTACCTTTCCGTGTCTTGTGGCCCATTCTGGTCGTTTTTCGTGCAATACATGCTTCAAATTGATCATTTGTTGTCGGTAGCGTTGCGCATCAACAGTTTCGCCAGATTTTAGAAGTTCATGATACACCATCCCCTTCTGGTCCCACCAAACACAGAGCATTGTCTTTTTTTTTCGAACGGATTAGGCTTTGCAGTCGATGTTGACGCTTCTCTTGGATGTACCCATGATTTTTTGCGTTTAGGATTTTTAATATAAATCCATTTTTCATCACCAGTCACTATTCGATGCAATACTGACTTCCTTTCGTGTCGTAGAAGCAACGTTTCACATGTGGTGTTTCGCTTTTCCATCTGCCTGTCATTCAATTCATGGGACACCCAGTTTCCACACTTTTGGATCTTTCACATAGCTTAGAAATTGATTGTTGTGCAACATTTAACATTTGTGCCATTTGTTTTTGACTTAAAGTGTCATCTTGATCCAATAGTGCTTGCAATTCGGCGTCTTCAAGCTTTTCGGGTGGTCTTCCACGTTCTTCATTTCGCGCATCAAAATCATTATCTCTGAACCGCTAAACCATCTTTTGCATGTTGCTTCCGATAGAACATGATCACCATAAGCCTCCACAAGCATTCGATGCGACTCTGCAGCACTTTTCTTCAAATGAAAACAAAAAATTAATGCTTTCCGCAAATCATCATTTTCTGGTACAAAATTAGACCGTTTTAACAGGATTAAAAAAATGATGTTGTTGGTACAATGACTTGATGCATACTAAATATGTTTGAGAGTTGTCATGGTAACCAAATAAAAAATATATATGGGCTCGTTCACAACAAACGTTCCCTATCGATACATTTGTATCTTGACGCTCACTTCAAACCGGTACACCTGGTAACTGCCCTTGTCATTGACCAGACGGAGCGCGAACCACTCGGGCACTTAAGGAGTTTATTGGTCACTCTGTCATTGTGAGCTTTCTTCGCGGTATCAATCGCCTGGTTGCACGCGTTTCTGAATCTAACACAATTCGTTCCGTTAACATCAGTGGGATTGGAGCGCCATAGTTTAAAAGCTCTATTTTTTGCCGCTGTAATCTGCTCGCATTTTTTATCAAACCACGGTTTATCAGACGAACTTCGTTTGATGGAATGTGGAATGTAGATCTCCATCCCTAGAAGAATAATCTATGTAACCGATTCCGCGCAAGCGTTAACATTGGAAGCACACGTCCGACCAAGGAAAGGATGTGAAGAAATCTCGCAAATCGTCCCAGTTAGCAGCCCCATACTTCCATACATGGCAAAGCTGCCTAGGCGGATTATTCGCTTGAAATGCAAGTGGTTGCGCGACAGATACCAAGCAGTGATCTGAGTTTCTAGTTCTCCACGGTATAAGTGCTCGGCTCGTATGACAAAAACAAATCCAGTGTGTTCGCATAATCACCTTGGGTATCCGGCACTCGCGTAGGTTCCTCCACGAGTTGAGTCAAATTGCGACTAACAGCGAACATGTCCGCCAGCCTCCCAGCCTTGTCGGTTCTGTTAATGCTGTTAATGCACCAATCAGCCGGAATTGTGTACATTAAAATCGCCAAGGACGACAATTTCAGAAGCTGGATGGTTGATCTGTATCCAGTCAATGGTACATGAAAGATGTTCGGAAAATGTGGCCGGTGCATCGTTATTCAGGGAGCAGTAAAGACAACAAAGAAATTTAACCGACCCTCCACCATATGATGTCCATGTTATTGGGTTCCAACGCCTCGATCCTCTGACAAGCTAGATCGGCCGCGCGAAAACGCAGACTCCGCTCTTAAAACGGAATCTCGAATGTAAGTCGTATCCTGAGCAACGAAGATATTTAGAATCAGTTGACGAATCGACCTGGGTATCAATTAAGGCAAGGATATCAGGTTTCGCAGTTTGCAAATATTGGTGGACGCCGCTTATATTCGTATTGGTGAAACCGATGCCCCTGATGTTACAAAATGCCGTTACCAGTCGAGCGTGGGGTGAGCCTCGAGAACGAGCCCGATTATGCGATGACGAACCTCTTAAAGTCCGGTTATTTATCATAATATCTGCATGATATAATAATATAAAAAAATAAAATTTCTCCCCAACCAACCAGGCCAAAATTTACATTATTCGTCCTAAACTGGAATTCTATTCACATTTGGTCCTGCAAATACAGAACAGCACTTCTAGGCGTGTTTTCGTCCCAAACTGGAACTCAGCACTCCATAGGATGCATGAACTAGCATTGAAATACATTGGGCACCCAGAATCAAGCCCCAACTATCACTATTATAACATAAGAGCCAGAACCTTCTATAGGTTTTATCATCATTGATCATTGTAATCCACCTTCCTTCAATCATTCATTCAAAAACCTTGCATTTGACATTCAGATAAACTGTGAGGATCGTACTTTAGCCGGAAAACACTAGTTTTTCTTGTTTTTCACATTTAAGAGCCTCTCAAAATTGCTATTTCTTCTCGTAACTCCAGCTTGATGTCCTCGATTCTAAGTATTGTTTTTCAGAGTAATTCGCGTAATATAACTATTAACGCCACAGTTGATCCAGTCATGCGAATTCGTACGTGTGTGTATTCCTCACCAGTGGAAATTGTACAATCGTGTTTACTTATATTACGATTATTGTATGCATAATCAAAATTCAGATGCAGATCAGATGAAGATTGTCAAACTGGTGATTGCGTTAAATTAAATTGGAGTGTAATCATAGCTACAAAAACATGGAAAACCATCACAGTCGCACATCATACTCAGCTTCAAGCAAATATTTAATAAACTGCTAAACAGATAATAAACATCTTAAACTTCAATTATTTTATACTTCAGCATCATATTCCTTACACCCTACACCAAATTCCAAATTAGTTTGCCGATTTGTTTATAATCAGCTTTTCCATCTCAAAATTCAAGCTATGAGTACACTTTCGTAAACACTCTAAACAAGGAACGGAGAAGTATCCATCGGATGAAAATAAATTACAAAGGCTTCTTAAACGGTTTTTGGTTTCAAAGTCTGAGCGCTGTACCATTGTTAGCATTGTTGCTTGTTAAGACGCTCCGCTCAAAAACTATTTTTCAATTTGTATCGTTAAAGAATCGACCATCGACAAGGCGCAGACCACCTGCATAGACCGTCTTGAGAGCCACCTCTCACAGACGAAAATTTCCCTCAATTTCTGTGTAAACTGATTTAATAAACTCAAAGAACGTCTCGCATGTGATATTTGTATCCCCAATGCCATGCCCAATTATCGACTTGTTTGATTCCCATCAATTGATCTATCCAGATTGTGTCTGCCCCCCTACCGAGGGCTCACGGCTATTAACGCTCATCCGAGGCATTACGGTCGTTTTTCCAATGTGCCGCTGCTCTCTTGTCGAATGGGATAGACAAACTTTGGCCACCATGGCTCTTGAGTATCTAAAAGACTCTAAGAGCTGATTCGGATTGTTTGGATGCCTGTAGTGCATTGTTGGACTATAAAGGCATTCCTTACAAATCTTTTCCTTACATGAGAACGAACGGGGAGTATTTGTAAGCAAACAATAGTTGAGCACTATAGATGAGCGATGAATCTAATGAACAGACGGTTATTTGACGGACGAAGACCGATGTCCTTCAAAGCTAAAATATCAACTTGTTTACCGAGAAAATTGAACACCAGATAATGACTCGTTGTAAGAACTGTTTGCAGAAAGAGTGTCGTGTACACTGCTTTAATCTCATTTCAATTCCACCGAGGGACTCAAGTGAGCTCACTCAAATAAGAATGCGAACGTTTACCGGACGTCTACCATTTTTAGCTTTAATATCAATCATCACCTAGACAAGCAAATTTATATTATAAGTTGTTGAGACATATTGCATACCTTATTGTAGTATTGTTTATTTATTGGTTCAGTTGGTTATTGGCACATTAATGAAATCTTTAATTTTTTTTTATTTCATACGTTAAATATAGTACAAAAGGAATTTTGCAAATGCCAATGGATAGTGCGGGTAAAAACAGATTAAAATCATTAAGAAAAGAAATGTTAATGTACAATAGTCTTAAGAGAATAATGTCAACCGATGGACGCCTTCTTATTGACGTATTTTATAGAGAAATACTTCAGGAAGAGTGCAAATTCCAAAACACATATTATCTGCAAAGTGTTCCGCGCTCGTGTTGTTCGACTGAGGAAAGAGGAGCAATCGTTCGTCTAAAATTGACAGCTACTGGTAACCAGTGTACACTCTGATTGGCCACCTTCGCAGATTAATACTTGAGGAGAGAAAGAAAATGTTTGACTTGAGTAATATTTGCGGTAATGTCTTTAAGGCAATTATGGAATTGAAAGCTTAGCGCCAATCTCTCCCTTGCATTTTATTGCTCGGATTTTGTGCTCTGCCTAGAAATAATTTTCTAATACTAGAAAAATAGGTTACAATAATCCAAAAGTTTACTTATAGTCTACTTACATTATATTTTAACTAACTTTAAATATTTCCAACTAACTTAAAATATTTCCAGTTGGAACCTTTTCTTTTATTATCCAAAATAATTTTTTTTTCTATATATATGATTAATATTAATTCTCAAAATTCTCTTTTGAGAATTAATATTAATCATATATATAGAAAACTATATATATGATTAACTCCAAAATTTTCCTTCTTTCTTCCCCTTTTTTAACTTTTTTTTTTTTTCGTTTCCATCATTTCTTACAATTGTTTTATATATTGAATAAAAACAAAGGCCATTTGTTAAGTGTCTATCTTTTCCTTAAATTTATGGAAAATTTTCCAAAACTTTTTTGGCCCTATTATTATGATGACTGCATAGAAATGCATAATACCAAAAATTTTCTTAAGAAATGATCTCAGTTGCCCTAAATGACTGTGTACCTTTTTATTTTTTCTTATTTTGTGTTCGAATACATGTTTATTGTTGTAAAAATTAATTTGTAAGGTATTTATATGGTTTTTCTTTTCAATACCTATTTTAATTGAATTATTATTTTCAATTTTCATTACTTCGTGTTGGTGTTCAGTATCGTTATTTAAAATGTTTAGTGTTTTCGGCTCAATGTCATCATTTTCTATAGTTTTAACTTCTGTCGGAACGTTTACCTTTTCAGTCTTACTCACTGCTGATGGATCGTTTAGTTTCTCAGTCTCATTTACTAATTCGTACAGTTCTTCAGACTTATTTGCTGTTCCCAGTCTTATTTGCTGTTTGAACTATTTCTTCAGTTACATCTGCTGTAGAAACCTTCAATCCTTCAGTCTTTGCTGCTGAAACATAGTGTTCTTCAGTGTTAGCTACTGAACTGACTTGGGTTTCGATTTTTATTGCACCTTTTGGATCTTCAGTCTTTACCACTGCTGAATTTTCAGTCTTTGTTGCTGAAGTGTCGGGGTTGTCTATAGGGATAGCCGAAATGTGAGGGATTTTTGTTTGTGTATTTTCTGCAAGTTCTGAATTTTCAGTCTTTAATATTGCTGAGTTTTCAGTCTTGGTTGCTGAAGTGTCTGTGTTGTCAATAGGGATATCCGAAATATTAGGGATTTCAGTCTTTAATACTGCTGAAAATTTCGAATTTTCAGTCTGTGTTGCTGAATTATTTTCCAAAATTGGAGTATGAATCGGAATATTTATATTAGTGCTTGTTTTCTCTTCGTTTATCTGTATCGCTTTAGTTATTTGGTTAGGAGCTTCATTAAAATGGTCGTTATCTATTGCCAAAGATCTAATGTTATAAATAGAAAAATTTTGTCTGTCTTCCATAAAATTGGGTTGGCGTCAGGCCTCGTTTTCCGACTCTTGCACCCGAGAAAAGTGAACATTTTGCCTATCGTTTTGTCTATTGGTGATTCTAGGATATTCACTAAAACGATTTTCGGTAAGATTATTTCGGAATGGATTACGCGTTGTTGTACCTTGTTGGTAATTTGTTAAGGACGGTCCATTCCTAGATATCTTGTATCTACACTCGTTCTCTGTGTGATTATTCCGTCCACAGAAATTGCATATAATATTATATTCTCTTTTTATGGGTTGTCTATTCGGAAAATTGTTGGACTGCATGTTCCGATAACATGTGTCCTGAGAATGACCTGGCTTACCGCAGGTTTGGCAGACTCTACGATTAAATCTAAGATTTTCATTATATTGATATGACCTGGGAGAGTTGTCCATTCGAGCAGCATGTGATACTACATGTGCAATTGACTGTTTTAAACTACTTCCTCCATGGACTTTGGCTAGGATTTTCAGTTGTTCATTCTTGAGACCATCCTCAAATATTTGCACGGCCAATTTTGAGTTTTCTTCTATCAAGAATTCTCTAACCACCGCCTCTGCTGTTATTTCACACGTAGCAGAGTTCAGCGTCCTCAGAGCATTCGCAACTCTATCTCCGTATTCCCGAACGGTTTCTCTGAAGTTTTGTTTCAGGGATATCAACTCATTGTGTGCCGTTGACCGAGATTGCTCCTCTTTATATTCTGATTCAAGTTTATCCTTTAAATCCTCCCATTTAGCGATTGTGCTATACCTAATCAGATCATAGGCAGGAGCCTCTAATCTATTTTTGACTAGCTCCAAAAATGTTTCATATATCTCCGGGTCTGCCCTTTTTATAGATCTAAATAAAACGTCTCCCCCGGAAATAAATTTATCTAGGTCGCAGGGTTTCCCGTCAAAGGTAGGGACGATTGTGAAAATATCAGAAATTCCGACAGAAACTGCCATTTCAGGGGGGTTATGGTGTATTTGTGGAGAGTGGATTTGTTCTTCCCCCTGCCTAGCCGCCTGTCTCGTGTAATACGGACTCGTAATATTGAAAACTTAGAAATCAATGTATGGTTAAAATCACTTCTTAAAAATACGGTGTATAAAAATGGCCTTTCTTTTAGTTATTCAATATATATGGAAAAGAAAGTTAATTTGGTCCCAAAGCTGTAAAGAAAGAAAATTCGGCGAGAAAGAAAAAACGGAAATGTCGTCGAAATACTGGAAAGAGAATATTCGAAGTAATTTCTATCAGAAAAAAAAAATTTTTTTGTAAAAAGGAAAAGTTAAAAGTTCCAAGGTGAAAATATTCGTAAGGAAAAATGAACAGAGAAAAATTGATATTTTGCTAACGATTCTTACTACTAATATATGTGGGCTAACTGTTGATTGATGTTTTGTTCTTTTTTTGATTGATGTTTAGATTAGAGATTACCACTTCCTGGATTCCAATAGTGTAGTTTCTTCTTAAAAAAATTTTTTTTTCTTGAGTTATTGTCTTCTTTTTATATTATTTCCGCTTTTTATATTATTACTGCCAGGCAGACTTCACGCCCTATAGTTGTGTGTTTTAAAAAATTTTTTTTTTTTTACGTCGTTTTGTGTCTTATTATTTTTTTTTTCAAATCTGCTGCCACTGAGGTTAATTTGGATTTCCTCTGGAACTCATCGGCAAAGGAAATTACGAAGTTATTTGTCTGTTTCAAATGTGAGTCACCAGCAGTTGCGTTGACCTCGTACAAGGAACCTTCATCAATAGTTACACTCGATACATCGAATGTTCCGCCATCCAAGTCGAAAATGAGGACATTCCTTCCCTCTTTAGGGTTTTATCCCGCCAGTCGTCGTTAATCGCACTAATCTTCCTCTGGGATCGAGTCCTCCTTCGTGGATCGGTCTTCCTTCGAGGATTGAGTCGTCCTTCGGGGATTGGTCTTCCTTCGAGAATTAAGTCGTCCTTCGGGGATTGGTCTTTCTTCGGGGATTGAGTCTTCCTTTGGGGATTGGTCTTCCTTCGAGGATTAAGTCGTCCTTCGGGGATTGGTCTTCCTTCGGGGATTGAGTCTTCCTTTGGGGAGTCCACCAGTCTTCGTAGATCCTCTGTCGTCCTTCGGGGATTCCACCAGTCTTCGTGGATCCCACCGCTGCCACCAGTGTTACGTCTCCAGCGCCGTGCTTCCTCTTTCGAGGGAAGAGCGTGGGGGTTATTAAAATAATTAAAGTTTTCTTTATTAAAATAATTATTTGTTTTATTTTTTTTTTATTGAACTCAGCTGTCTCAAGCTGAGCTCTATTCTGAACTACCTTTTACAATATAAATGTTCCTGTTTTTATAGAACATTTTGTTCCAACTAACTGTGTCGTATAAAATGAACAAAACAATCTAGAAGTCTCTCTGACTTAAAATTTTGAATAAACTTTGAACGAAAATCAACGTGGCTATGTTTTGAAATGAAAAATGTGCTTGTTATGAAAAGGGGCATGTTTTTAAATGTGCTGTAAGTGACTGGATATAGAATATTGTGTCTGTTTATTTATGAATTGTATTAAATGAGAATGTAAGATATGTGAGGATGTAGTTTTAAAGGTTGTGTTAGAAAGGACATGAGATTAGTGTTAAAGCGAATAAGGGTAGTATTCTGGAATACAACAGTGATAATAAAAGAAAACTAAAAAAATAGAAGAGAAAAATAGAACGGAAGAGAATAAGAATTAAAACAAGAACTACAACTACAAGAAATATACATAAAACAGGATTAAGAAATTAAATAAGAAGAAATACTACAATAATAATAATAATAGAATATTAAAAAAAACCGAAACAATAGAGAGAATAAGAGCAAGAAAAACAAATGTATGAAGTTTATTTGATGCTTAAATTACAAAAAAATAATAAAATGATAATTTATAATAAAATAATCGGATGATCAAAATAGACTTGTCAATAAAGCTGGATATAACGATTAGATTTTATAACAACGCCAGCTCTCCAGGAGGGCTACCAGTGTTATATACAAAGTATATAAATTTAAATCGGCTGTTTTTTTTTTGTCAGAAAAACACATGATTTTTAGTATTATTATTTTATTATTATTTATTGGCCTGTAGGAACCCGGAAGTTCATGACCTCACCGACTCGACTCCGCCATCGTTCCCTGTCTTGTGCACTCTCCTTCCACGTTTGACCATTCGATCCGATCTCCTCGAGGTCAAACCTAACATTGTCCTCCCACCTCCGTCGCGGGCATCCGGCCGGTCTCTTTCCCGTTGTTCTACCGTCAAGAATTTTACACACGGTCCTATCGTTGCCCGTTCGCGCCACGTGTCCGGCCCATCTTAATCTACGCAACTGTATTACTCTCACTATTGTAGGTTTGCGGTATAGCTCTTCCAATTCGTGGTTATGGAGTTTCCTCCATTGTCCTGCCTCCTCTTCATATTTCCCTCCAAAGATACCCCTCAAAACTTTAATCTCGAATACGCGGAATTTGTTTTCTTCCCGTTTTGTGAGAGCCCATGTTTCGCATCCATATAGAACAATCGGCATGATTATGGTTCTATAGACACGGAGCTTGATGTTACGTGATAGCAGTCTGGATTTCAGCAGTTTACTGACTGCGTGCCAACTAGCGTTGCCGGAATGCAGTCTTTTGTTAATTTCCTTCGACATTTCGTTACTGGCCGTCAGTATCCTTCCTAGGTATTTAAATTCTTTAACTTTTTGAAATAACTTACCTCTGACGTTTATATGTATTCCCTGAGGCCCACCTGCTCTCGCCGTAATCATATATTTTGTTTTGTCTTCGTTTATTTCTAGGCCCACCTCTCCTGCTGAATGGACCAACCTCCGGATTATACAAATCCCACCAAATCAAAATATCAAACAACTTAAACAAATTAAATAGTTGTTTAGCCAAAAAATCGCAATCGAGGAGCGCCACAAAACAAGAAATTCTACATTGTAAGCGATGCCAAGACTCAGGACTCTTGGCGGTCTCATGCCACCAGCAAAGACGTTGCGACAGATGCGCAGAGGGACATGAGCTCGATGAATGCAAGGTAAATCCATAAGGCCTGGAACCAGAGACAGTACAAAACAAACAAAAAAGTTTATTCGAGGCGAACCTGAACATTGAAAACGTCATGAAAGAATTGGAAGCAATGATGATTTTGCAGAACGAAGATGAGAGTACAAATGTGCAAGAAGCAGAATCAAGAACGGAATTTGTCGAATGCGTGCTCGGAGAGAATGGTGCTGAAAATGTTGACGATATTCACGAAATAGTTTCGCATCCGGAGCTATCTATTGTAAAGAAGCGCAGCAACGTGATGACGAAACAGCAGTATTGCGAGCTTATACGAACCACCAATCCGGAGCAACGAGAGATTGTTCTGGAGGTTATACATCGAATACACGGTTGTGGAGAGGGTGTATCTGAACCCATACAAATTTTCTTTACAGGCCCCGCAGGTTGTGGAAAGACGTATACTTTGAAATGTCTAATGGAAACGTACAACCGCTACACTCAGCAGCATAATTCAATAAACAACGCATACATTGCCTGTGCGAGTACAGGTAAAGTCGCTGTGCCTCTTGGCGGCACTACTGTTCATTCGGCGTTCCGTTTAACCACTTCGCGCATGACGAAACTCTTGTCGACAGAGAATTTACAGGCTTACAGAAATACGTTTGTAGGCGTCAGAGTGGTGTTTGTGGGCGAAATCAGTATGTTGAGTTCTGATATTCTTCAGAAAATAAATTATCGACTGCAACAGATCGCCGATATATACGACAAACCATTTGGAGGTTTCCACGTGATTTTATGCAGCGATTTCAGACAGCTGCCGCCGGTACGAGCAAGTCCGTGTTACAGTATACCGATCAATCAACTCGGAGGACCAATTCTGTGGCACAGCATTAGTTACTTTCCGCTGGTTCGTGTCGTGCGGCAGAGCGACGCAAGATTCTCTACCATATTGACGAAAATTGGCGACGGGCTGAAACTGAGTGACGATAAGATCGCACTTATCGAGTCCAGGCACAAAACTGAATTTTGGTGCAAGGAAAACGCACAGAATGTCGTTCGGCTGTACTACAGTAATAACGAAGTTGATTCGTTCAACAGAAGCGCCATAATTAACGCGAACAATTGTCTAGCGCAAGACATCATCATCGGATACTCGAGTAAACAAGAGAACACGCAGTGTCGGGGTAAACTTCATAAAATGTCTGTGGCAGAAACCGACGGATTGCCGTACTTGCTTCCATTGGCAAAGGGGTATCCGTACATGATTACTTGCAATATAGATGTTGCTGATGGACTTGTAAATGGTGCTATTGGTGTCTTGCAACATATCGAGCGTCAGTTATCAAATAAAGGCGATAATTCTGAAAATGTGGAAGCATCGCACAACAAAGATCGACCGGCACTTGAAGAAGAAATAATTGCCTTGTGGTTTGAGTTTCCCGAAGCGACTACAGGTACCAGTGCTAAAATCAAATGTCGACCTTACGTACAAAGCAAAGGAAATGCAATTTCTAGAAAATGGGTGCCGATTTATAAAAAAGTAGTGAACATTACGCTAACAAAAACCGTAAAGTGCAAACGAAAACAGTTTCCCTGGGTTCCCGCTTGTGCGATTACGATTCACAAATCGCAGGGTGGGACGTTTGAAAAGATCGTGTATAAATACTCTGCCAAGCAACCGCAGCAGTTAGTGTACGTAGCGATGAGTCGGGTAACGAATCTAGACGGCTTGTATGTCGTTACGGAGAACGATGAGCCATTTGTCTTCAAGCATGGGCGCGAAGGGAATGACACAGAATACACGCGATATCCGCAACGAGTATCTGCGACTCAACGGACACATACTTTCAACCATTACCAAGGAGGAAGTGGAATTCTGTAACGAAGCTGACAACGCTAAACAAACAATATTGACAAACCTCAATGTGCAAAGTTTGTCGGCCCATTCAGAGGATATTCAAACGGATACTGTCGTACCAAGATCAGATTACCTCGTATTAACCGAAACGTGGATGCGCGATGATTGTGATTCAGTGCCAATCAATGATTATGAGTGCGTTACGAAGCAGAACTATCGTTCGGATTCTGAAACAAACGCAGCTGATGGAGTAGCGATTTATAGAAGATTATCATCGCCGTCCATGGCAAAGGAAATTCTTCGAGTTGAATTGTCCGATTCAGCTCGTCATATTAAAAACACGGGTGATGTGTGCTTGGCTGAAATTGCATGCTTCACTGTCGATAGGATGTACAAAGTATTACTCGGGGCAGTGTACATTCATCCTGGATTAACTATCCCGAACATTGGTTTGTTGTTGCACCAAGCATTACTCCCATATGTACACAATCAGAGTGTACCGACGATCTATGAAGTTGATGCAGACATACCAATTCTTCTTTGTGGCGAGTTCAATATAAATGTCACAACTGATAGCGCATTTATTAACTTCATGAAGAGTACGTTCAATCTCGAATGCGCGTCGAATGTCAACAAGCCTACAACATTGGGAGGAACAACCCTCGACCTAAGCTTCTCAAGACACGTTACAGTTGAGATGTTACCATTGATATCCTACTTCTCGTATCATCGTCCTATCGTCAACAGAGTAAAAGCAATCGAAAGAAATAATGCAACATAAAATAAAACATCGAACATAATTATAAAAATATATCACAAAATGTAAAATATTAAGAAATAAAAAAAAATATATATACGAGGGTTGCCTCTTATGTTTCGAGATTTGGCAACCCTAGTGTTGCAATCCGGCAATTGACAGCTCTGTCGTAAAGTTGGACATTTTTAAGGTTATACGCACTCAGAACGTTTTGACATACGAGCGCTATTTGTGTTGTTTACAGTAACTTAAAAGATTCATCTCGGCCCAAAAATGGAATTAAATCGTCAACATTTTCGTGCGATTATTTTTTACAACTTTCGGCGTGGATTAACTCAGCAACAGTGCATGGATGATCTTAATTCAATTTTTGGCGATGAAGCTCCATCAAGGACCAGTGTTTATCGATGGTATGGTGAATTCAATCGTGGTCGTAGTTCACTCCAAGATGAATTTCGTGAAGGTCGTCCAAAATCAGTTGTTGTTCCGAAAACCATTAATGCTGTGCGCGAACTGATATTGGAAGATCGTCATCTGACCTATCGTGAGATTGAGACAACCTTAGGCGTTAGTGGGACCAGCATACATTCAATATTGCATAAACATTTGACTGTCAAAAAAATTTGTTCGCGTTGGATCCCACACAATTTGTCAATCGCCCAAAAAAAGGCTCGTGTCAATTGGTCGAAAGAAATGCTCAAAAAATACGGTCGCGATGCTTCTAAACACGTCTATGACATCGTGACAGGTGGTGAATCGTGGATTTACGCGTATGAGCCCGAAAGTAAACAGCAGTCGACTGTCTGGGTATTTCAAGATGAGCCAAATCCAACAAAAGTTGTTCGCGCACGAAGCACTTCCAAGCAAATGGTCGCCTGTTTTTTCGGACAAACTGGACATGTCGCAACCGTACCACTAGAACAACGCAGAACAGTCAATTCTGAGTGGTACACAACCATCTGTTTGCCAGTTGTCTTCCAAGAAATCAGGAAAACCAACCGCCGAAGACGGATCACTCTTCACCACGACAATGCGAGCTCTCACACATCGGCTGCGACAACTGCATTTTTGAGCACCCAAAACATCGATTTGATGGGTCATCCGCCGTATAGTCCTGACTTGGCACCGAATGACTTCTTTTTATTCCCGTACGTAAAAAACAAACTGAGAGGTCAACGTTTTTCGACACCTGAAGAAGCGGTTGCTGCATTCAGAATGCATGTGTTGGAGATACCTCAATCAGAGTGGCAAAAGTGCTTCGACAATTGGTTCAAACGCATGCAAAAGTGTCTAGATCTTCATGGGGAATTTTTTGAAAAACAATAAAGTGATTTTCAATTATCAATATTTGTTTTTGTTCTCTAATCCCGAAATATAAAAGGCAACCCTCTTATTACTTATATATGTAATTATCATTTAAGGAATAAAAGGAATAAAAACATTTTAATTTTGATTTAATAACTTGTATATTCAATGTTACATATTTAGGATACGTTGTCACGAATATAATGTCCGAGCGCCTTGCCCAGACAACCATTTTTTGAAGTTAACAAACAGTTGGTAAACCGTCTCTCCGTATTCCGACTTCTTTTCCAGCCGTTGTCTTATTGTGAACATTTGGTCGCTTGTTGACCGGTTCCTACGGAATCCACATTGGTGGTCTCCCAGTATTTCTTCTGCGTACGGTGTGATTCTCACCAGAATGACATTTGTTAATATTTTGTATGCGGTTGGGAGCAATGATATTCCTCTGTAGTTTTCGCAGTCATATCAGTCGCCTTTTTTGAAAATGGGAACGACTATAGAGGTTTTCCATTCTTCCGGAGTGATTTCCGAGCGGTTGCCTCTCCTCCATCCTTCACAAGGTCTGCCGGTATGCAGTCGACTCAGGGAACCTTGTTGTTTTTCTTCAACTTCGTTGAGAGAGGGCTCTGGGGTCTGAGGCTCGGCTGTATGTACGTCTGGTGCGTTTATTTGTGGTTGATGGGTGCGTATGTTGAGCAGGTTTTCAAAGTACTGCTTCCATCTTGTCACGATATTGTTTGTTTCTGTGACCAGACAGCCGTTTGCGTCTCGAGTTATTTTGGCTCTCCCTTGGTAGCCATTTCTAATTGAGTTGATGCCGGCATACAGACCTCTGATGTTCTTTGCTCTGGCATTTTCTAGGATTTTTTCGATCCTAGTCTTCTCCCATTCGCGTTTTTTGCGTTTGAAGAGTCTCATTGTCTCCCGCCAAATCTGCGCCGATATCTTTTTGCGTTGACTTCATCATATCTTTCTAAGTGGATCACTCTGAGGCGTTTACGTTCTTCGATCTTTGCCATGCACTCATCGTCAAACCAAGGTTTGGACTTAATTGTTTTCTTAAATCCGAATACCTTTTGGGCTGTTTGTTTGATTGTGTCTCTGATCGATGTCCATTTAGTGCTCAGATTATTGGTTTCCTCTACCTCACTACTCCCATTCTCTAGAACGCTAAATCTATTCGTTAATTCCTATTGATATTCAGCCCTTTTGCGCAAGTCTTTCAGTTTATCAGTGTCGAACTTTTTGCTCGTCTCTCGTGACTGCCCATGTGGGATTGCTGCGAGGCGACTCCTGATTTTGCCCATCATAGGAATATAATCGGAGTCGCAATCTGCTCCTCTATATGATCTTACGTCAAGTATATTCGAGTGGTGTCTTTTGTCTATAAGGAAGTGGTCTATTTGGCGTTACGCCGTCGGGTGAAATCTATGTGGCTTTATGAATTTGCTTGTGTTTGAACATCGTAATAATTCGAATTCCATTATCATTTGAAGCATCGTGTAGGCTTCCTTTACATATAGTTGGTTGGAAGATATCTTCCTTTCCAATTTTTGCATTGAGGCCCCCGAGGAGGATTTTAACAACGAATGATGAGATCCCATCAAATACTTCCTCTAGGGTCTCGTAGAATGTGTCCTTCGTTTCTTCGTCCGTAGATTCTGTTGGGGCGTGTACGTTTATAAATACATAATTGTACCATGGTCCCTGTATTTTTAGCACAGACATTCGGTCATTAATAAATTTCATATCTTTTACATGGGGCGTAATCTGCTTGCTTATGATGAAGCCGATTCCGATGTTATGTGTATCGGTACATCTACACACCAGTGTAAATTTTTAGTAGAAAGTTTTTTTTTTTTAACATCCCATATTGGATATGACTAGTACAATCTTAACATATTAATTTAATACTATGTTTGAATTGTACTTTAATTAGTTTAATTAAGTAAAACGTGTAAGGGTTTACCGGACCAGTGTTCAGCTCCCAAGTCGATTTTAGAATATTAGATTTTAACAAATTAATTCATGAGGTTTCGTCCGTTTTAGTCGTCTCAATTCGTTAGTAATATCCAAGAGCTGAATAACTTCTACGTTGGTATGATTGTGTAGGCGTCTTTCATTATTGACAGCATATTCTTTGATAACTTCCATAAACCCATTTCAGCTCTAGGTCATCATGTATTTCCTGATTTGTCACAAAACGGTACGCACTGGCGATAATGCGATGGAATTTGTTCTGGCTTCGTTGAATTACTTCTCTATTGGATTACTTTGTACAGCCCCATAATTGGATTCCATATATCCAGATCGGCTCGATGATAGATTGATAGATTAATCTATTACAATAGAGATTGCGTTGAGAGTGATTCCCGATTAACCAATACATCTGCCTACGTTTTAGCTTTATTTGTTCTGCTTTTTGTTTGACATGATGCCCCCAGTGTAGTCCGCTATCTAAATGTATGCCGAGATATTTCGTTGAGATATCTAGAAATATTGTTATCTGATCGCCCCAATGTAAATGTTACGAGAATAGATTTCATCTATGGCTATAAGACGTTACTTCTTCTGATAGTTTATCTGGTTTCTTGAGCATTATTATCTGGGCTGTTTTGAATGAATTCGGAACGTATCTTAGTCGAAAGCAAGCATTAAACAAATATGTTAGAATAATGACAGTTTTTCGAGGTAATTCCTTTGACACACCTGGTGATATTTTATCGATGCCTGGTGCTTTTTTGTGGTTCAAACTCTTATCGATTTCTTAGCCAATCTCCATTGGGGTCACTAGCTTGATTGTTTGCTCAGTTTGATACCTGGGTAAAGGATCAATACTACTGTGAATGTTGTGCGATTTGAACACTGAAGCCAGGTGTTCTCCAAATATTTCAGCTTTATCGTCAGTTCAACGTACCCAATGTCCCTGCGCATTCTCTATAGGTGCCACTTGGATAAGGGGACGTTTAAATTTACGTGTTGCCTTCCAGAGAGAGTAATCTGTGTCCACTGACGGACTTAGTTCACTTAGATACTCATCTATACAACACTGTTTATGTTCTTTATTTAATTTGTTAACTAGATTGCTCAGTTTGTTAAATATTTTTTTATCGTTAGGGTGCCTGGATCTGTGCCAGGTTCGTCTAGCTTTTTGTCTGTCTTTGATTAGATCTCTAATCTCAATAGGGTAGGTGGTTGCTGATTCTGGTTTATCACTTGGCACCGAAGTTGCTTTTGTGGCTGCGCTTTGTAGTGTTTCGGTAAATTGTAGTACTTGTTGTTTCAATTCTTCACAATCTTGAAGTTTAACGTTGAAATCAATTTGTCAAGGTCTTTCCGGAATTTTTCCCAATCTGTATATTTGTTAGTAAGATTTAGTTTTCTGTTCTTTCTGGGAACATATGCATTCAATCTTAGTGGTACTGGAGTGTGGTCAGACGTTAACTCAACTCAACTATCCGTTTCAATATAATTCGATGTGTAGTGCTCACGAAGCCCTACCATTTCCCCTGCATATACATATCCCTATATACATATCCCCATATACATATCCCTATATACATATCCCTATATACATATCCCTATATATATATCCCTACATACATATCCCATTCATCATCCTCATTTTAAACATCCCATAACGATTCCCGAATCGTTATCAAGCAAACATAGCAGCTGCAATAGGGGCTGCCCAATATAACGATTCTGAAACCAATATCGAGCAACATAGCAGCTGCTAAGAATAACAAACTCCTGCATCCCAAGCCCTAGACCATGGCCGCTGATTGAATACCATCAGCAAAATCAATATCGAACAACCGTGGCAGCTGCTCGAATATGATTGGCCAAACAAAGTTTCATGTGTTTCGGGGTTCAGGTATAAAAAGGAAAACGACCACGTTTTCGCTCGCTTGATACGAGAAACGAAATAACTTTATCAGTGCCAGGAACCTAATACCTGATTCCCAATTTGGATTTTGAAGAGCGCACAGCACCACTATGGCTCTCAACATATTTCAAAACAACGTCTGCGTGCGGCTCTTTAATAAGGAACCTACCATTGCGGTGAGCCTGGACATTGAAAAGGCTTTAGACACGACGTGGATCGAAGGTCTCGTTTTTAAGTTATTGAATACTGGCCTCAGTAGAACGCAATGTAGTATCATCTACCAATTCGTTCGAAACAGAACCTTCCAAGTTAGAGTGAATGGAAAGCTTTTCCGAACTTTCCACGCCGCTGCAGGCATACCACAGGGCTCCATTCTAGACCCCATCTTATTTAATATCTACGCCTCCGATATTCCTCGCCCTATGGACGGGAGAGTAAACCAGATATGCTATGCGGATGACTGCCCTAAACTCGCAAGAAATCGACTCAATCGTCACTTGGACGTACTATATCAATACGAGGGTTGCCTTTTATATTTCGGGATTAGAGAACAAAAACAAATATTGATCATCGAAAATCACTTTATTGTTTTTCAAAATATTTCCCATGAAGATCTATACACTTTTGCATGCGTTTGAACCAATCGTCGAAGCACTTTTGCCACTCTGATTGAGGTATCTCCAACACATGCATTCTGAATACAGCAACCGCTTCTTCAGGTGTCGAAAAACGTTGACCTCTCAGTTTGTTTTTTACGTACGGGAATAAAAAGAAGTCATTCGGTGCCAAGTCAGGACTATACGGCGGATGACCCATCAAATCGATGTTTTGGGTGCTCAAAAATGCAGTTGTCGCAGCCGATGTGTGAGAGCTCGCATTGTCGTGGTGAAGAGTGATCCGTCTTCGGCGGTTGGTTTTCCTGATTTCTTGGAAGACAACTGGCAAACAGATGGTTGTGTACCACTCAGAATTGACTGTTCTGCGTTGTACGGTTGCGACATGTCCAGTTTTTCCGAAAAAACAGCCGACCATTTGCTTGGAAGTGCTTCGTGCGCGAACAACTTTTGTTGGATTTGGCTCATCTTGAAACACCCAGACAGTCGACTGCTGTTTACTTTCGGGCTCATACGCGTAAATCCATGATTCATCACCTGTCACGATGTCATAGACGTGTTTCGAAGCACCGCGATCGTATTTTTTGAGCATTTCTTTCGACCAATTGACACGAGCCTTTTTTTGGGCGATTGACAAATTGTGTGGGATCCAACGCGAACTAATTTTTTTGACAGTCAAATGTTTATGCAATATTGAATGTATGCTGGTCCCACTAACGCCTAAGGTTGTCTCAATCTCACGATAGGTCACAGGACGATCTTCCAATATCAGTTCGCGCACAGCATCAATGGTTTTCGGAACAACAACTAATTTTGGACGACCTTCACGAAATTCATCTTGGAGTGAACTACGACCACGATTGAATACACAATACCATCGATAAACATTGGTCCTTGATGGAGCTTCATCGCCAAAAATTGAATTAAGTTCATCCATGCACTGTTGCTGAGTTAATCCACGCCGAAAGTTGTAAAAAATAATCGCACGAAAATGTTGACGATTTAATTCCATTTTTGGGCCGAAATGAATCTTTTAAGTTACTGTAAACAACACAAATAGCGCTCGTATGTCAAAACGTTCTGAGTGCGTATAACCTCAAAAATGTCCAACTTTACGACAGAGCTGTCAATTGCCGGATTGCAACACTAGGGTTGCCAAATCCCGAAACATAAGGGGCAACCCTCGTATTACAGTCGATGGAAAATTCGACTCAATCCATCTAAATCTGTAGCTATAATTCTGAGTAGTAAACACTTTCAACCTACTTCTCGATATTCACAGAATATTCGAATAAAAATGGGAGATACAACGATTAGACCACAGGACAGGATGAAATATATTGGGGTCATTTATACCCCAAAAATGAATTTCATCAAAGATGTGACCCAAAGGGGCCTCGGTCGGTCTAAACCCCTGCACAACATCTTGAAGTAGAGAAACAAAGTTAAGCTTCTCCCCTATAAGCAGCTAATCCGATCTGAAATATCGTACGCCTTTCCCATATGGTCCTGCATATCTTCGGCTCAAATGGAAGGACTTCGAGTTTTCGAAAGGAAACTCCTCAGAAGATGCAGCAATCACTCTAGAAGGCCCTGACGGTCCCCATTACCCCAACTCTCACCTATACGAAGGCGCCTCCATTATCCCTATCGACGAGTACTTGCTGCAATTAGCATACAAGTACCTCGAAAACATTCAGAACAGCGAGAACCTACTTTTACGGGAGTCTTGCGTTCTTGACCCTTCTCTCTCTCTCGATATCTTCGGATCAGACCACTACAATTTCTTCTTCAGTATAAAACTGAAGAAAGCAACCTTCCCAACAACATTCCCCTCTATAATAGAGGATTCTTGGATCCATCCCATAGGGTCTACTGTTAACAAACCACACATACACGGATGCACAGTACAAGACGGCACAAACATACACACACCGACCAAAGCACAGATCATCAGACGCCAAAGACGTGATCTGCGTTTACTACCTCACTTAAGAACTATCGGTCTTGTATGATTTCTTTCCCACCATCCATCCATCCAAGTACTTAGAGAACACCCGAACTAACACTGTCCACACAATCCCCCCACCCCTTTTTTTCTTTTCTTTTCAGATATCTCGAGACCGAGCCCAACATCCTCACGGATGTGGGTTATTCTGATTATCGCAAGATGACCATAAGCCAGAGACAAGATGAAGGACACATCTGTCCTTGTCTCGCTAAAGTCGCCCCTCACGCCAACCCATTTTTTTTCAGTCGCTTCTATTTTCCACCTCTTCGTGGGCACTTAACCACAACATCCTTTTTTAGACACGGGCTAAAATTTAAAAATTTAAAACTGAAATAGTAGTTTTTTTTTAAATAAAAGACGTTGACTTATCCTAACTCGGCGCAAGGCTAATAACCTTGCCCGTAAAAATAAATTATTATGGAAAATTTAACAAGCCTCTAGACTTCCTAAATAAGGCCAAAACCGGATCCCGGTTGTAGTGCCGATGATGATGATGATGATGATGATGACTTATCCTAAACACTACGCTCTTCTCTCAATCAAAGAGGAAGCACGGCGTAGAGTTCAACAAGTGCCACTCCTTTCGAAATAAAGAAATCGATCAGGTCAGGAGTTTTGTTGCTATCAGTAGGCCAGTATGTTGGTGAACAAGACGAATGAAATTCGCACTTTGCTTCTCTGATGACTGTAAGCAATTCTTTTCCCTTGCCTGGAGTAATCAACCTTGAGCCCCAAGCAGTGTGCTTGACATTAAAACCTTCACCAATTATAAATCTTGGTCCGAGCTTCTTGAAGATATCCGTGAATTGTTATTTTGAAATTGTGTATTTAGGTGGGCAATATACAGCACCTACATTTAAATCAGCTCCATTAAGGTTAATAGTAACGACGGAGGCTTGAATAAAAGCATCTTTTATTTCTTCTTGTTGCAAGTGATGTATATTTTGTTTTATTATCAGAGCTGTACCTCGACGGGCACGGTCGCTGGGGTCCGTAGTCCAATAGGTCATACGAGTATAACCCCTGATTTTTTTGAAGCTCATGAAAAAAGTGTGTTCCAGATATCAGCGCAATATCTATGTTGTGCTCTCTTATATGTCTAGTTCTTGAGCCTTTTGGTTGAGCCGATTATGCATTGTGTTTATTTCTTGAATTTCTGGGTCGAGGGTTTTTGAACATTTTCAAGATTACCTACCCTTTCTGTTAGCTGGTTGATGCTTTTCTTGATGTTGTCCTGGAATACACTGAACATCTTCCTCATATACATGATGGTAGGATCGTTATTGACAAGTTATTGTCTCCTTTTAATATCTGCTTTCTCATTTGCTTTATTGTTCATTTGTGTGTTGCTAATACCAGTTGTGGTTGGCCCCGCTCGCTCTGAATTTTTTTTACACTAATGCTCGCACACAAGGGGAACTTGAAATGCCCTTAAATGTCAGAGCACAGTGCGAGCGGGTGAAGAGGAAGTGGATAAGGAAAGGTGTCGAGGTATATTGGTCTTGAATGTCTGTACATCACAACGGCCAGGAAACACATGATCAGGCAGAACATTCCACATTCGTGTGGTTCGGCTAAAGAATGACTCTCTATGTTTATTTGTGCGCCTAAAATCCATTTTCAACGTGAACTGATGCGCATTCACAGATTGACGGGTATCGCGGGAAAATGTTTGAAGGGGCGGAACACATTCAGCAAGTTCAGTTGAGCAACGACCGTGATAATACCTATAGAAAAGAGATAGGCATGATACGTTGCGCCTGTGTTCTAACGACGGAAATGATACGGCTGGGTCCCCAATAAGTTTCACTGCTCGTTTTTGCATCCTGTCGAGCACGTGTAGTGCAGTTTCGGATGCGCCTGACCAAAAATGGGAGTTGAACTCCATTTTCGGACGAATATACGCCTTGTAAATAGTGGCCAGATTGGATGGAGTGAAGTATCTTTCGCATCTCTTAAGGAACTGTGGGGATAATGTATATGTGCTGACATTGGCACTGGTTAACTCCTATCCCCATCATCACTATTGTCCACTACGGAATTGTTCGCCGAGTAACTGGCCTGGAAGGCAAAAGAAAGACATACTCCGTACGTCCGGAAGAAAGGAAAACACATTAAAACGCACGTGCGATGTTGTATCGGTAATTTTTATTTTGATATAAAACCGCTAAATTTACACACTCGGCAGTTAATGCCATTTACAGATGGTTTATAAATTCACACAAACTATTGTTACATTAAATATGCAAGTGTCCGCGTCCGACTTCGACTCTGGGGGTGCACTCCGGTATGCACCCCATGCTCACTCTATTAAGGGAGAAAACCAATCCGCGATGTGCAACCGTTAGTGGTTGAAATGAGACTCCGTGATTCAATCCTCGTTTGTGGGTGAGTTTGGTGGTGTGGTGAAAAGGAAATGAAATTTCCTTTGACCAGTGACCAATGGAAAGCGATTTCAGGGACGCGGTGGTGTATGTGTGTCTTCGTACACATCACCGTGTTCATCGATGCATTTTGCCTGAAACGAGGAAAAAAAAGAATGGTGAAACGACGTACGGCATCTTTCGGTAATAAGGGTCAGCTGTCTAAATAGCAGCCACTCATTAGATGCTAAAAGGGATTGCGATAATTCATACAATAGAGATC
This sequence comes from Microdon myrmicae, assembly GCA_963931805.1. Lineage (NCBI taxonomy): Eukaryota > Metazoa > Arthropoda > Insecta > Diptera > Syrphidae > Microdon > Microdon myrmicae. The sequence goes on along the minus strand of OZ007496.1, from coordinate 68,437,854 downwards.
GCATCTCTGCCGACTGGGAGAATCGGATTCTTTTGTTTTGCATATGTTTGTGCTATTGAATCCGATCTGACGGCGAAACTTGGCATCGGTGATTGTTCGAAAATTCAAACAAAGCAATATATCCGCGAGAAGTGCTTGCAATTGAATCCATAGTTGCAAGTCTTCGGAAAGCAATTTAGATGGGTACACAATGACGGTTGTGTATACCATCTGCGTCAATTATGCATGGCATCTATGGCGACGGCTGTACGAATTATAGTGTGAATATCTACACAAATTGGAAATTCGGTTTTTGGGTCGTTAATGCAGAGATGCTTGGTAATGTATGAATGCCCTTGTAGACGCAATTCTTTTTAGGAATTCTTTGTAATGCTTGTATGCATTAATGTCCTTGGAGAAGGAAATATTTTCAGGTGCCAATGCAATCGCATTGGCGGGAAACAATGGCAGTTGAGTTACGGATATGGGGAGTTTTTCAGGTAAGTGGGCCGTGGGGTTTGGTGGAACCCTCACAGAACCCCATACATTTGGCTGCACTTTTCGCAGTTTCAAATATGTGGTCATTCCAGTTAAGAGTTGAATTAATTCGAGTGCCGAGGAGTGATAATTCCTTGGCTTCGTCGATGCAAGCGCCGTTCAGTCTTTGAGTGACTGTAGTTTTCTTTGGATGCTGAGCTTTTAATTTTTTTTTTTTTGATACACTGAGCATCCCTTGTAACAAGCTAGATGGCCATTCTCGTGCTAAGGCGCACATGTTGCTACGCTATTGCGTGGTTTCGAGCATTGAGTTGCGCGGTGAGGCCCATCACACTTAACGCATCTTGAATTATAATTGCAACAATTTTTGGTATGACAAAATTGTTGGCAACTATTACATTAAGATATCGATCTGACCCGTTTTGGGTGATTCAATCGATACTTTGCACCAATTTAATTCTTAGATTTCATAGACTGATTTGTTGTTCTCTTTTTGAACTATATCAACATAAAACAATGGGAAGAGTTTAAAAATGTGTTCTCCATTATTCGACGTTGTGGTTTTTCTGATGTTTGTTACCTTTACCACTTTATGATTTAGTGAGCATAATCCATTTGCCATCATATCTATGGACATTGAAGCTGGAAGTCCTCTGATTACGAATCTAAAAAGTTTCTCGCTATTGGTAGGTATGATAATCTAAGCCTTGGGTTCTTACATCCGTCTTAAGGGATTGTAATTTCTATTTAACTACTCTGTATGCATTTTCTGTTTCGCAGGTTATTTTTATATCAATATTAAATAATGCTTTGAATTGAATTTTGTCTTTCACTACAGACAAATGGCATTTCTAAGTGCATTAAAATCCCTTATATTCCGCACATTAATTGGTGGTGGCAGGGTAATTTTCCTTTCATTGGTAACCTCATTTCTTGAGTGACGAGTTGACGTCATATTGTTTACATTTGGTATTGTATTTTGTTTATGACTGTTATCAGTTTTTCTTTTCTTATAAAACCCAGAGGTTTCCCTTTCCACCTCTTCTTCGACTGTATGGTATTCGTTGGCAAAGGGATAGTGGCCCATACCCGCGATTCCATTTGGTTTTCCAGTGTGTTGATTTTGTGAAGAATTTCATTTATCTTCGCTCGTTGTTGTTGGCACATAGCTGCTTGTTGTTAATATGCTACTGCTAGCTGTCCATACGTCATAATGTCACCGTTATTCGTATTACTTAGCAGGATATTTTGTTGAATGTTTTTTTATTTTTGTGGTTTGCACTTCTCACTTATCGCTATTAACAGAGAACCCGCGTACACGTTTATTTTCTTTCAATTTTGTTATTCTTTCCTCCGTTTTTTTTTTTTTTTGTTTTGGTGTGCGTGTATTCGATGTGTGGCGAGGAACCCAATATAGAACGTATTTGCCGTTCGAACGTCAAATGAACACTGAAGTAGAAAGTGAAAACAATAATATAGACCTTACTTTCTACACATTTTTCTCATCTCTCCAACAATTATTGGAAATCACGGGAAAGAGGGAAATGCTTGTCTTTCGAGGCAAACCATTCATTACTAATTTTGGGACAATTTCAAAAGAACCGAAGAACTTCTGTGAGTAGTTTTTATTAGGTGCATCGACACGGACGCTTATTCAATAAAAACAACCACCGCGGAAAACGAAGAAACAACAAGGAAAACACTGGAACTGTTCGACAACGAAGAATGTAACGAATAAAAGAAACACTAGAGTTGATTTGTTGATTTAATGTTGGTTTTTATTTAAAATAATTTTAATTAGATCACAATTATTGGATTTTATCAAAAGCGGCGTTGGATGAACCGTTTCACAAAAATCTTATTGTACTTGAAAAGAATCGTTTAATTCTTACACCGATGTACTCTATTTGTTAAACCGAATATAGTCACGACACCGCTAATGGGTTTGTGGCGGTTCTTTAATACATTCCCAAAGAATCGCCCATCCTCTTAAATTAACCACCTTCCAAACCCATAGTACTTACCTGCAATTAGGGGCAGCGTAAGCTCCCCTGCAGCATCACACCTGAAAGTTACACCTTATCAAGCATGCACATCAAACAAGTTATTTCATCCATTCATACATGGACCGTGCCAGACAATCGGCTCGGCTTGTCAGCAATTATAAAAGATAAATACTCGCTGGCCAGCGTAATTGTTGACATAGCTGTAGCCGGTATTCTTGCTAGGGTTCATGACTGAATATTGCCCCAATCCCAAGGTTCGCAACACTTGCGACCAATTTCCCTTATCGGTTATGTACCGATCATGGGATTTGGGCACTAATATGATTGACGTTAGACAATCATACCCCAGATCATGCCTAACGATGCTCCGGCCTGTTAAATAAATAAACACGATGTGCATATCATCGTGACCCTTGAAATTACGTTTTTGTGTATCTTAAAGCAAAAACCTATTTCGTTCTCAGGCGCAGGTCATCAAAGATTTATGGCCCTCGAAATAGCGTTTCTGTTTATTTAGGACACAACCTATTTCTTCTTTTGGCGATTTTTCGCCATCGCTTATCTCAACGACGCCTGCAGCCCCTAATACCAATTCATTACACCAGCCCATGTTTATTTAGGTGCATTTTCGTCGTTGCCGATATGCAGGCTGAAGGGGCAACGTACTTGTCCTATACGGACACATATAGAATCCTCCCACACCAACGTAATCCACAACGTTGCATCTGACGGATATGGATTGCATTTACTTTCAGGTGAAAGTTATTTGAAAGAAAGCTTACGCTGCTCGAATGCAGGTAAGTATAGTGGTTTATGGAGTGAGGGAAAAGTAGGTTGTTTTAAAGAAATGCATGGTTCTTTAGGCAGGCTTTAAAGAACCGCTACACTGCTAAGCAAGCACGCGGCCCGATGTCGAAATGAGGTGGTCGTTGGAAGGGTCCAGATGTAATGAATAAAATCATGGGGTAGTATAGTAGCTCCTATTTGAATGCATCCAAGTAGCTTCGGACCATTGTCGTCGTGTGAGGTGGTGGATTGTTGAGGAGGAAAACAAGCTTGTTATATCCTTGCTGACGGCCTGTTTTCCACATAGCACGTTGCAAGTTTATCAGTTAATTGTGGTGGCGATGGGCATGGGCTGTTTCACAGCATCGCCTTTCCTCCGAGAGAATTGGTCTTGCGGACTGTTGAATACACCAACAAAATAAAAACCGAAACAAACTGAACCCCAACCAACAAGCGCTAACATCAACTTTTTGCGAATAATCGTGTTGCTTTATCACGACCTACATCAAAGTGGTTGAGTAACAAAACAACAGCCGAGTCAGCACAACGACCGAACAACAGTGAATGAACTGGTATTAATTACCTGCGATAATCGAATCATCAATTAAAGTGAAGATTGTTATTATTATTATTATTATTTATTGGCCTGTAGTAACTCGGAAATTGATGACCCCACCGACTCGACTCCGCCATTGTTCCCCGTCCTGTGCGCTCTCCTTCCACGCTTGACCATCTGATCCGATCTCCTCAAATCGAACCCTATATTGTCCTCCCATCTCCGTCGCGGGCGTCCTACCGGTCTCTTTCCCGTTGGTCTACCGTCAAGAATTCTACACACGGTCCTATCGTTGCCCATTCGGGCTACATGTCCGGCCCATCTTAATCTTCGCGACTTGTTTACTCTCACTATTGTAGGATTGGGGTATAGCTCTTCCAATTCGTGGTTATGGAGTTTCCTCCATTGTCCTGCCTCCTCGTCATATTTACCTCCAAAAAAAGACCTCTTAAAACTTTATCCCCGAATATGCAGAATTTGTGTTCTTCCCGTTTTGTGAGAACCCATGTTTCGCATCCGTATAGAATAATCGGCATGATTATGGTTCTATAGACACGGAGCTTTATGTTACGTGATAGCAGTTTGGATATCATCCGTTTACTGACTGCATGCCAACTAGCGTTGCCGGAGTATAGTATTTTATTAATTTCCTTCGGCATTTCGTTACTTGGCGTCAGTATTGTTCCCAGCTATTTAAATTCTTTGACATTTTCAAATATCTTGCCCCTGATGTTTATGTGTGTTCTCTGAGGTCCATTTACTCTCGCCATAATCATGTATTTCGTTTTGTCTTCATTTATTTCTTGGTCCAGCTCTTCTGCCACGTGCATGATGATTTCACTGTTTTTATTTACAGTTTCTAGATTATCGCCCAAAACGGCAATGTCATCCGCATATGCGAGCTCTTGTGTGACCCCGTTTAGGGATGATCCGGCCATGTTGTCGTCTTGTACCTTTCTGATAACATACTCGAGTACAAGCTGAGAGGCCATCCCACTGTTTTAGTCCGTCCCGGATTTCAAATGGTTCTGAGAGGTGGTTTTCTATTTTAACTCGCCCTTTGTTTTCTCTCATGCAGATTTGACTGAGAGCGGTATATTTGTTCGGGATTCTCAGCTCAACTACAATATGGTAGAGTATTTGCCTTGCGACTGAGTCGTAGGCTTTTTTGAAGTCAACCAACAGTTGGTGAACCGTTTCTCCGTATTACAACTTCTTTTCCAGCAGTTGCCTTATTGTGAACATTTGGTCGCTTGTTGACCGGTTCCTACGGAATCCGCATTGGTAGTCTCTCAGTATTTCTTCTGCGTACGGTGTAATTCTCACCTTTTTTGAAAATGGGGACGATTATTGAGGTTTTCAATTTCCGGAATGACTTCCTTATCCCATATTGTTTTGATGAGCTGGTGGATCTTTCGAGCGGTTGCCTCTGTTACGGGCCGCCCTTGAGTCCAGGTCCCCCCCAAAATCCACTAATCCCCCTTCGTTAGTTTCCCCTCTTTACCTGTAAAAGGAGAACAACTCGCCAAGTAGTTAATTTGCATAAACTACTTTATGCAAATTCTACTTGGCTGAGAAAATAATAAAAACCGGCGTTGGCGTCGGATCGAATGCTTTGTTTATCTGGATGACGTTGTCATATATGGGAAAAACCTAGAGCACCATAATGACAAACTCCGGAAAGTATTCGATCAAATTAGATACCACAACCTCAAGTTGCAACCGGAGAAATGCAAGTTCCTCCAGAAGGAGGTGGTATACCTGGGACATGTTTGTTCCGAAAAGGGGGCGATGCCAAATCCAGACACGACGGCTAGTGTCAGGGATTTCCCCATTCCCAAAACGTAAAGCACGTCCAATCGTTTCTAGGCTTGGCGAACTACTATCGAAAATTTGTTCAAAATCAACAAATTTGTTAAGGAAGGACGTCAAACTCACCTGGTCAGACAAATGCCAACAAGCATTTGATAACATAAAGGAGTTATTGGTCTCGCCGCCACTGTTAATCTATCCAGATTTTACCAAACCCTTTAATCTGACCACGGATACGAGCAACGAAGCACTGGGTGCCGTACTGTCGCAAGGCGAAATCGGTAAGGACCAGCCAGTCGCATATGCCAGTCGAACCTTGAATAAGGCGGAAAAGAACTACTCTACGATCGAGAAAGAGTTACTAGCCATTGTTTGGGCGGCTAAGAATTTCTGCTGTTATTTACAAGGGAGAAAATTTAATATATACACGGACCACAAACCGTTAAAGGGAGTATTCAACGTGAAAGACCCCACGTCACGTTTACTAAGGTTCCATCGCAAACTACTGGAGTACGACTACCAAATCGAGTATAAACCCGGTAAATACAACACTAATGCGGATACCTTGAGTCGTATCCCGCAAATTTGTGATGAGACTCCCACACTACCAAGGTGCAATGTATTAACACGAGACCAAGCTAAAAAGTTAAGGACAAGCGAACGAACTCAGGATAGTCCAAATGACGATAAGTCCTCTCTTAACGAGAATCCCATTCCGGCCTGCACGGAAAAAGGAATGGAGATAACCAATCCTGAAGACATTCAGTTCCTACTACGGGAATACCATGATCCCCCTTTGGGTGGACACCAAGGAGTGAGTAAAACGTATCACAAAATACGTAGAAATTTTTGGTGGAAGAACATGATGCGCGACATTAAACAGTAGATCAAAGTATGTAAAACATGTCAAACCATGAAATCTTCACCAAACATACGCATGCCCATGGTAATAACCGACATCGCAAAGAGGCCTTTCGACAAAGTATACTTAGATATAGTAGGTCCTCTTGATCGCACTCCAACCGGCAATCAATATATACTTACATTCCAAGACAACTTGTCTAAGTATATAGAAACCTCCCAGATGCGGAGGCAGAAACGGTGGCCACAATCTTTTTCGACCAAATAATTGCTCGGTATGGTGTTCCGAGGCAACTGGTCACCGATCAGGGAAGCAATTTCCTAAGTAGTTTGTTTAAAAGCGTGTGCAAACTGCTCCGTATTAAAAAACTACAAACCTCAGCGTACCACACACAATCGAATGGAGCCTTAGAAAGAGCCCATCGTCCACTCGTAGATTACCTGCGAAGCATTGTGGATGGGAGTTCCCAATCATGGGACCAGTACCTGAGGACGGCAACATTCGTATACAACACCAATGTACACGAAGGAACTAAACTTACGCCAATGGACTGTCTATTTGGGTTCACCCCGGAGGTACCGACGAGCATAAAGCAACCTCCGGAACCGGTATACAACCATGACAGTTACCATAAGCTATTGAAGTACAAACTACAACATACGTATGAAATAGCAAGGCGTAACCTGTTAACTTCCAAGAAGAAGTCGAAAGAGTACTACGACCGTAAGACACGCCCATTCACGTTCCATGTGGGCGACAAAGTTTTAATACGCAATGCCCAAAAGCAAGGAAAATTAGCTTCCATATGGATGGGTCCCTATAAGATAGTGCAAATAAATAGTCCGGTAAACAGCGTCGTTAAGGTAGGGAGAAGAAATGTGGTGGTGCACAATAATAAGCTAAAACCCTACTACGAATAGAGGAAGCCAAAAGCAAACAAGACCACGACAAACAAGGGAAAATAACACACCACAGACGGTGTAGGGATCTACGCTACAGTTTGATACTTTTGTAGCCAAGCTTCATTCCTCTTCTAAGAATGAAGCTATCACTATTTAAGGGGGGAAGGTATTGTTACGGACCGACCTTGAGTCCAGGTCCCCCCAAAATCCACTAATCCCCCTTCGTTAGTTTCCCCTCTTTACCTTTAAAAGGAGAACAACTCGCCAAGTAGTTAATTTGCATAAACTACTTTATGCAAATTCTACTTGGCTGAGAAAATAATAAAAACCGGCGTTGGCGTCGAATAATAAACAAAAACGTCAACGGCGAAAAAAATATAAAATCATTCGACGTTAAACTTCGAACCCAACCAGCTGAACAGTTGGAATAAAAATCATTCGACATTCGATATTCACAGAGTTCAAAGAGAACAATTCGCAAGTTACACCCAATAGGAAGCGGAACTGGGGAGCACAACAACTCAACGCCCCCTGCAACTTGTCGCAGCATTCAAACAACTCACAAGAAGCTTCACCGACGACCGCTCAACGGTCCAAAATCACGTAAGTCCCCCCCCCTTCTTACATAAAACCTATATTAATAAATTGTTAATAATAACGTAACACCTCTCCTCCATTTTTCACAAGGTCTGCCGGTATGCAGTCGACTACGGGAGCCTTGTTGTTTTTCAATCGGTTTATTGCGTCTACAATTTCGTTGAAAGATGACTCTGGGATCTGAGGTTCGGCTGTATGTACGTCTGGTGCGTTTATTTGTGGTTGATGGGTGCGTACATTGAGCAGGTTTTCAAAGTACTGCTTCCATCTTGTCACGATATTGTTTGTTTCTGTGACCAGACAGCCGTTTGCGTCTCGAGTTATTTTGACTCTCCCTCGGTAGCCATTTCTAATTGAGTTGATGCCGGCATACAGACCTCTGATGTTCTTTGCTCTGGCATTTTCTAGGATTTTTTTGTTTCGAGTATAATATTTTTTGATGCACCACCGCGCTTCCGGTTCCCCGGGAAGTGTGGGCTACCGTGGTTGTCCTTCATGGATGTGTCGAACTCGTGTATATTTGTTTTTCCGAACAAAATACCGAAGGTGTTACCGCACGATTATATTGAGCCACTAGCGACGTTAGTGTCTTTACACACGCGAGAAAAACACTGTTTGCTAAAAGGCAATTGGAACAGACATTTAAAATTTAAACACAATTGCTGCTTTGGCAAAAAGGACATATAATTCTCGGATTTAATGGATGTACATACAACTTTTGGCTCCTCGATAGTATAGTGGTTAGTATACCCGCCTGTCACCCGGGAGACCGGGGTTCGATTCCCCGTCGGGGAGCCTCTGGCGCAAGACTAATGACCTTGCCAGGAAAGAATAAATCTTTATGGAAAATTTAACAAGCCTCAGGACTTACTAAATAAGGCCAAGACCGGTTCCCGGTTGCCGATGATGATGATGATGACACACAACTTTTGAGGAGCTCTTCTCCTTCCGTACGTTACTTACTAACTCTCCTGCTCGACTCCAGTCAAGTCACTTTTCCAACTGTTCATCTTCTCACTTCAAAATTCTAATTTTCAAATATCTTTATGTTCTTTCGAAGGTCAAGACGCATCCCTTATCGTTTCATCCTTTCTTGGAGTTTTTGTTTATATTAGCCATCTGGCCACAAGATCCGTGGGAATTGGTTGTTAGTTTAGGATCTGGGAATCCGTGTCTATTAGCAAATCATAAAACATCTGGTATGCGTTTGGATTATGATTGCAAGAATTGTGTGCCGGCGTATCGAATAGATATGGCTTTGTGCACTTTCAGGTTTTGGATCTTGTACGTTTTTTAGGTGCTAATTGCTTTTAGCATACATGGGAAAATAATGCATTATGCTGTTTTATTTTAGGAAATAGGATCGAACAAATGCATTGAATTGAATAAATGAATTTGAATTCAATAAATGAGAATATGAACGTTTAGTTCGATTTGGTTTGACTATGTTATGTTGGGAATATCAAATGGATTTTCTTATAGGTGGGAGAAAAATGTAATGTGGGATGAAAATGTAATATGGGAGAAAAATGATAGGGTTTCTTGGAGCACTACCCGAGTCTTCTCCCATTCGCGTTTTTCGCGTTTGAAGAGTCCCATTGTCTCTTTCCGAATCGTTGCGTATCTTTCTGCGTTGACCATGACATCGGGTAAAAATCGGGACCGGTAGAGAGACTTGCTGAATAAGGCAGAGACCGGATCCCGATTTTAGTGCCCATGATGATGATGATGATGACTTTCTGAAAATCATAAGGATTTATTATTAGTGAAGCCATCTAAATATATGTCAGGCCAAGGAATTATTGAGTGTTGTTTTAGCTCTCAGGAAGTGCTGTATTCATGAACTTATCTCAAATTATTTACACTTTTTATTTGTCTGTTTCATTTCGTCTTGACCTCTAAACGTGCTAAAATTTACGAATACATTTTAGTTTTCGCCAAAATTACAATTTAAGTATTAAATGGTAACAACATGTTACGTTCGACGGATATATGTAGTTGTCAAACACACAAGCGGTTAATTAATGACGTGACATATTTACTTTTATATATTTACCTTGATCTAGTTATTCCGCTAGAATCAATCTCACCTGGTGAAGTTATACATAAAACAAAATAAATGATCAATATTAGCAGCCATTTTCTAATACAAAAAAAAAAAAACAGCAGGGTTAAAATCAGCACGAAAATTGTATGTTATGTTAAATTATAATGGCAATAAAAACGAAAAATGTGTAGGAAAATAATTGTAATTGGTACAAAGAAAAAGAATCCTTATAATCATAAACTTATAGACTATTGACTAATACTGTAATTAAAATTTATTTTAAAGTAGAACAATATTTTTAATCAAATATTATTCTACCCACTCTTCTCATTGGTAATAGAAATTACAATATTTTAAACACAGCCGTTAATTATCTGATCAATTCTAAGTCGTAAAAATTATTAACAATTTAAAAAAAAAACGGTGAAATCAAAACTCAATAAAATACCCAGTTCTACATGCTGGCCATCTAGTGTCAATTTTAAATCAACTAGAAGTCACAGTATAGGCAACAACCGTTCCTTCAGCAAAACTATATGGTTCCGTTCAGCGCATGCCAGCTGATTACTGAAGTAGCACCGATTTTGAATTCGTCAACTGCAACCGTATTCACAAATTCGAAGGAGGAAAATTAACCAATGTGTTGTCAAATCAAATTAAACATTTCTAATTTAATATAACAAAAGACTGTTCAGGTTACATTATTTAAATAAGATGGATGAGGCTGAAATTGTACTATAAACAAATATATGGTGAGTATATGAATGTTATAGTTCACATAAAAGAAAATTTCAATCAATTAGAACTGCTTGTATATAAACGTGACATCCTTGGATGAGTTCTCACTCAGGCTTACTTTATATGATGATATCTGTAAGGAGCAGCACTGAATTTTTTCCCGCAGTTCCTGAACCTTAATTAGTTGAAGACCGTATCCAATAGCGATAGATAAATTCAATTATGCTCTTGGGTTTGAAGTCATAAATTGCAATAATAACCTTAGTTCCCTAAATCAAAACGATCGCATCTAAGCAAAAACCAATGAGGAAAACGTAAAATAAATTATTTGTCCAATGACTGAACAGCCATAACCAGTGGGCCGGAATTCAAATCAGTTCGATTATCACAATCCGAAATATATGACCATACACTCCCAATCGCTAGGATGAGGCCCCAAATTTTGCAATTGATTTTCGCTCTTTATACCTGTTGGAAATTTTGTACCCGGAAACATATACTACCTGTGAATAGGTCCGTATTTTCCCAAAAGAAATTCATAAAATTAAAGGGTAATTAAGAAATGACTGTTGGAATTTCCCAAGATCAAATAATAAACTACTTAAAAAGGGTATAAAAAAGTGCGTCACTAGGATGAGGCCACATGCAAAATTTTAGAAAAATTAATGAAATGTTTACGTTTTATGGTTTTAAAACATTTATTTATAACGTTTTTCTATATTAATAATGAGTATGCCCGCCGTTTTTAGATATGACCTCTATAAGACAGTTTGGAATAGAATCATAGAGCCTTTTTAAATAGTCTAGGGAAGTTTGGTCCCATGAATCACGAATAACTACGATTAAGGTGTCCTTGTGTTCAAAGTGTCTGCCGGCTTCATAAACTTGACGAGATACCCATGACCAAACGTTTTTGATTGTGTTTAAGTCCGGCGAATAGGGCGGCCATGGCAAAAGTGCCACGTCTTCTGATTGAATCCAACTTCTAACAACCCTGGAAGTGTGGATGGGGGCATTGTCTTGTTGGAAAATCCAAACATTTGTAATTGTTTTCGTTCATTGTTGTGGACAAAAACCCCAACTCGATTGTGCCATAGTAGGTAATAGCTCCCCATACTATGACACCTGATGTACGGCTGTGATGTCTTGCCAAAATAAGCTCCTCCTTTCTTAGATCATGGAAATAAAAGTTGAAACCATCGGGACCGTCAAGGTTAAACTTTTTTTCACCCGAAAAGACAACGCGTTTCCATTCACTGGTCCAAGCGACATGTTCTCTTACAAAATTCATTCGATGCTCCTTGTGTACTTGCCTCAAAACAAGTTTCTTTTTCATATTTTTTCTCTTGATAGTATCACTTTTTTTTATTATCCTTCGGACCGTTGCTATGCTGGCTGATACTCCGCTTTTGGACCTTACTTTAGTCGCTGGTAGAGTAGAATTTGAGGCAAGCCGTAGTATCAAACTTCTTTCCAGGTGATGCTGTTGCTTCAGATGTGAGTCCTTTTTGATTTTACCCATATTTTTGTAGATTCGCAAGATAACTGTTTACAACTGTCTTCCTTCTGTTAAGCCTCCTTGCTATTTCTCGACCAGAGAGTCCTAAATCCTTGAAAGCATCTATTTGTCCTCTTTCTGTCGCTGTCAACGTCTTTCCGGAACCCGTTTGTGTTTCAAATTAAATAAAAACAGTTCTTTTCAACACTTTTTTAGATATTCTAAACAAAAGTTTTAAAAAAATCGCTCATGTGCACTCCTGCAACGAAATATTCGCAATGGCCTCATCCAAATGACGCACTTTTCTATACCCCTTTTTAAGTAGTTTATTATTTGATCTTGGGAAATTCTAACGGTCGTTTCCTAATTACCCTTTAATTTTATAAATTTCTTTTGGGAAAATCCGTACTTATTTACAGGTAGTATATGTTTCCGGGTACAAATTTCCAACTGGTATAAAGAGCGAAAATCAATTGCAAAACTTGAGACCCCATCCTAGTGATTGGGAGTGTATATGCCTAGATATCATAATCATTATCATTATCATCGTCATCATCATCATCATCATCATCGGCACTACAACCGGGATCTGCTCTTGGCTTTATTTAGCAAGTCTCTCCACCGGTATCCGGTCCTTATCCGAGACTTGTTAAATTGTCCATAATAATTTGTTTTTCAGGGCAAGGTTATTAGCCTTGCGCCAACCTTTCTCGGGATGTCGCTGCATGCATTGGTTCGCTACTTGCCGGGTGTCAAAGTAGCTATCCAGGAGTGTCACGTGGAGACTGTATGTCAACTTGAATCGAACAGGGACAGGGATCTGTGGGGGTTCTTCTAACCTACCCAAAGAACCACCCATTTATCTTAAGCAACTCCCCATCCCTCATCTAGAGATTATTAGCTTACCTGCAATCGAGCAGCGTTGAGCTACCTTCCAACATCTTTAACCTGAAATATAAACCCACGGCAAGATCAGCATCTTGCCATTGCATCAAACAAATCATATTATCCAAACCATTTCGGTTCATCTTTCACGTACCATTTAGGAACTGATCGGTCCCTCTGGTCGGCAACCATGTTAATCATTCACACAGTGATCTCACTGCGTTTATTTTTCCCCTACCATCCGTTGGTCCAGACCCAAGCTGGGTAAGTTGTACGCTTGCACATCTGCAAGCCAAATTTCCCATGATCCAGAGCCAAGCTGGGTAAGTTGTACGCTTGCACATCTGCAAGCCAAATTCCCCATGATCGATCGCCTAAACCTATAACCGATCATCGGGTTGGACACGACTATAATTGTTGTCCAAACAATCATATCAACTGCCGTGTCCCACGATCCGTTTTTCTAAATCAAACAATCTCCAATCCTAGCCCTTGCCATCGCGAATAAAGTTTCTGTTGACTTAACATCACAGAAAAATGCATTCCAGCCTTCGGCAATATCTTCTATTGCTTACAATGGCATGGCTTTAGCCGATCGGGTAAACAACCAATGTTCCCATGTTTCATTAGCTAATGCAAACAAATGCGCATCTTAGCGCTTGCCCTTCGAAATAGCGTTTCTGTATATACAATACACAGAAATCTATTTCTGCATCCGGCAATACCCTCTATCGTTTACGATAGCAATGCCTGCAGCCTCTGTTGCCTGTTCATTTATTTGAACAGCTGCAGGATTGATCGCTCTCCCTCACACCTAACCGCCGATGCATTATCGTTGTCCGCAATTCCAGTGTATGGACACCCAACCAGATCTGCACGATCACATGGAAGTACTTCCAATCAAACCGAACCGATTTCTCGTTGGCCGCCACTAGAATGAAATATCGGATTTGTTTTTCACCACAGCGGAGGGGAATCCACCCCAGTGCGTCTGGCGATACGATTGACTCAACGTCCCGAGGAGTCAGATTATATTCTTTGAAGGGTGCGCACCTACTTTAATGAGTCACCACGGTTAGTCTTTGAGTGTTCGACCCCGAGTTCCCTTTTTTATTAAGTCGATTCTTTTCATGTGCGTCTTTTTGACATACTGTGTCGGTCCGTATTTGGTTTCAGTAGCGATTCTATTTGTGTAAAAAAAAATATAATTTAATATCGTTTTCTAAAATGAGGTGTTTCCCATTAACTTTTAATATCTCCTCCTAAAACGAAGTGTATTTCAGTAACTTTTCATATAGTTTCCTAAAACGAAGTGTATCACACTAACTTTGAAGCAGTTATAAGAATCAATTTAGATTGTCACTGTGCTGTTAAACGAGGATTCTGGATAATGTTTAAATGATGTGAATTCCATTAACTTTGAACTGTTTATAAAACTAATTTCAATTGACTCGTGCCTTATCGTTATATTAGAACTAAGTGCAATTTCCAACAAAAAGCATTAAATAAAGATGTTGCGGATTCGCAACTGAATGCAGCCCTTAGTTAGAATCGACATAATCCAGTCAGTAAAGTTAATTGCTAAACCAAGAAACACAACACGTTTTATTGGGGCTTTCTGGAGGACGTTTATTGTTCGGATTGCTGTTCAGTTTTGAGGTATTATTTTCAGTTCATTTATCAACTTTTCTCAGTGTTTCAGAACACAACGCTTCCCCGACGACATTCCTCGGTCGGCAAAGATCATACATTTTGGTCCTTCGAGCCGGATCCAGTCTGTGGATCCAATTCACTACTGCCAGCTCGCAGCATACGCAAAGAAGCACATTGCCCAGCCTCCAGACAATCGTAATAAATATCGCACAGAACAATAAATATCATATCACCAAGGTCAACATTGCTTTTTAAATAACACTCTCGGGTACTAATTAATTTGCTGCTGCACAGCCAATTGGGAGATTGGTGTCTATCCGTGAAAGTGCAATGAAATCGTTTAAGTGATGACAGCGATTCATTAATGGTTTATGATCCTCCCGGACGAGTTTCCGAACAAAACGTTTCCCCGACGACATTCCTCGGTCGGCGGAAAAGTCACATTCACTGATAGTTATAAAGACAACGGAGCATCGCGGCAATACGAGGATTTTGATTGTGAATCCATACAGCCGCTAGATTAGTGGCGCATTAACCAGCTGCCCCAACGACAGCTACAACTACCGCTGCTCAAACCAGCAGCCCCTGTGATTAGTGGCGCAACAACGAGCTGCCCCAGTGCATCTACCTACAACCGCCCAGGTTCTCAGGTAAAAGAATTTTCAATTTCACTTATCAATAAATTACCGCCGCCAAATTCGTGGCGCACACAGAAGGATGTCCTCTGCTTATCTCAACCTCGAGAAAAGAGGTCCGCCAACGTTGGTCGCGGTGGACATACGCCAGCACAACCTCCAGATGGAATGGGAAGACATCCGAAAAAACCATGAAGAGATAGAACGCCTGGCCACTCCAGAGATGACCAGCGGCCACCTGTACTTCGTGGACCGATTCATAAATAAAGCCGAAAAGATCTATCTGGACGAAGTCACAAAGCTTGTTGAGGCAAGGAACGCCCTCACAGCCGAACGTCCGCCCGCATATTAGACTGATACGGACACCTTGTATCCACCCAAGAGTCGGTTGCTGCGATTGATGTCGCAACCACCTTGGTGGCTGAAAACTCCTTCCACACATGGCATGCGTATGCCATCTGGCCACCCATTAATCCAACGAACACCATCAATTCAATTAACGCCATCAACTCAACAAACATCATCAACTCAATTAACCACATTCGAGCTCCCACAACTACAAACAAGTTCGCCAACAAACAACCAAACTGATACCATTCCACAAACCATGACAAGCTGCTCTGTTAATAGCCATTCGCAACGCACCCCTTCACCCAAATCAAAGGTAAACCGTGTCTCACTAATATAAAAATTAATAAAAATGTACATACCTTCTCGTTAGTATACCCGCCTGTCACGCGGGAGACCGGGGTTCGATTCCTCGTCGGGGAGCCTCTGGCGCAAAACTAATGACCTTGCCCGGAAAAAACAAATCACTATGGAAAATTTAACAAGCCTCAGGACTTGCTAAATAAGGCCAAGACCGGTTCCCGGTTGTAGTGCCGATGATGATGATGAAATGTACATACCTTAGTAAATGATGATATTACAATGCAACTATAAAACTAACAACCAAGTCCCTGACTCTGCTGTTCCTGAGGTTGGACACTTGAACTCAATCCAGAGTCCAAGAGCCCCACTTCCGGTACAGCACAGTCTAGATCCTAACAACTTATTGAAACGCATTGTCCAGTCAACACCACACTATTCATCCCGAAATCCTATGTAGGCTACTTCTACAATTCACCTGCAAACACATCACACAAACAAGGTGTAGGATTACTAATCAAGAAAGGTACTTCCCACAAAATCCTCCCCGTCATTACAAATATCCAAACTCTCGTTGTAGAAATACAATACCCTTTAAATTTCACATCTCCACCCAAATCAGTCATTAAATAAAAATGATCTTTGGGCTATAGTCAACCAAAGAAATGACCCCAGAATACTTGGAGGGAGACATAAATGCTTGCAGTGCAGTCCGGTGTTTACCGTCCACAAACAAAAGTAATTGAAA
The DNA here is from genome assembly GCA_963931805.1 of Microdon myrmicae. Taxonomy (NCBI): domain Eukaryota; kingdom Metazoa; phylum Arthropoda; class Insecta; order Diptera; family Syrphidae; genus Microdon; species Microdon myrmicae. The sequence goes on along the minus strand of OZ007496.1, from coordinate 68,421,004 downwards.
ACCTCCTCCTCACCTCCAATCTGATCCTACTGAATAAAGGTTCGCCTACTTACCTTTCTACCCACAATACCCTTATTCATATAGACATTATTTATTGCTCCGCAGAATTGGTTCCGAAAACTTCATGGCAAGTTCTAAATGACCTCTGCAATAGTGCCAATTTCCCCGTTTTAAGCATAATAAATAATCAGCAACCGATAACCCATCACAACAGATCTCCAAAATACAAAACCGATTCTGTCAACTGGACTTTTGAAAGAAAAGTTAACGAATTTCTTTCAAGCTATTCCCCCATACCTGACGCGCATCAGTTGCGCTAATCAGTAAAGCAATTAGATCCGCTGCCAATATCTCAATGCCCCAAACAAATATCACAACCAAATCAGAATCAGGCAACATGTACCTTGGTGGAACTCCGACCTAACGCGTCTCAGAAAAAGCAAAATGTCAGCCCTCTCTGTATTTAAAAAAGACCAACCCAGGTTAATTTGGTTGCATACAAAAAAGCAAATGCACAATTTCGTAGGAAGATGAAAAAAAGCAAAGCAAAAAGCTTTCTTCAATTCACCTCCTCAATCAATCCAACATCCTCCACAACCACAATATGGCATAAAATACACAGCTTAAGTGGTAATCACAATCCGACAATTATCTCATCCCTTAATTCCGAACATACCACAATCTCAGACACAGTGGAAATATGCCAACTCTTTGCCAAAACCTGGTCGCAATTCTCAGGCAACAATAATTTTCACCCCGAATTTAATCGCAAAAAAATTGAATCCTTTAACAATCCACTATCTTTACAAACTGCTAACTTTGCAGCTCTGCGCATTGAACAACCCATCTCATTTATCGAATTCTAGTCAACACTTAGTTAACTAAGGACAAAATTCCAAGGAGAGATCGAATATCCTACCCAATGTTGAAAAACCTTTCCCATTATTCAAAACAAGGAATTATAAAGTTAACTAAGGACAAAATTCCAGGGAGAGATCGAATATCCTACCCAATGTTGAAAAACCTTTCCCATTATTCAAAACAAAGAATTATAAAGTTATACAATAAAATACTTGAAACATCACACATCCCACAAATATGGAAAACCGCGGTCCTAATACCTATTCCCAAACCGAGCAAAGATAAAGATACAGTGGAAGGCTATCCCCCCATATCCTTAATCCCTTGTCACGAAAAAATATTAGAAAAAATCGTAGCCAAACGTCTACTCTGGTTTATGGAAACAAAGAAATTGACATCCATCAACCAAGTAGCTTTCAAATCTAAGAGAGATTTTGGGGGATTTATATATTGTCCGGGTGTTCCGCCGAACACTGTTTACCGCAGAGCAACGAAAACACCAACGGAGCGCACACAGCGCAAAATTGAAACACGAAAAGAATTGTCTTTATTTTTGACTTTTATTTTTGTTTAGAGTTTGGTCTCCACTTACGCCTAGGACACACTGTTGGACACATTTAACTTAGGTTACACGTTTTGAAACTATCTTGAACCACACATTCGACGTTATTTCTTGTTTTATTTTCTTTATTTATTTTTGCGATATCGCAGCGCGGACCGACCTCCTTATTAGGTTCCTCTCTGTTCGAACGTATTCTTTAGACTCCATGTCTCTATCTATTCAATTCAATCTGAACCTCTCATCCCGCATCTGCAAAGGAAAATTTCCCCATCCAATCTGCTAACAGACTTTCCCATAGTATTTGTTAACAGCATAAAATTTCCCTTTGCATCTCAAAAGGAGAATTTCCCGTAGGATCTGAAAAGGAGAAATCTTACCTCATAATCATCAACACCATTAGCTGTTGGTTATCGGAATCTCGTTCCTTTTGTTCAAAGATCGGATGCCGCCGCTTATTCTCCGATCTTTCCGTGGGATATGTTTAGGTTAGCCATCTTGCTTAAGCTAACAATGTTCTTGTGCGTTTCAGATGGGTAATAAAAGGAACCGTGGGATTGTATAGGTCCTTTGTTAGGATTTTCGAATCATAAACATCTAGTGAGCGATCTACGTTAAGATGTTTATAATTGCATGCCTATTGGACGGCAGCGAAACGATATGCCTTGTTTGCATAAGTGTGCCTTTTGCGTTGGGGGTCATGCAAGGGATTTAGGTGCTAATTGCTATTAGCTACCAGAGTCTGCATCCGTTGTTCGGTTTATTTACCGATAATGGTATTTCAAGGGAAACATCGCGTTGATGCTTAGGATGGGTGAGTGATTTTCATGCGACGCTTTCCTGCATGGCGAATTTGCTTAGATGCGATGGTTTGCTGCATTCTTGAAATTGTTCTTGCATATGATGTGTGGATGCGTTGAACTTGATATTGGAAGGTTTTGAACGTTAAGTTCCTTGATTTTTGATATCGGGTTCAACGTTGCTGTAATGTCATATAACCTTTTGTTTCAGGTATGGTTACTGACTAAAAAGGTAAGTACAGTTCCTCGGCGGAAAGGATATTTCAACCTGTAGGGAGTTGTGTGGTTCGTAGAACCGCTACAAGGTTGCACAGAGGGTATATCCACCAAAAATCACGTCAAAATACTCTCTCTTGATTTTGAGAAAGCATTCGATAGAATAGGCACTCACGCCGTACTTAATAAATTGTTAAAATGGAGAATTGGCAACAATATATATAAGTACGTTAAACCATTTGTAAGCAATAGAAAATTCCACTATAAAGCCAACCACATTTACTCCAATACATTCCCATTATACATCGGAATCCCTCAAGGATTTCCATTGTCAGTTGTACTATTTATGATCGCCTTTGACGACATACGTACAATAATACAGACACAGAAACATATAGATCATTGCATTTACGCCGACCATATATACATCTTAAGTAAAGCCAGTGATCTAACTTTCTGCAAAAACACTTTAACTGAAACAGTGAAAGATATCTTAGAATGGTCAAATTCCTCAGGTGCCAGACTCTCAGTAGACAAATGCAAATTATTTCATGCGTGCCGACGACGACTTTGTCCTCAAATACACCACAACATAAACAACAAAACAATCCGAAATGTCCCCAACCTCAAAATGCTAGGAATAACATTTAACAATAAGTATTCCTGGAAACAAGGCTCCTCGATAGTATAGTGGTTAGTATATCCGCCTGTCACGCGGGAGACTAATGACCTTGCCCGAAAAAAACAAATCATTATGAAAAATTTAACAAGCCTCAGGACTTGCTAAATAAGGCCAAGACCGGTTCCCGGTTATATTGCCGATGATATGATGATGATGATACCTGGAAACAACATTATTCAGAATCATTAGCAGTGAGGCTCAATATTATTAAATACTTAAGCAACAAGAAGAGTAACGTACACATTAACACTCTATGTAAAATTACTAAAGCTCTAATTTTAAGTAAAATAGACTACGGGATCTATATCTATGGCAATAGTCCAAAAGCTACTCTAAATATACCTATCTCCAAGCCGCTAGAAGAAGCACCTTTGCATTCAGAACGACACCAATAAAAAATATACTGGCTGAAGCTGGGCTCCCAACATTGGAGTACCGGATGGAAATCATATCATTAAAACTAATAGCTAAATTAGCATTTTCGCGAAATTCCATAATCGACAAAGACATCTAGACTAACAATGGGATACAAAAACACCAACCGAACCCCATCTGCAATCAGCCGCATTTTAAATAAAGTCAAGCAATTGGAATTGGATATTAAACAAACTTCCAAATACTCCGCACCTACCCGGCAATGCTTCTAAATAATAATAATATCATAACAACACTCTCAACATTTAAAAAACCAAACACAAACAAGAAAATATACGGTGCACTATTCCTCTCAGTCGCCTCAAAATATAAATCCAACGGATGGCGCTTCCTGTACACAGATGGATCCAAACAAACTATACTTCCTCTGCGGCCACATCCAAAGAAGGTGCAGTAAAGAAAATCGGACTGTTACCCGAATTTTGCTCCATTTTCACGGCGGAAGCCTTCGCGATCTTACAAGCTGTAACATTCGCCACCAACCACAGAGAAAGATATGTCATCTGCACCGACACCCACCCTGTCGGTACTTAACTCAATAAGAAACACGACCAACAGTGATGATATTGTGGGTAAGTTTTTGTCGGTGCGCCGGCGTACGGCACGGACTCACTAAACTTCCACCGTCCGCTCCTGCAAGTCTTCAGCCGAAACCCAAAGTTACGAGATACCGAGTGGACACAGAACCGAAACAAATAAACTCCAGAAATAGTTGGCAAATCTTTTATTGTTCAAAACTCCTATTACACATTAATCGGAACATTAATTACAGGATATTGTCCTTAACTGGTTTTGTTCACACTCTGATAGAAACATTAATTACATAACGACCGGTTGTTGAAAACACTCGACCAAAACCTGTAGTTGGTTGCGCGATTCAAATCTGACTCGACAGCGCATGTGTACGCGACGGGGGTTGCAATCCGACTTATCGATGCAATCCACACCCGACAGATTCAACGGTGGTGGATTACATCGATATGGGAGGAGCGAAACGGATCAACTTGGCAGCGGCCAATGGTGATCAAGGAAAGGGTTCAATGGGAGGATTTCCCAAATGCTGCATAGGGACGCGTACAATGCCCCTTTTGTCTGCAATACAAACAACGATCGCCGACACCTGTACGAACATCAGAGGCTGCAGGCAATGTGATCATAAATCATCGATGATCCACGCCTGAGAACGAAATAGGTTTTTGCTTCAAAGTAAACAAAAACGCTATTTGAAGGGTCAAATGATGCGATGTACTGGAGATGCTAGTTCAACCGGAGATTTGGGTGGTGTTTGCTTTAGCCGTATAGTTCTGTAGGACAAGGCAGAAAATTATTCATGGTGCTCAGGGATTTGACCTGCAGATGTGCAAGCAAACGTCTCACCCAGGGGAACCATGGACCAGCGGTTAGTAAATAAAACAAACGCAGTGAGGTGCCGTGTGTTTGCTTTGATTTGCTGGTGGGTCATCATAGGGGATGGCATGGGTAAGATTGTCTAAACAATGATCTAATCCATGCCCAAATTCCATGATAAAAGCCGATAAAAGGGAATTGGTCGCAAGTGTTGCGAACCTCAGGATATAGGTGCAATATAAGATTACCGAGTGGAAGGGAAGCTATCGGCTGCAGCTGTATCTGGTGAGCATGGATGCAGTGTTTGTTTACACTTTTGCCATGGTGTGAAACGTCATTTTGATTTTACTCGAAATGTAACGTCTCATAGGTCGACGGATCGAGTGTGTTTACTTTAAGTAACACTCGATCGCTTGTGGGTAGCCAGCGGTGGCTATGCTGTCTGTTGCCGATAGGGCGATCGGCCGATGGTCTGCTGATAAGGCAAGGGTAAGCATGACATGCCGAATATGGCGAAATTGCTCTTCAGCCATGCGTATTGACATGTTCGGATGTTTATGTCGGTTACACGATGGGAAAACCGATTGAATTTTAGGACATGATGGTTTGTATGCAAGCTTGTCCCTGGTGAACTTCTATAGATGCTAATGCGATAGAAAAATAGCAAACGGTAATCGTTCTAGATGATTTTGCCACGGCAAATGTCTTCCAGGTAAGTATTGTTGCAGGGGAGCTTGACTGCTCATCTAGAGGGAAGCAGCTTATGGTAGGTAATGAGATTTGCAGGTAGAGGAAAGGGGAGTTGAGTTAGCCGATGGGAGGTTCTTCGGGCGCCTTAAAGAACCACCACAATATCATTTCCAATATTCCGAATAATATCATTAAATACTGCAATAAAATAAAACTAATGTGAACTCCCCGTCACGTCGCCATCAGCGGTAACGAGAATACAGACGCCGCAGACAACTCAGCCAAAGGAGCTCCAGTACATAAATTCAACACCTTCTTTCCCAACTAACTTGACCAAATCCAAAATCACAAACTGTGTGGGGGCGCGATTAGGCCATACAGCTGCTACCCACCTTCACCTGCTCCACCCAGCTACAGCCCCAATCTGCCCAAAATGCAACAGAACACTCACAATCACTCACATTTTGAAAGACTGTCCTCACCTAAAACCATTGAAAGATAAACTATTTCGCAATACAGATACTTACACAATTCTAGGAGATCCCACTACCGAAAACATAGAAATTGTAAATAAATTTGTAAAAAGCATTAAGATCTAATTGTAAATTAAAAATACAGAGCCAATAGTCTCCGCTGCTAGGCTCATTATGTTAATTTGATATGTAATTTTGAATTACTTGTTAATAATCAATAAATAAAATAAATATTTTCATCCAAATGGCGTCCAAGTTATTGGGTTCGTGGTTCTACCCTTTGAAAAGCTATAACGCACAAGACTCCACCTTTAAAACGAAATCCCATATGTAAGTCGTATCCGCGACAACAATGATATATTGGCTCTTTGTAAACACCCTCTTGTGGTAGAAAACACTGTTGGTAGTTGAATGTTGGTCGTGTTTCACGAACGAAGACAAGCTGGTTACCACGTGATTTCTTATTAAAATGCTTGCTTGCTGTTTAACAGGAGTTCCGAACGGAGGACTAGTTTACCTCCAGTACTCTACATCTCAAAGGATAACCATGTTGTTTTCCCACCTGTAGTCTGGGTTATCCGAAAATGGCCGATAATAGTAAGAATTCTTCTCACCAAATCACGGAACGTAGCGCTTGATGGAACACAAGAACTCGGACTGACCTACCAACTGTTACAATCTTCTTGATCGGTCGATCAAACTCTAAAACTTGGTGGAAAAGTTTTCCCGACCATTGCACAGAGTCTATAGTTTGAATAGGTAATTTCCCAGCGGGCGGCTGGGTGTGGGAAGCAATCTTCCGCTTGGTTTTTAATCGCCTGTGATAAGTTGACCTAGCCGGGAATACTTTCTCACATGACGTTGGTGTACTCATTTCATTCATCGAATGTGAGGACTAGAAAACATAATTACGATCTACTTGATGTTAATTCTAGTAGAATTTGATTCGCAAGGGCTATAAAAACTCTTAGTAATTATTAAATATAAAACCTAGTTCATAGACTTGCTCCATTCATAGAAAGGTGGCCTCTCCCCCTTTTCCAACTAAACTCGCAACATTAACTCACACCAATACTTAAATGCACACCAGTCAATGTCCTTACCGCTGTTTGATGTAAATTATCTATAAGAACAATATATATTTTCCTTTAACTCCCCCATGCATTGGAATGTTTCGTTTACAACCCTGATTTTGACTAATATTCAAGAAAAGAACTCCGTGATACAGCCTCTGCATGACTTCATCCTCTTGCTATATAAGACTTTTCTCTAACTCCACTAAAACCCCTTCAACAGACATCCGGCTTCCAAGGACATATTATACTCATCGGATCTTGACCTTTATTGTTTCTTTTACTTTATGCTTAACTAAAGTGCGTACACATCTCCGAGTGCTTATTTCCACTTGTTGTTTTCGTAGTCCCATTTGGAGGACAACCCAGTGATTGGATTGATTTCCAAGTCAAGCATACGCTTAAGTTGTGCCTTCCTGCTGCTCTCATCAAACGAAGCTGGTAGCGGACCATACACTACATTAAATCAAAACCAACACGTCAAAATAATTCTATATAACCATCTTCAGTTCCTTACCGAAAGCTTTCAAGAGGATTGTAATCCATAGCGCAGCGGACACCACAATCAAAGCGTAACCAACGTGCATCTTCCACATACCAGTTGGGGCCTTTATTTCGGCGAACGTCTGACAAAATGATGCACGGTACAAGGCTTTCTTCTCTTGAATGCTCAGCTGGTTCCAATCTTGTTTCTCCTTCTCCCGCAAGATATTGATTTCATTATTGGGTTCCCTGAACCGAACTGCTGGCATTGGGTAATCTACGCGATCAGCATAGCATGCGGTGCCATTCCAGCCGTAGCCGACAATCTCTCGCTTGCCAATTTTGTCCAGTGTGTGGATAGAAGCAATGGTACCCAATTGGGTATTCTTCGGAACTACAACTGCTGCCTGTCGCAGAGCGGTGCCAAGCAGTCTGAGGGCCATGGTTCTAATTTGCTTGTAGAAGATATATTAATCTGTAATGACAAAGGTACAACCGATTAGAATTAGATTCAAGTTCTGAACGAAGCAGAGTACAGTAGACAGTGACGTCAAGTTTTCAAAGTGGGTTACATAACCAAAGAAAATTTCCCGAATGGTCGAGAATTGGGTGCATGCTGGAGAATATGCGCATACATTATGCCCCATGCAGAATTAGCCGTCTCCACTTCTATGGGAGAAAAAAAAATTAATCCGAATTTATTGATTAAGCCGGACGGTCCAATTTGTTATGTGATTTTCACTGTGCTTTGTTTTTCCTATTGAACTCTAATTGAAATGAATTTACCGTAGGATCCACAAGGAATTCACTTGATCCTACTAATATTACTGCCGGGGGCATTTCTTTCTTTATGTAACTCAGAGGTAGAATATTTAATAAGAAAATTGAAGAACACTTTACCCAGACACTTGCGCAGCTCTAAAAAGAAACGAATGAACAAGAAGACCTCGAGCTACTGGAATCCGTTGACAGTTGCACTTGCCTCTGTGGAACTTGTTCTACATGTTCCATGAAGTGGATTGATATCACAAAGTTGAGCCACAGATGGCGCTAAGGCTATTTACACAATATAGATTAAATACTGTTATTATTTTAAAAACTGCAATTTATTATTTGAGGAAGATTCGGTTGTAAACGAGTACTGATGGTTTCAATATACAAGTAATGAGGACTGATAGTGTCAGTAGATAAAGCACTACAGAATTTAAAACAAGTTTTAAGTTTATTTAAAAATCAACGGTAGTTATAAACACAATATAAAATGTTCGATACGGAATAACAATTCAAGATATGGTTTATTGTCTATTTAGATCTCATAGGTACAACCGCTGCACTTAGCTTGAAGAGACTTACCTCCACCAAATTTCCAGTTCATGTATTTTATTTTATTCTCAAGCACTGTAACAACGGTGATGCCCAGGATATGTTTCGCCTGAGATACACATTAAATATTCATCAACTGTTAACCAATTATTGATAATGTTGCTCCAAGCGAAATATTGATATCTGTAGATATATCTGCCTCCGAATCAAATTATTTGTTTTTTTTTTTATATTAGACTTCTCTTGGGAGAGGCGAACCTATAGCGCCGAGTAGGCCCCCGAGATGCCATCAAATAACTGTTGCAGTTCTTTTTGAACAGTTGCAGGTTGTAACGCTCCGGGAACACCCGTGTGGGAAGGAAGTTGCACAGGTTCCCCGCTCTTTAACGGAACGAGTTCTTATGCAGAGATGTTCGCGCTGTCGGTAGATGAACCACAAACGGGTGCGATCCGTCGGATTGTCTTGTGGAGCGCATATAAGCCGAATTGCGTGGAACAATACCACGAATTTTCGAAGAACAGTACGCGTGATAATATCTGTAAAACAGACAGAGGTCGGCTACGCGCTTTCGATCTGATAGCGACTGCACTCCTGACGTCAGCGCCGAGTCCCCGATCAGGCGGATCGTTCGAAAAAAAAATATCTGTTATAAGTGCCAAAAGGTCTCCCGTGGACCGCCTGCCACGGAATCCAGTTATTTGCTGGCATCTCGGGGCGCCCACTCGGCGCTATAGGTTCGCCTCTCCCGAGAGAAGTCTATTAAAAAAAGAAAAATAAATAAAAAAAATATCTGTTATAAGTGTCAAAAGGTCTCCCGTGGGCCGCCTGCCACAGAATCCGTATTGACGATCAGTCCGTTGCACTCCAAATACTTAACTAACTCTATATTGATGACTTTTTCCATTACCTTAGATAAAATAGACAGTAATGCTATCGGACGGTAATTTTGTGGGAGACACTTTTTTCCCGTCTTTGGGATTGGCTGAACTCGAGCCATTTTCCAACAGGCAGGAAAGGTCCTCCGTGCATAAGATAAGCGGAAGAATCTGCCAAGAACTGGCGATAGTTCTGGAGCACAATTCCTAAGGACTATTGCTGGTATTCCGTCCGGGCCGGTTGCCTTTCTACAATCCAGTTCACGTAGAATGCGTTGAATAGTGCGCGGACGGAATCTTACATCCCGCATCGAAGACCGTACCGGCGAGATCACAAGGTTTGAATTCGCGAAAATTAAGTTCGCGAACACATTAGCTTTATCCTTTGAATTCGTGATTAACGTCCCGCTGTCTGTCACCAACGAGGGGAAAAAGGAGGAAGCGAAGTTACTTTTTTTTTTTTGTCATTGACCAGAAGGAGCGCGAACCAGTTGGGCACCGAAGGAGCTTATTGATCACCCTGTCGTTGTGAGCCTTCTTCGCGGTATCAATCGCCAGGTTGCACGCGTTTCTGATTCTAACAAAATTCGTTCTGTTAACATCGGTGGGATTGGTGCGCCATTGCTTAAAAGCTCTATTTTTTGCCGCTGTAATCAGCTCGCATTTTTTATCAAACCAAGGTTTATCAGACGAACTTCGTTTGATGGAATGTGGAATATACATCTCCATCCCCAGAAGAATAATCTCTGACACCGACTCCGCGCAAGCGTTAACATCGGAGGTTCCGAAGCACACCTCGGACCATGGAAAGGATGCGAAGAAATCCCGCAAATCGTCTCAGTTAGCAGCGCCATACTTCCATACATGGCGAAGCTGCCTAGGCCGGTTATTCGCTTGATATGCAAGTGCTTGCGCGGCAGATACCAAGCAGTGATTTGAGTTTCTCAGTGGCGCAGAAACCTCTACGGTACAAATACTCGGTTCGGATGTCAAAAACAGATCCAGGGTGTTCGTATAATCGCCTCGGGCATCCGACACTCGCGTTGGCTCCCTCGCGAGTTGAGTCAAGTTGTGGCTTACAGCAAACATCTCCGCCAGCCTCCCAGCCTCGTCGGTGCTGTTAGAATGCACCAACCAGGCGGAAGTGTGCACATTAAAATCGCCAAGGACAACAATTTCAGAAGCCGGGTGGCTGATCTGTATCCAGTCGATGGTATGTGAAAGATGTTCGAAAAATGTCGCCGGTCGATCATCATTCGGGGAGTGGTAAAGACAACAAAGAAATTTAACAGAATTCCTCAGCTCGACCTTCAACTATATGATGTCCATATTATTGGGTTCCAACGCCTCCATCCTCTGGCAAACCAGATTGGACCGCGCGAAGACGCAGACTCCGCCCTTAAAACGGAATCTCGAATGTAAGTCGTATCCTGAGCAACGAAGATATGTCGAATCAATTGACGAATCGACCTGGGTCTCAGTTAGGGCAAGGATATCAGGTTTCGTTGTTTGCAAATATTGGTGGACGGCGTTTACATTCGTATTGGTGAAACTGATGCCCCTGATGTTACAAAATGCCATCACCTTCCGAGCGTGGGCAGAGCCTCGAGAGCGAGCCCAGTTATGCGATGACGAATCTCTTAAAGTTCCATTATTTATCATGATATCTGCATGATGTTTCCCCTATCAGTGGTAGGGTACGTGATTCGAACCCCCACTATGACAGTTAAACTCACTAAAAGAAACGCCCAATGGTTAAGACTCTAAGCCAATGCTTTGGCTGCTGCTCTACCACTTGGGTGAGACAGACTGTGGAGGATATTGAAGACCTGCCGTCGCAGAGGGTCTGGGAGTCTTAAGCATTGGGCCTTTCTTTTAGTGAGTTTAACTGTCATAGTGGGGGTTCGAATCACGTACCCTTCACTATCGTCGCCAACACAATATATTTACCTAGATAGTTTAAACGGCTCATATTATAGTACCTGGGTGACATCCACGAAAGTTCAAACATCTGATCGTGCGTAGAATCTCAAGTGACGTGAGTAGGGCGCGCGAATATACTCACAGCTAGGCCGGCTTGTCGTAGGAGCCGACTAAAGGCCGCATGGTAGATGGGGTCCCAACGCCCTGTCGCCCGTGAAATACCTCCCCATCAACCTATAGGCTCCGTGAAACGGTCGGAAGAAATCCCTGGCCATCTTTCAGAGCTCGGTTGATGGACCCGTTCGAGAGAAGGTTGGTTTAGGTGGTAGTCGGTCCCAAGGTGAGATACTACCCCGTCACGCGGTACATTTCACGATATCGTCGGGAGAAATTTTCGACTAGGCTTCGGATGTATGACCTATGGCTTATAAGTCATAATGGTATTTTCTGATATTAGGAAATCTGGAGGTAAACTAGTTTACTATTCCGATCTTCGGGGGAAACTATATGAGGGGGAACAGCATGCAAATTTTCTGATAAATAACCGAACTTTAAGAAATTCGTCATCGCGTACTAGGGTTCGTTCTCGAGGCTCTGTCGACGTTCGACTTATAGTTTAGTGATACAGAATTACCTACAACAAAAGTATATACAACTTACAAACTGAAGAGCTTAAGAACTATCCTAACTAAGCTTAATCTAAGGTAAACCAGGACGTATTAAAAAGGCCGGCGTAGGAGAGGGGGTTGGGGGCAGGTTATAGTAAAGTGTAGAAGCGCCGCTTAAGATTGGTTTAGGAGGCGGTGCTTGAGAGTATGGGGTCGAAGTCGAACAAGGTGAAATTGGAGTTGACATTTCTCAGCATCTGCGAAAAGGGTTCGTAGCGGGAATGTAGAGAAGGCGGAAATTACGCATATTTCGATGGTTTGTATTCAGCGGAATTAATTTAAGGAAGTAGGCGACCCGGAGAGGACCCAATGAATGAACACTATGTCAGGACACAGCACTCCACAATGGTTCTGAGGTTGATTAATTTGAGACGATTAATCTGGAAGGATTAAGAGGTTTTCCCATCCTAGTCCTCGGAAATCAAACCGAAGGAAGCGACGTTGAATACTTTTGATTCTACGGATGTGGATCTTGTGATAAGGAGACCATACCTGGCTAGAATATTCAAGCAGCGGATGGAGGAAGGTAAGGTAAAGGGATCGAGTTATGTAGAAGTCGGAGAATTCCTTAGGCAGAGTTGGCTTTCCGGATCGTTTAATCAATGGGAGAGAGAAAGTTGTGAGCGGTGAGTGGACACGGAAGAAAGTCACAAGAAGAGGGCGGTGGTGGTCTATAGATGTAAGGATGAAGGGGCTGGATGAGACAGATGTATTGATAGAATCTGTTGTAAAGATGAGGTCTAGCTGGCTACCCAAGAGGTTTTGAACGTTGCTGATCTGACAGAGGTAGGAATCATCTAGTTGGTCAATGAAGAGACCTTCCTTGGCCGAGGTTGGCTGGGGGGTGTAGTGTAATTGATCGTCAGATAAAACCTAATTGAGTTGTGGAAGACTAAACTCTCCAGAGATGATGGTGTCTTCCTCACAATTACTCAGCTCGATTATATGGTCGATAGCATTAAGAGCTAGCTCGAAAACTTCAATAGCCTGGGATAAGAAGATATAGAAGCCTCGGCTGGGGGAAAAGTCAGTAGTATGATTGAATGACTGAATGAATGAATGAATATAGGGCAGAACCCTTAGTTTATTTCGCATAGTATAAGTCGTATAAACATATAAACTTATAAATAGACTTACGACTAACTTTAAAGTAACTTAAAAATGGAATGGGGAACTAAACAAAGATGGGTAGAATAATAGTCTAAGTGGTAGGACAGGGAAGGGCGAGGATAAGCTGGATGCTAGGGTGTGAATATGCGTGCGGGAGAGTGTTGGTGGTGAGCGGGGTGGGGTCAGGAGGGGTAAAAGAGGAAACGGTGTTTGAGAGCGGGAGAGGTGAGATTGAACTCAAAGAACGCGGGGTAAGAGTTTCCCCACCCGTGCATTCGCGAAATGGGTTCATTAGAGCCGTAAGACGTGTGATGGGCGGGCAAATAGAAGAAACGAGGGTTTCGCAGATTTCGGGGATTAGTGGAAAATGTAATGGGGGAGAGCAGGCTCGGCCAGTTGATTGAGCCTGAGAGTAGTCGGTGGATGAAGAGGATGTCGGCATGAATTCTACGCTATTCAAGTGTGTGAAGGTTAATTAGGTGAAGACGGCTCGTGTATGGGGGTGGAATCAGAGGACTTTCCGAATTCAGTCCTCAAGGGGCAAAACGCAAAAAAAACAACGTTGCGTGCTTTCGACCCAGCGAATATGGGACGAGTAGTGAGGAGACCAAACCTAACTAGCATATTCAAGAAGGAAACGAACAAAGGCTATATGGAGCCATCTGGAAACGTAGGGATTAGAGAATTCTTTCGATCAGCGTTTCACAAAACCAAGGACAGAGTTGGCCTTGTGAATAATGTCATCAATACGTGGGATGAAGTTAAACTCCCTATCACATAAGATGCCAAGGTCACGAATCGTTTATACAGATGTTATCTGTTGGTTGAGTAAGACATAGGAACGTAGCAGTGAGGGGGGTCGTTTACTGGAGAAGGCAGGCAGTTATTTTGGCACCAAGTTGAAAAGCTGTCGAGATACATTTGGAGAAGTGAGGAGTCTAAAGAAGAGCGGTCCGTCTTGAAGAGTTTAGTGCCGTCCGCGTATTGAGAGATGGAGGAGTGCTTGATACTGGAATCTATATCATTACTAGTAAGAATAAATAGGGGGGTCCAAGATGGCAGCCCTGGGGCACACCTGACGAGGGAAGAAAAGGATTGGAGAGGGTGGATCTAAATCTGACGCGGTATCGTTAAGATAGGAAGAAATCCACTTAGTAAGTAGGAGCGCGAATCAAGGGAGGATAGCTTAAAGAGGATGAGGTTGTGTGAAATTTGGTCGAAGGTATGCTGAAATCGGTTTGATTACATCGACTTCGTTTCGTTCTCTAAGGCACGGAGAGCGTGAGATGAGAATTCAACTAGATTGGTGATGGTCGACCTACCCATAACAAAACCGTGCTGGTTGGGTGAGATGATGGATTTCGAACAGTTTTGGAATATGTGACAGTTTGGCGATGGGACGGTAGTTACTAATTTACCTTTTTTGGCTCCTTCTTATGTATGGGGGTGACAAAAGAGGATTTCCACATTGTGTAAGGGAAAGATTGAAGAATAGCGGGAGAGAAAAAGAAGAGGAACATTTTTTTAAAAGGATAGCCGAAAGTCCATCATATCCAGCGCTGACGTGGTCTTTAAGCAAGTTTAATTTTTCTTTAACTAGGTGATGCTGGATAATTTGAGAGATGAAGGGGCCAAGGGAGAATTTCGGGCAAGTCTTTAAAGTAAGAGCGGTTAGGCTCGAAAGGTATTTTTTAAAGAAAGAAGCGAAAAGATTGGCAGTCGTTGGTGGGTCGGTTGTAGTAATCGTGTCATAGAAAAGGGAGTTGGGATAGGCGTCCGATTTACGTTTATAGTTAATAAAGTGGACAAAATATTTGGGGTCATTTATCAGGTTGTTTTGTCTTTTTGTGAGGTAATTGTATTAAAGAGAGTTGTAAAGGTCGATGAATTTATATAAGGAGCCGAGAAAGTTGGAGTAGTCAAGGGAAGAGCTTGTTACTAGGAAAATGTTTCACAAATTATTCCTCTTGTTCCGAAGAGTACGGAGTTTGAGGTTGTACCATGGAGGTGATGATACCGATGTCCTATGTCGAGAATAAGGGAATATATATATATATATATGTATATATATATATATATATATATATATATATATATATATATATATATATATATATATATATACAACTCCACATCTTATATAGCGTGTTGAGGCATTCTTGGGTGCATGCGGACGTAGTCTGAAGCGTCTGCGTTCTGGTTCTAACCTTTTTATACCGTTGGCTTGAATTACGATCTGTATTACCATCGAAATAATGAAAACACGGCTTCGTCTGACCTGCATTATACACAATATCGCAATTTTATGGATTTGTGCCTGCACAAATCGATTTCCCAACCTGCCTAGAGATTATACATTGTACCCACCACATTGTTCAAGATTACGCACAGGTATAAGGTCCGGCCGACACAAGAACTTAAAACCACCGAAGATTGGTAGTGCCACTAGTGTGCTCACTGGATGCATCAGATGGCCACAATGGATGGTTATTTTTCGCGTGAAATCATTTTCAACGACAATTAGAAACAAGAGATCATTGATAAATCCATGGACACACAACGAGTCATTATGTGGAGCCGTATTTGGGACGTATTTCTTTAAAAATATCGCTGAACAAGTAGTCACCGACAATGACGAATACTACTGCAAAATGATAAGGACGTTTTGTGACTGAAACTGCAACTGCACGATATGTGGTATTTGAAGTAAAAAGTGAATGTGGGTAAATCTAACATCATCCAAGAGTTAAAGCATTAATCAACACTATTTTTTACTATTTATTTTACTATTTATTGGCCTGTAGGAACCCGGAAGCTCATGACCTCACGGACTCGACTCCGCCATCATTCCCTGTCTTGTGCACTCTCCTTCCACGCTTGACCATCTGATCCGATCTCCTCAAGTTCAAACCTTACATTGTCCTTCCATCTAAGTCGCGGCCGTCCTGTCGGTCTCTTTCCCGTTGGTCTACCGTTAAGAATTCTACGCACGATCCTATCGTTGCCCATTCTTGCCATATGTCCGACCCATCTTAATCTTCGTGGCCTGATTACTCTTGCTGCTGTAGGTTTGCGGTATAGCTCTTCCAATTCGTGATTGTGGAGTTTCCTCCATTGTCCTGACTCCTCGTCATATTTACTGCCAAAGATACCCCTTAGAACTTTATTCTCGAATACGCGAAATTTGTTTTCTTCCCGTTTTGTGAGCCTATGTTTCGCATCCGTATAGAGCAATCGGCATGATTATGGCTCTGTAGACACGGAGCTTTATGTTACGTGACAGCACTTTGGATTTCAGCAGTTTACTGACTGCGTGCCAACTAGCGTTGCTGGAATGCAGTCTTTTGTTAATTTCCTTCGACATTTCTTTACTGGCCGTCAGTATCGTTCCAAAATATTTAAATTCTCTAACTTTTTCGAATATCTTGCCCCTGACGTTTTTATGTGTTCCCTGGGCCCCACCTGCTCTCGCCGTAATCATGTATTTTGTTTTGTCTTCATTTATTTCTAGGCCCGCCTCTTTTGCCGCTTGCATGACGATTTCACAGTTTTTACTTACAGTTTCTTTAATAGATTATCGCCCAGAACGATGATGTCATCCGCATATACGAGCACTTGTGTAACCCTGTTCAGGGATGATCCGACCATGTTGTCGTCTTGTACCTTTCTGATAACATACAAGGTTAAAAAGAGCACAAGCTTAAAAAAACATGGTGAGAGGCCATCCCACTGTTTTAGTCCGTCTCGGATTTTAAATTGTTCTGAGAGGTGGTTTTCTACCCTAACTCGCCCTTTGTTTTCGTTCATGCAAATTTGAATGAGGGCGGCATCTTTTTTCGGGATTCCCAGCTCAACTACAATATAGTAGAGTCTTTATCTTGCGACTGAGTCGTAGGCTTTTTTGAAGTCAATGAACAGTTGGTACAACAATATAAAATGGAAATCGTCGCGCTTCAGGAAGTCCGACTCCCAGATCAAGTAATCGAAACCAACGGTTTTACACTGGCGTGTGGAGGTACCGATACACATAACCTTGGAACCGGCTTCATCATAAGCAAGAAGATTACCCCCCATGTAAAATATGTGAAATTTATTAATGACCGAATGTCAGTGCTAAAAATACAGGGCCTACGATACAATTATGTATTTATAAACGTACGCGCCCCAACAGTATCTACGGACTAAGAAACGATGGGACCCTAGAGGAAGATGAAGGAAGTATTAATCAACACAGATGATGAAAATGTAGTGCTCTGAAAAGCCCTACCATCTCGTCCCCCTACGCAAACATCCAAATCCCTACACCTAAACTTAGATTAATACAAAACATTCATCTAAATTCAAAATTCGCAATAAACGAATGAAATATTCGCTTATCGCCCTTGTACCCAACGTCCCATAACCATTAACTCAAATCCACAAATGCATTCTCCCGATAAAACAAAATCCCTGATAAACAAATCAAATATTCGTTTATCATATACATCCAATTCCTCATAATCTAAACAAAACCGAACCAAATGTTCAATTTGCCATATGCAAACAAAATCCTAATTCCAGTGCATATCCTCCTCATATGCACTACACCTTCCTGAGAATTCATAAAACAGAATTCTTATCTCAAAACAAACATTGGCACCACACTCAGTGTTTCTAAATCGAGATTTTGCGTTCGAATCGATCATTTCAAGATACTAATCTCGATTTGTTTCCGTCTATAAAGGAGCATGCATCGTGATATCGGGCGGCCAACCCGACTTAACCCATCCAAAGCAGTAGCTATCATTCTCAGTAGTAAACACTCCCAACCTACTTCTCGATATTCACAGAATATTCGAATACAAATAGGAGGTACTACGATTGAAGCACTGGACAGGATGATATATCTTGGGGTCATCTGTACCCCAAAAATGAATTTCACCAAACATGTGACCCACATTCTTCAAAGGGGCCTCGGTCGGTCTAAGCAACTGCACAACATCTTGAAGTGGAGTAACAAAGTTGACACCAAAGTTAAGCTTCTCTCCTATAAGCAGCTAATCCGATCTGTAATATCGTACGCCTTTCCCATATGGTCCTCCATATCTTCGGTTCAAATGGAAAGTCTTCGAGTTTTCGAAAGAAACCTCCTCAGAAGATGCATCAACCATTACCCGAACTCTCACTTATACGAAGGTGCCTCCATTACCCATATTGACGAGTACTTGCTACAATTAGCATACAAGTACCTCGAAAGCATTCGAGGTGCGAGAACCTACTTGCACGGGAGTCTTGTGTTCTTGACCCTTCTCTCTCCCGATTTCTTCGGATCAGACCACCACAATTTCTTCTTCGGTACAAAACTGAAGAAAGCACCCTTCCCAACAACATTCCCCTCTATAATAGAGGATTCCTGGACCCATCCCATAGGGTATTGTAGTGCGCCCGAAGCCCTACCATCCTCCCACAACCCCACCATATACTATACACATCCCATCATCACCCAATTTCCTAAACGATTGCCAAAAATTTTCATCCTACATACATAGCAGCTGCAATAGCGGTTGCTTAATATAACGACCCCAGAATCGTCACCAAGCAAATATAGCAAATACTCGAAGTGAGGATTCTGAGATCAAATCGGGCAACCAGATCCCATTTTCCCATACAATATACATGTCCCATCTCCCAATATATATATCCCATCCATTATCCCATTTTCCAAAACGATTGCCAAAAATCGTCATCCTACATATATAGCAGCTGCAATTGCGGTTGTCTAATATAACGATCCCAGAATCGTCACCAAGCAAATATAGCAAATACTCGACGTGACGATTCTGAGATCAAATCGAGCAACCGACAGCCGCTAAGAAGAATAAATTCTTGTCGCACAAACCGTAAACCAAAATCGAGCAACCGTAGCAGCTGCTCGATTGTGATTGGCCAAAAGACGCTCATGCGTTGCCGGCTTTCAGGTACCTGGAGAGGAAGATGACCCTTTTTTCTCCAGGTTCGACTTCGTTCATCAAGGAAACTTAATGAAAGGAAACGCAAAAGAGAAAATTTGGTATTTTTTGCAAGCAGTAGAGAAACAGCTTTCAACGCGAACGGTCGGACGTCGCGAGCGTTTAAAAAGATTTTGTTTTATTGGGATCCAATAGAAAGAGTTTGTGTTTTCTTTTCTTCTTAATGTTAATAGATAGAGTTTTGTGTTTTGATTACAACAAAATGAATAAGTAAAAACAATATACAAAGAGAATAAAAGGTGCTTTCATTTAACCGGAACATAAAAACATCCACGCTCTTCCCTCACTGTAACGAGGAAGCACGACCGTCGGATGGGAGATATAACAGTATACTGCTAACATACCACACGCGCACACGCACGCACCGTACAAGACAGCACAAACATACACACACACCGACCAAAGCGCAGATCATCAGACGCCAAAGACGTCATCTGCGTTTACTACCGCACTTAAGACCTACCGCTCTTGTACAATTTCTTTCCCACCATCCATCCATCCAAGTAGTAACCCTGTCCACACTATCCTTAGATCCCCCCCCCCCCCCCTTTTTTTTTTTTCTTTTTCAGATATCTCGAGACCGAGCCCAACATCTTCACGGATGTGTGTGATTCTGGTTATCCCAACATGACCAGAAGCCAGAGACAAGATTGTAGCGGTTCTTTAATACATTCCCAAAGAACCGCCCATCCTCTTAAATGAACCACCTTCCAAACCCACCATACCTACCTGCAATTTTGGGCAGCGTAAGCTACCCTTCATTCTCTTTCACCTGAAAGTTAAACCTCATTAAGGCATGCATCACATTGAATTTTTCCGTTTATGAACCGTACCATATCTCCATCGGCTCGGTTTGTCAGCAATTATAATAGATAAATACTAGCTGGCCAGCGTAATTGTTGACATAGCCGTAGCCGATGGTTTCTTGCTACGGTTCATATCCATTTATTGCCCCAGTCCCAAGGTTCGCAACACTTGCGACCAATTTCCTTTGTCGGTTATCTACCGATAATGGGATTTGGGCACTAATATGATTGATGTTAGACAATCATAACCCATGCTAACGATGCTCCGGCCTGTAAAACAAACAAAAGCTACCATAGCCTAGGTCATAGGCGAGCAAACCATCGGTTTGCTTATCGCCACGAAAAAATCTATAGCCTACAATGGCATTAGCATGAACGCCTAAGTAAACACGATGTGCATATCATCTCGACCCTTGAAATAGCGTTTTTGTGTATCTTGATGCAAAAAAAACCTATTTCGTTCTCAGGCGCAGCTCATCAAAGATTTATGGCCCTCGAAATAGCGTTTCTGTTTATTTAAGACACAGAAACCTATTTCTCCCTTCGGCGATTTTTCGCCATCGCATATCTCCATAATACCAATTCATTGCAGCAGCCCATGTTTATTTAGGTGCACTTTCGTCGTCGCCGATATCCAGGCTGAAGGGCAACGTACTTGTGCTATACGCACACAGACACAATCCTCCCCTATCGATGAAATTCGCGGGCATCGAACTGAAAAATGTACATTACATTTTGAGTCAGATTTCAGCGTCAAAAGAGTGTACACGCACTATACGCGCTATTAAGTTTTTTTTGAATATACGGAGTCGAAAAAAAAAATATCTTTTTGTCTTGTACGTGATCCGGTATTAAGCGTGTGTTGAAGTCTGTCCTTATGCGAGACGTTTAAATACCGCGTAACTCTTGTCACCAAGGAGAACAATAAATTAAGGAACTAAATAGGTGAAAGAAACTTGTGCCAAATAAAATAAAAAAAAGAAGTTAAATCAGTGTGTTAATAGATTCTTTCATCGAACGTGACGCGTTTTATTTGACCTTTGGAGAGCAGTTGCGGCATTATTCAGTGGGCGTTCGCGATCTATCTGTGTGTGTTTTCTGAATCCGCGCCCGTGCAGGTGCACTAGTTAAACACCACCCACATTGGTGGCCGCGACTAAGCGAACACGCGCTTTCGCTCAACTTTTAAATTCACGAGTGAACACGAACCCTTACCATTAAACTAAAATTAGTGACATTCAGTGCGGAGAACAACACATCCTGCCGTAACAGTTAACTATCTCGTGTTAAAAAAAAAAACAATTAAACGGAAAGCAATCGTGGACGATAAATTGTGCTTATTAAGAAAACATAAAAAAGACGGTACGAGCCAGCATCCAGTGAAGTGTTTAAACGTAAAAAACTTTAGAAAGGGTATGAAGAGCCCCACCCTATCAGTTCGCAGCGCTAACTAACACCCAACGCTCCTGGAATTGCCAACGTCACAGGACAGGAACTCCAGACATCGCAACATCTGTAAACTCCCGAGTAGCAGCACAGCTGGTTAACAGGTTTCCCTTTTTTATTTTTATTACCATTTTTACTTCAAATTTGTTAACTCTCCTGTTGGTGAGCCCCTTCTGAGCCACCAAAAATAAATAAATAATTAAAATGAGTTCAATGTGAAATTTATTACAAATAATGTAACGGTAACTGTAAAATAGGATATTGTGCAATTTACTAGTTAGTCGAATTAATAATTAGAAAACAAACGAAAATTAATAACATTTTAACAATAAACGTTTAACATAAGTTATTCGTAATTAAAATTCTGGAATCATTATTAAGAAAGTTAGAAAACTTATAAGAAAAACAAGAAAGCCGTACATTCCTCAGACATAGGAATATCTAAGAATCATACCACTACTTGTGCATAAGTTCTCTCATTGCTTAAAATAAGAATATTTGCTCCTTATATTCCGTATTTCCTTAAAGATAGTTTATGAGCAATTATCGTTGCCTAATATCCGGATCCTTCATTCGTGTATTTAGATTTAATGTATTCCGAAAGAATTTATGGACCAAATCAATTAAAACAAAGAAGAAAACCCAATCAATTTGAAGCTAAAATTCTTTTAAACACTTACATTATATATTAAACGTAATCACTTGAGTACAAGTAACTTTGAATTTACTAGTTGACCTATCACACAGGTATAAATAAAAGCAAAAACCGTAACCTTTGTAAGCCCCCTTCTGGGTACAATCAAGCACAAAAATTTAAAACCGAAAATAATTTTGCTAATTACATATACGAATACAAAACCATTTTTTTTATAGATAAACCACACATGATAATCTCTTTCATGAAGGCCCTTCTGGCAAACCAAAAACACATTGCACGTATTTTATAAAACTCTTGTGCTCATTTGAAAACCAAATAAACGATAAACACGCATATAAACATAGAGCACATAATATAAGTAAAGTGAAATTAATTACATGCTTACACATACGTTGTACCAAGAAACAAAGAAGCGTGATACAAATTAAAACTAATTAGTGCACTAGCCATCTAATAATTGATTGCCCCCATACACTTGTAAACCCCTTCAGGGTATTAAGTAACATACAATCCCGTTTCGGCAGTACATACAACACTACTTCAACCGGCTCAACACTTTCAGGCACACGCACGCCACGTAACTTAAACCTTTTTTTTTTTAATTTAATTTCGTTTTTGATAGTTTATATTGAAGCTTTCACAATTTTAAAATTAAGCTGAAAAACAAGACAGTCTTGTCCATTTTATTCGCGACCAATCGACCACGTTTTGACTACATCCACCTGCACTCGACCATCTGCGACTCCCTTAGGTGCCACTTGACTCTGTCCAACCCCGCGCCTTCTTCTGCGACAACATCTTCAACCTCCAATCCGCGTTACTCGACTCGCACCATCCTGTGGCGACTTTTCCCCAACTCCTCGCGTACATTTGCTATCTATTTCTACGTTCTCCACAACAATCTCGACCCGTCCGTACAACTTTATACAAGTTCGGTCTCAACCATACACGATGACCCGTACTCGAAACACCCCACCCCAAGAGGATCAAGAACAACTCGAGTCCCTCGAGTTTTACGACGCCTCCAGCGCCGACTTCCCTGTTACACAAGCCGCTAACGACCCCGAATCGACAGCACAACCCGCTCCCCCGGCATTTCACGATGCCCCCAGTGTCGTTAACCGACCCAACCCTGCCAATATTAACCTGTCCCCTTTTGACGAGGAGGACCCTGAACTTTGGTTTGCTGAGACTCTACTCGACGCTCTGGACGAGCCCGGAAGTTTGCCGCAACATCGCTTGGCGGCCGAAACCAACCTTTCGGGAATGAGACCGTCCCTTTTCCTGACCCATTTACGCTCTATAGCGGGGACCAGGATCTCAGACGACCTAATACGGCCTCACTTTTTGAGATGTCTCCCTCTCCATGCCCATTCGGCACTCGTAGCCCAACCCAATTAGAGCTTGGGCTATTTAGCTAAAATTGCGGACGCAATTATGGAAAGCTCAGACCAGCAGTCTGAGCCTCCAGCGTACCAAGTAGCGGCGGTTTCTCAACACGTCGCTCAGCCTATACGGCATCCTTTTCCGCCACTAACAGCCCCACCGACGGCTCAGGTGCGTCAACCTTCTCCGTCACCACATCCCAGAAGACCTGCCTCAACCAATGTCACACAGCGGACCCAAGAGGGCAGGCCCAACGAATTCCGCCCGAGAAGTCTTCCTGCTCAGGTCACCATTTCTGACCTTCGTGCGATACAGACCTCAGTCCTCCACGAACTAAATCAAATTCGCGCGGAGGCGAGAAGCAACCAACGAGGCGCTCAGAATCGTGCCGTATCTAATCGTCCCTTGGATCGGCAACAACCTTCCCAAAATGCCCCTCAGCGGGCCAACTTTCGCCGAGCACTACCTCGGCCTTCACAAAACGGCAACATTCAGAGGCAAAATACGCCCAACAAAGCGGCCTCTCTCCCTTTGTGCGCCAATCACCAACGATACGGTGATCGCACATTTAATTGCAAGGCGCCCTGTGGTTGGACGCAACCAGCCACCAATCAGGGACGACCTTTAGAAATAATTTTGCCGACCGATACCCTCGCGCAACCGACCGGCACTCGCTCTGTAAGTCGCCTAACCATCCGGGACCCCAAACTGAATATCGCTTTTACTGTCGATACCGGCGCTGATATATCAGTCCTCCCGCGATCGTTCGCCCCACGCAACCGCGTGCCCTCCGCTCTAAAACTGTCAGCCGCCAACAATTCGCCGATACTTACGTACGGTCGAAGACGACTGACACTTGATCTGGGTCTACAACATCCGATCACTTGGCATTTCGTCATTGTTGATGTTAATGAACCCCTAATAGGTTCCGACCTATTAGGCGCACACAACCTGTTGGTCGATACGACCCATAACAGGCTGGTGGCTCCAACCGCACCCCCCTTGCCCATGTCGGCATCTTCAGCGGCAACTTCAAGGGCCACAAAGCGCACAGACCCGATTCAAGCCATGGTACAGGAATTTGTCAGTACAACAATTCCTCTACCTAATCAGCGTCGACACAAAGCCACCGTGTTTCATCATATAAAAACACGTGGTCCCCCGGTGAGCCAGCGCCCACGTCGCCTGGCTCCCGAAAAACTGCGCGCGACACGCGAAGAATTTGATAACATGATCTCCCTAGGTATCTGTCAACCGTCAGATAGCCCTTGGGCAAGCCCACTCCACTTAGTGAAGAAGCGTCCCGGAGAGTGGCGCCCATGCGGAGACTACAGACAGTTAAATGCAGCAACAGTCCCCGACAGATATCCGATTGCAGACCTTTACGATTTTTCGTACAAGTTACGAGGGTGCAACGTCTTTACCACCCTGGACCTCACCAGGGCTTACCACCAAATCCCGGTGGCCCCAGAAGACATACCCAAGACCGCAGTCATTACACCTTTTGGACTCTTCGAGTTCAAGGTAATGATCTTCGGCCTCAGGAATGCCGCACAGACATTCCAACGCTATATCGACTCGACATTACGTGGTCTCAATTGCTGCCACGCATACCTTAATGACATTCTCATCGCCTCCAAAGACCACGCCGAACACAAACGTCACTTACGTCAAGTCCTCGAGCGCCTCCGCGAAATCGGTCTTGTCATCAACCCAGATAAGTGTCAATACGCCAAGGAGCAAATAACTTATCTGGGTTATGTCGTTGACAACCAGGGCATACGCCCACTGCCAGACCGTGTGGAGGCCCTCATGAAGCATCCTCGTCCCACCAACGTAAGTGAGCTCCGTCGATTTCTGGCCATGCTCAACTTCTATCGTCCGACCCTGAAGAATGCTGCCCAGATTCAAGCTCCATTAAACGAATTCCTGAAAGGAGCTAAGCGCAATGACAAGCGCCCAATCCCATGGACAGAAGCCTCTGATCGAGCATTTCAACTGTCCAAAGAGCAATTGGCAAATGCCACCTTACTCCGATACCCCCTCGAGGGAGCGGCACTTTCCATCCAATGCGACGCATCGGATACCGCAATCGGAGCTGTCCTTGAACAGGACATCGAAGGCCGACCGGAACCACTCGGTTTCTTTTCAAGGAAACTAAGTCCCACAGAGCGACGTTACAGCGCCTATGATCGCGAATTACTTGCGATCTACAACGCTGTCAAATACTTCCGTCATATGATAGAGGGTCGCTCACTCTCCATCCTAACATACCACAACCCGCTAGTCTACGCGTTCCGGAAGAAGTCGGGAAACGCCTCCCCCCGACAAGAGCGGCAATTAGACCTCATAGGGCAATATACTACGGAGATCAAGCACATCTCCGGTAAACAGAACGTTACGGCGGACGCCCTTTCTCGAATCGATACGATTCACTTGCGTACCGCCTTAAACAATGCTGACCTTGCCCTAGCTCAACAGGAGGACGAACAGCTCAAGTCCCTCCTAACTGCCGATACGGCACTTGAGTTTAAGAAAATCACTCTTCGCAACCCCTTGGGCGAAATCTGGTGTGATGTTTCAACTGGAACCGCTAGACCTTACATTCCCGAAAAACTGCGTATGGGCGTACCTTGGGACTGGGGCAATAAATGGTTTACCACAACCCAGCCCACCCCAGCGGCCGAGCGACAGCAAATTTGTTTGGCCCCGGATGAGCAAAGATCTCACCGGTTGGGCCCGTGCTTGTCTCCAGTGCCAACGCTGCAAAGTAGTGCGACATAACGTACTGGAGCCAGCACAATTCAAGCTTCCTACGGCACGCTTCGCCCATGTCCACATAGACATAGTGGGACCGCTTACTCCATCAAGAGGATTTTCTTATATCCTCACTATGATGGATCGCTGCACGCGATGGCCAGAGGCGACACCTCTTCGGGCAGTTACTGCCGAATCAGTCGCCAAGGCCTTTTACTCAACTTGGGTCACACGCTTCGGTGTACCAACCACCTTAACTTCGGACCGAGGTCCACAATTCGAGGCGACAATATTTAAGCAGCTCATAAATCTCCTTGGCTGCCAAAGAAGTCGTACCACCGCCTACCACCCGCAATCCAATGGGATGATAGAGCGCTGGCATAGATCCCTCAAGGCCTCACTCATGTGTCATAACGACACCCAATGGTTCGACGCCCTGCCCACTGTCCTCCTCGGCCTGAGGACAAGTATTAAGGAGGACCTGGGAGCTTCGGCAGCAGAGCTCACCTACGGCACTAACCTCCTTCTTCCAGGAGAACTCTTCCTGGATGGCGAAACACCGCGTGACCAACTTCGCGAATTGGGGCATCTCCGTGACCTGCTACGCAAGGTAAGGGCAACACCAGTAGCCAGGCACGGCTCCAAAAAACTTTTCGTCCACACTGAACTGCACAGCTGCACGCACGTCTTTGTCAGGGTGGATAAGGTCAAAAAACCCCTCGACCCCCTTATGATGGCCCATTCAAAGTCTTCCGCCGCATCAACGACCGCGTCTTCGAGATCGATATCAAAGGCAAGCGATCCACGGTCAGCGTCGAAAGACTTAAGCCCTGCTTTCTGGAAGCTTCAGCTCCAGAACAGCCTCCTATCCAAGACACAACCTCCCCGCACCCGCGCCCAAGCGCGCGCCCACAGACAACTACCCCCCCTCTCAATCTTCCTTACCTGTTTCGTGACTACGTCACTGGGGGGGGGGGGGGTGATGTAGCGATTCTTTAATACATTCCCAAAGAACCGCCCATCCTCTTAAATGAACCACCTTCCAAACCCACCATACCTACCTGCAATTTTGGGCAGCGTAAGCTACCCTTCATTCTCTTTCACCTGAAAGTTAAGCCTCATTAAGGCATGCATCACATTGAATTTTTCCGTGTATGAACCGTACCATATCTCCATCGGCTCGGTTTGTCAGCAATTATAATAGATAAATACTAGCTGGCCAGCGTAATTATTGACATAGCCATAGCCGATGGTTTCTTGCTACGGTTCATATCCATTTATTGCCCCAGTCCCAAGGTTCGCAACACTTGCGACCAATTTCCTTTGTCGGTTATCTACCGATAATGGGATTTGGGCACTAATATGATTGACGTTAGACAATCATAACCCATGCTAACGATGCTCCGGCCTGTAAAACAAACAAAAGCTACCATAGCCTAGGTCATAGGCGAGCAAACCATCGGTTTGCTTATCGCCACGAAAAGATCTATAGCCTACAATGGCATTAGCATGACCGCCTAAGTAAACACGATGTGCATATCATCGTGACCCTTGAAATAGCGTTTTTGTGTATCTTGAAGCAAAAAAACCTATTTCGTTCTCAGGCGCAGCTCATCAAAGATTTATGGCCCTCGAAATAGCGTTTCTGTTTATTTAAGACACAGAAACCTATTTCTCCCTTCGGCGATTTTTCGCCATCGCATATCTCCATAATACCAATTCATTGCAGCAGCCCATGTTTATTTAGGTGCACTTTCGTCGTCGCCGATATCCAGGCTGAAGGGCAACGTGCTTGTGCTATACGCACACAGACACAATCCTCCCCTATCGATGAAATTCGCGGGCATCGAACTGAAAAATGTACATTACATTTTGAGTCAGATTTCAGCGTAAAAAGAGTGTACACGCACTATACACGCTATTAAGTTTTTTTTGAATATACGGAGTCGAAAAAAAAAAATATCTTTTTGTCTTGTGCGTGATCCGGTATCAAGCGTGTGTTGAAGTCTGTCCTTATGCGAGACGTTTAAATACCGCGTAACTCTTGTCACCAACATACAACATCATCGGCACTACAACCTGGAACCGGTCTTGGCCTTGTTTAGCAAGTCCTGAGGCTTGTTAAATTTTGCATAATGATTTGTTTTTTCCGGGCAAGGTTATTAGTCTTGCGCCAGAGGCTCCCCGACGGGGTGGCCAGTATTTTGATGTTCATTGTCCCTGGAGGAAGTACCCCAGGAGAACATCTGTATAAGGAGAAATGAAAGGAAATCCAGACGAATAAAACCATTTGAAAAGATACTTTAATA
Source organism: Microdon myrmicae (assembly GCA_963931805.1). Lineage (NCBI taxonomy): Eukaryota > Metazoa > Arthropoda > Insecta > Diptera > Syrphidae > Microdon > Microdon myrmicae. Next base: position 68,392,115 of record OZ007496.1, on the reverse strand, counting down.
ATTTTGTTTTATTGAATATATGACTGGTGAGTAGAGCTGTGGCACCCTTCCTTTTAAGGACAAGGAGACACGCTACCTGAGCAAACGGCTAATACAACAAAAACATCTGTTTGATATTAGGCTCCTCGTTTCATTCAATGTTTTCTTTGCATATGTCTTAAAAGAAAACCCTTTACGAACTCGATGATTGGGTAAGATAATTGAACTGGTTTCAGGTGTTTTTAAAATAATTTTGGTTGTCTGCCATATCGGATTAATATAATACTAATATATATATAACTAATATAATAGTTGTCGAAGGTTACTTCGCCCCGTCCGACGCGTGATACCCATCAATCTTCACGTTGAAAGTGAACCTCAGGCGCACAAATACACACAGAGAGGCTTTCTTGAGCCGAACCACACGAATGTAAAATCCTCTAGCTGATGATGTGTTTCCTCGTCGTTGTGATGTCCAGACATTCAAGACCAATATACATAGAACCTTGTGGGGGTTCTCTATACTACATGGAGAACCAACCCACTGTTTCCGCCTTATTTCGACCGCTTTCAGCGCGTCATATCAACCCCTATCCCACCGTTTAGTTAATTCACCTGAAAATCATGTTTTCCAAAAGGACGCATAGCTAAACTCATTATTCTTTGCAGACAATGCATAATTGAGTTTAGTTACCCTTTTGCAATACGGCAACTCTGTGGGGGTTCCTTAACCCACTTCCAAAGAACCACCCATTTCCACGAATTACCTGCCTTCTACTTACCTGCAAATGAGCATCGTAAGCTACTTTCACCCCGGGCCATGCTTGCATCCAACGCATCATGTTTCCGAAATCTAATTCGATTACTTCTTCATGTAACCGACATTAATTCCCGAACATGTCAATGCGCATTGCTGAGAAGCACTTTCTCACACACGTGCATGACATGTCCATCCTCGCCTTATCGGCAGATCCATCGGCCGATCGTCCTATCGGCAATATACAGCATAGTCATCGCCGGCTATCCACAAGCGATCGAGTGTTATTTAAAGTAAACACACACTCGATCCATCGACCTAGGGGACGTTACATTTCGAGTAGAATCAAAACGGCGCTTCACACCATGTCAAAAGTGTAAACAAACACTGCCTCCATGCTCACCAGATACAGCTGCAGCCGATAGTTTTCCTTCCACTCGGTAATCTTATATTGCACCCATATACTGAGGTTCGCAAAACTTGCGACCAATTCCCTTTCATCGGTTATCAACCGATCATGGAATTTGGGGATGGATATGATCATGTTTAGACAATCTTACCCATGCCATGCCCTATGATGACCCATCAACAAATCAAAGCAAACACACAGACCCTCACCGCGTTTGTTTTGTTTACTAACCGCTGGTCCATGGTTGCCATGGGTGGCAAATTCCTCACCACCATATCCATGTACCAGTATATTAACCCAAATAAGATAACATCCAGCCTGGCCTTTAGCCACCGTCGGCAAGATTTCTGTTGACTTAATGCCAACAAAATATCTTCTTTTCTAGAGCATCAGAGTCATACGGCTAAAACAAACAAACCCCAAATCTTCGGTTGACCTATCGTCGCCGAAGAAAGTATAGCCTACAACGGCATGATCGTGAACGCCTAAGTAAACACGATAATGTTCCTATGTAGCATCGGCTAAACCATGAAAAAGTGCAGAATCGTTCGTTGTCGGTTTTTCAGAAAAAGGGGCATCGTACATTGACCTGTAGGGATATATGAAAAATCCATCTTTATGGCGGCTGGTGGAAGTTGATCTCGATGAACATCGATGAGTCAAATTTTAATCACCACCGGTACCGGACGCTGCAATAAGTTGTTGTCATTTCACGTTAAGTATTCGGTCGCGAAAAGAAAAACAACATAAATTTCACCCCTCGTAGGCGTGAGTTGCGAGAAGTTAACTAAACTGTCGTTGCGTTGTACGTTTTATAATTTGCTGAGTGTAGATGCTGAACTCTTTGTGCGGCTTCCGACCTTCATGGAGAACAATTCATTAACATTTAAATACGCATTCCGGTGGTTCAATAATTTATGGCGCATATGTTGAGTCAAAATAAGAAGTGTTAAGACGGAACAATTACACCTTTTAATGCCTAAGTCGTGAGAAAACGGACATGTAAATACATTAAGTATTATAAAAAGGTAACGTAGTGTCGTAACGATTAATGAGGAACAATTATAATTTAAACACTTATTACTGCGTACTAATAACCTGTTGTGTAACCATTGATTTTAAATAAAGGAACAGCCCTTACAAAGGCAACTCCAGTGTATCTTGTTTTACTGCTTGCTCGAAGCTTGATTTATTTTGTGGACATCTTTTTAGTGAAACAACGGTAAGTGTTGGGGTGTATCTGTAAACACATGTCGTACGTCGGCATACATACATTTATCCCCACAACTCCATTTCGCTAACCCATGAAATTTCCACCGGAAATCGCATTTCATGTCGGTTAGCAACGGCATAGTCTGATAAAACGACGCGGTTGCATAACCATGCAATCGCTGGGGAAATTATCAAAGTATTTAATTTAGTTCCCACGATCAGATTTCCCTAGCCGATTCGGCGTCCTATTCACGTTCCCCAGACACTCCATTCGCTAGGGATCAATGATCTCTTCTTGCAGGTGAATAGCTAAAAAACATTTTCCCCTCCTTCATATTTTTATCTTTCCCGGGTTCAATGCACTCTGAAATCACCACAGCCACCGCACTAGGTCAGTAGGTCAACCTCAGAGGCTGCATTGATACAAGCACACAAGCTAAGTCAACCCCGAAGTGATTGCGCTCCCTCTTTTGTTCTTTTCATCCTTCGCATGCCCAGCGACTGTCGAATGACGTGCAAGTATTATTCACACCGCTGAGACATGCAACTGAAAAGATTCATGAGAGAGACCGATGATGCTTGTCTAAGAGCCGTGCAAATGCAAATTCCAAATTTCATCCCTAATTGGGATCAGTCAATATCCATCTCTAAAACGGCACACACGTGTCTAAGGAATTACTCAACCACAGCAGCGGTACACACGCTTCGTCGCGCGTTCAGTAAAGTCGAGATTTAACCGCCACCGGGTTCGGTCAGAAAAGTCGAAATTCGATCACCACACTAAGTCGAGTGTTATCTGCGGAAGCCATTTACAAAATAAAATTTTCCGTGAATATGTGCTAGAGACCGAAATTCGTTATTGTATCAGAAGTTACACATTAAAACTCGTTATTGTTCCTAAACTAAAAGCAGTAATTGAAGTGTATTTATGTAAATAAACGAAACGTATTTTGAAATCTGTGCTGGAAAGTGAAATTCGTTGTTGTATCAGAATTTACACATTAAAACTCGTTACTGTACCTAAATTAAAAGTAGTAATTGAAGTGTGTTTATGTAAATAAACGAAAACTATTATAGTGTGACAACACATACATAAAATGACCACAAACAATAAACTCGAATGAATCGATTGCCCTTGTCACAATTTGCACTTCTCAAGTAACCAGCATTCGTTGTTTACAACCAAATTCAAGGTCAACTCATTTCATTGAATAAAACGAACGAATTGCTTCAGTTACGATTTGAAGGAATCAGATGACAATCGTTTGCGAATTTGTCAATGGAAAAGTGATTCACGAATTAATTGGGTCAACTTATGTCATTGTTCTTTCGCTATGCGGTGATATGATATTAAGTAGCATAATAAGCAAAATTGTATGAGCGATGTTCTACTTAATTATTTTATAGCTTGTAAGCAGAAATTGTATGAGTGAATAAGGAAATGTGTAAACAATTGAATGATTGATTGGGAGTATAAATACCCCAACATTTTTAGAAGTAAAGTTAATCAAAAACCAAACGCGTGTTTTGATTCACCAAACTGCGGCGCTCTACGCCATAGACTTACAGCGGGCTGCGCTTAAACAGCAAAAATTAGGGAAGTAAAATTAGAGATAAACTTTCAAGATTAAATCTTATATACTGGTCACCCACAATATATTCTTTTAAATATATTGAATAACGATCATGTCCGCTTGCATCACATGGTAATCAATCATTCATTACATGGCGACCCTGCCATCATTCATTACATGGCGATCCTGCAATCTTGGATCTAGAATCTTTTGATCGTTGTCAAAGATTATCTGGAGACTTTTCGATGCGATCTTGATTTGGAATCTTTTGATCGTTATCAACGGAGATATGGAGACTTTTGATTATTACCTGCACTTAACTAGGAATATTTTGATCGATGATCCTGCACTGATCTGGAACCGTCTGATCATTGCCTACACTGAACTGGAGATGTCATTATTACCTGAAGTAGTTTATACCCCAGATGATGCCAACTTCATACGAAGCAGCGTACCAAAACCGGATGGCGGTTTATTCGCGACAACAATTAGACGAGCTTTTTGGCAGTATAAAGGAACCACTGGTATACACGAGCGAACACGAAGACGATTACATACCAGAACGTTCACAAAAGCTAATTGTGTACGAAAGAATTGGCAACCACCCTCATCTTCGAATTACCCCAGCTGGACAATATACTTTCTTCCCAGAAACCTTGGACGATTCCCTAGCAGAACAGAAGTAAATCATGTCTAAAATTATAAACAAAAAAAAAAAAAGAAGAAAAATCAGTAATGATTACATAAAAATTATATATCCTGCTTGATGAAATTAAATTAATAAACATGTAAATAACTATACACGTCGCTTAACAATTATGTAAATTAAATTTTACAAACATTTTATACGAAATGTGTTTATTGCTTAGGCTGAAATTGCAATGGGATATATTGTTTAAATAAAACATTGTTTTTACTTGTATTTTTCTCTATATTCGTTATGAATATATTATTGCAATCATTATTTCCATTTTAATTATAATAATAGTTCAGGAAATACTTATTCTTAAATCAATCATGTACATCAATAAAAACACCATAATATTTAAGAAAAACGTAAACAAATATTGTAATAAATAGAAAATAGTACGAGAAATAAGAATTTCTCACAGTAAGAAATGTAATAAGTATAAAAATATTCTGTACGCCTATACATGGCAAATACATATAAAAGGTACATGAAATGTTAGACAATGATCCCAACATTTGTTATAAAAATATTTTGTAAACTCGCATGCACACAAACATTAAGATTTTCTTACACTATAGTACATCCATATAAATTATTTTAGACCCTATTTATTTGGTAAAAAATTCACGGTTTAGTCTGACCACAGACCATTAGTAAGCTTGTTCACCCATAAAAATCCATCTTCAAAATTAACCAGAATACGTGTAGACCTGATGGATTACGATTTCGACATTCTATTCAAACAAGGAAAAATGAATACAAATGTAGATGCACTTTCAAGAATAAAAATAGATTCTCAAAATTTAAAAGAAATGATGCCAAAACATAGTATAGATGTTGTTACCAGAGCAATGAAGAAGAATAATGAAACGAAGAGTATGAATAAACACTGTGCGGAAGCCTTAGACTCAAATGTGGGGACTGATCACCTTTACATATGGGACTGTACATCACTATCTGATATAAGGCGAATGAAGAGAATTGAATTTAAAAAGAGTAGAAATATAAACAAGGAGGCCTCAAGAAATAAAGTTATATTAGCAGCAAACACTGTAATTGTGGAATACAGCGATAATTCTCTATCAGAGTTAAAATTGATTTTGAAGAAACTGATATTCACTATGAGCAATACAGGTGTTACTAAACTAGCGCTAGCAAGAAATAGTTCAATATTTGAAAATGTGAATGTGCACGAATTCAAAGAAATATTTAATAAGCTGCAGAAGAAAAGAAACATCAATGAATGTTTAGATATTTTAATATATGAACCGCCGAAACAGGTGAAGAATGAAGAAGAAAAGCACAGATTAATAGAAGAATATCATAACTCTAAAATAGGAGGACATTGCGGCATCAGAAAATGCATTCTTAATTGAAACAAAAGTATGTCTGGAAAAATATGAACAAAATGGTAAAAGCATTTGTAAATAACTGCGAAATTTGTAACAAGGTCAAGATAACAAAATATTCCAAAGAGAACTTCGTGATGACAAATACACCAACCACTTCATTTGAAACGATATCAATAGACACCATAGGCCCGCTAAGACCTTCAAACGGATTTAGGTATATATTAACGATGCAATGCGAACTGACGAAATTCGTAGAAGCATTTCCAATGGAAACTAAAGATGCTCACACCGTTGCCAAGACTATAGTAGAAAAATTTATATTGAAATGTGGATGCTTTAAAAATATTAAAACAGATAAAGGCACAGAATTTACAAATGAATTGTTAAAAAACATTTGTAAATTACTAAATATAAATCAAATAGTATCAACACCTTATCACCATGAGACATTAGGATCTATAGAAAGAAATCATAGAGTTTTAAATGATTACCTAATGACAGTAGGAGACAAAGAAAATTGGAACGAATGGTTACCTTACTATACATATTGTTACAATACCCTACCACATAGTAATACCTTGTATTCTCCATTTGAATTAGTTTTTGGAAAATTAAGTACACTACCATGTGAAATATTAACAAATAAAGAGAAAATCTATGACCTAGATAATTACTTGAATTAACTCAAATGTAAACTAAGGTACTCACGCCAACAAGCAAAAAACAATCTGATAAATGATAAACAAAATAGAAATAAGATCCAAAAAACAATAAATAGATCTAATTTTAAAGTAGGAGATTATGTATATTTAAAAGTACAAAATAAGAAAACATTGGACAAACCGTTTAGAGGTCCATATAAAATAATAGCGCAAAAAGGTGTGAATAGCGTAATTTTGTTAGATAATAAGGAATACGAAATACATAATAATAACTTGATTAAATGTAGACGTAACAACTAAAAACAAACACCAGAAAATATTTATTTACATTTTAAGAAATGTAAATAAACATTTTTTCCTGTAGGGGAAGGGTGTAGTCTGACAACACATACATGAAATGACCACAAACAATAAACTCAAATGAATCGATTGCCCTTGTCACAATTTGCACTTCTCAAGTAACCAGCATTCGTTGTTTACAACCAAATTCAAGGTCAACTCATTTCATTGAGTAAAACAAACGAATTGCTTCAGTTACGATTTGAAGGAATCAGATGACAATCGTTTGCGAATTTGTCATTGGCAAAGTGATTCACGAATTAATTGGGTCAACTTATGTTATTGTTCTTTCGCTATGCGGTGATATGATATTAAGTAGCATAATAAGCAAAATTGTATGAGTGATGTTCTACTTAATTATTTTATAGCTTGTAAGCAGAAATTGTATGAGTAAATGAGGAAATGTGTAAATAATTGAATGATTGATTGGGAATATAAATACCCCAACATTTTTGAAATAAAGTTAATCAAAAACCAATCGGCTTTGATTCAATAACTGCGGCGCTCTATGCCATTAACTTTAAGCGGGCTGCGCTACATACAACAACAATAGGGAAGTAGGTTTTAGACGGATCCTTCCTGCAATCGAATTAGTACATGTCGACGCTGCCATAACATTACATGGCGATCCTGTTGTACAGCAACCGATAGGAAAAATATAATATTTAGTCAAGTTGTCTTGCTAGATTGAACATTAAGACACAACCCCCAATACCTATAACATTACACTATTTTGAAATAAAAAAAAAACATATCGCAGCAAAACAAATTTTAGTCTTTCTATTTTTGCTTCTCCTTGGTGAGCTGTTTATGGCGGAACCCATTTTATTTGCACAGTGACGTAAGTGCGTGTAAGTGAACCAGTGTCATACGTTGACAACCCTACTTCTACCCCCACAACCTCCTTTCCTTATCCACTTCCTCTCCATCCGCTCGCACTGTGCTCTGACATTTAAGGCTTCTTCAAATTCACCTTTTGTGCGCGAGTTAGTGTAAAAAAGAGAAAGAAAAGAAACAGCGTGCTTCAACCGATTGGTTTTTTTTTTTTTTTTAGTTTTTAAGCCACCTTTATTTTCCTAATTCTTTTTACATGTATAATATTAGGGGTAAATGTTAAACCCTTTTCTACAATCACAGTCCTTAAATTAACGTACTGGCTCTATGCGAGCTCTCTAAATTACACATTACAAATTGATTTTTATTTATGCCTTTCGGCGTATATTTTTTTTTCTTATATATAGGTAATATATTAGAGGGACTCCTCGTATACATTATTATTATAGTTTTTGTTTTTTTTTATAACAAACAAAAACTTCAAAACGAAACGAAAAGGTAAATAAAAAATAAAATAGAATAGCTACAAAATAAGTAATAATCGACCGATTGGTCTGATAACTAAAATGTCAATTTTAGTCCTTTTCACCAACTACCTTAGCGCGTCTTTGAACTAGTTTCAAACACCTTAATATTTATTTAATTCGTATTACGATTCCACTATTTACTATGTTCTCGACCACATATTTGTACTTCCGCCATTTTCCCATTGGTGTATTATCGACATTACACCAGCTTTATTATTTCCTTCACAAACAACCTATATAAAGAAAACAATTTGAAAAAGATCACAATCTCAAAACAATGTGAAATAAATCACAACTAGGATGCAAATATTAATCTTCCACTGTACGAGATCCACTCCACCTAGAAGAGCAACAATATCAACATCAGGTTGTTAAGAAGTTGTACATTTCATCCATAACAAATGACCGCCCGGAGACTGAGACTCTTACGACCGAAGTCTCCATGGGGAATTGTTTACCTATCTGCATCTCGGTTGCAATTGGTAAACCTGAATATAATGCAAGATCATTCTTTTGCAGCCTGGATGGTGGCCTCATGAGTTAGCACCTCATATGGCGTAATTAACACGTCGAAGAGGCGCTCGCCATAAATCAGTAAAACGAGCTCTTCGGCTAATTGTGCCTCCGGGTGGGGTTTATAGAAACTTGGATGTGAATAAAGATTTCAACTTACAGCTAAATGTAGTCACGGCCGATAACGGCCTTGTGTGTGCTTCGACAAGATCACAATCTGAGAAAGTTAATTTACAGATTTTTGAACACAAACGGGCACCACTGACCATGGAAGTTCGATACGATCGCTATTAAGTGTACCGTCTCACCCAGATTACTGCAAGTGCTATCATCGCTGGCGGTATCCCATTTCCATCCAACTGGATTGCTTTTTGAACACGATCGCAGGTCGTTCCGATAGTGAATGCTAATGACGTTAAAGCCACACAAATGATCGTCATGCTTAGAACATGTCACAGTCATGTTTTCACTTTGCAAACTTGAATGTCGGTTGAATACAAATCATGCACTCATTGTGTTCATTTCATGGGAATCACTGAGCGGTCCTGTTATGGCAGAATTCATTCGAGTCGGTTTGATTTTTTGAACATGATCGAAGGTGGCAGTTTGGCCGATATTTTACATGGGATTGACAGATTTACGATACAAAACGATACTCTCGGCTCATATGTTTGGGAAACAAAATAAATAATATTCCTGTAATGTGTTCAAATGCGACTGCGAAGGTGTGCCTTTTAATGAGAATAAATTTGGAAGGCGTGCAGTACAGACCCATCCATTTTCTAATATTCCTCATTCAAAAAGGTGTATAATTAAATAAGGATGAAAAATCTGGTACAAAAACTCATCTCGAAGGCGGTGGAAGAATGCCAAGCACTTATTGATCCACCCTTCTACTTTAAATTCAAATAGAAGCTTTACAGTTCTGTCATAATTTAGAATCACATGGCAATATCTTAATCTTTGTAGTTTATCACCATCAACTGACTAATAAATGGTATATAGAAATCTACGAGTTTCCCCGCAAACTCATTCAGTTTCAATTTAGATATCGATCATCGTCAACCAAAGACAGTTTTCAAATTATTCAAGTGCACCGCCCAAACCCTCTCATGTAACAATCCTCAACTTCCACAGTCCACGGATCCCGATGCACCACCTGGTCGTACGCTTGACTGATCTCGCTACGAAGAAATCTTTATAAGTGTTTCAGATGAATTCACAAATCACTCTATTGTCATGCTTCCACATCAGCTCATCCCTTGCCTCGACCCCTTTGCTGTCGTCTATCAAATCAGGACGAACAAGATATCCATCGAAGTTATCTCCTACCTCAGCCATTTGAAATTCAGTGCGCGAATGTATAGCGGTGCGTGTGTTCCTGATCCCCTTAGACAGTTGCCATAAAAGGTTGGATGTTAGTGCTTCTGGTTGGTTGTGTCCACCAGGCGGGATATTAATAAGATGAGATCCAAGAACTTAGCCTAACCGCTAGACGGGGAATTTCTTCCGGTTGGTGGTTAAGCTGGGGTTGTCAGGTGATGGTGACTGATGGCTTCGTGCGTCGAAAGGATGCGTGATGTCTTTTTTGATCAGGCCTACTGATTCTGTTCGATGATGTGTTATGGAGCTTCGGGGCAATCTCATCTTAAACTGGTTTGTGGTTGTGTTTTGCTTTATGGAAGTGTGTTGCATTATCTGGATGCGGTTTTTTGCTGCTAATTTAGTAGGAAATCTACGCTGAGAGATAAAGCAAGAATATTTCACATTTTATTGGTTGCTAGACGGTATATCAAAGTGAATTGCTGGAGCTCAGAGGAGGCGAACAATTTAAGACAGGTATTCGTAAACAATTTTATCGACCACATCCAAAGAAGCTGATCTGCTTCCTTGATATTTTGCCCATTTGGGATACTTTTGGGCTCGAATATAAACTGTGCTTCTCTATTGTGGAAGGGCAAAGAAAAAATAAAATAAAATACAGATTTGGCACGCGAGAATTATTAATATTTTCTATCTAGCCAATCAGAATGCCGTTCTAATGTCATCAATAAAAATAAAAACAAGGAAAGGTGTTGCAGGCATTCATTGTTTTATAAAAAGCATAACCAGAAGGGATTTTAAGGTGCACTTAAATATCAAAGACACAGTGCGAGCGGAAAAAAAGGAAAAGAAATATTAGGAGTACATAGACTTGAATGCTATTAAAATTGTGAGATTCCACATTTTGTGGATTGCCTGCGTTTATCCTCACGTCTTACGAGGGTTGCCTTTTATATTTCGGGATTAGAGAACAAAAACAAATATTGATCATCGAAAATCACTTTATTGTTTTTCAAAATATTCCCCATGAAGATCTATACACTTTTGCATGCGTTTGGACCAATTGTCGAAGCACTTTTGCCACTCTGATTGAGGTATCTCCAACACATGCATTCTGAATGCAGCAACCGCTTCTTCAGGTGTCGAAAAACGTTGACCTCTCAGTTTGTTTTTTACGTACGGGAATAAAAAGAAGTCATTCGGTGCCAAGTCAGGACTATACGGCGGATGACCCATCAAATCGATGTTTTGGGTGCTCTAAAATGCAGTTGTCGCAGCCGATATGTGAGAGCTCGCATTGTCGTGGTGAAGAGTGATCCGTCTTCGGCGGTTGGTTTTCCTGATTTCTTGGAAGACAACTGGCAAACAAATGGTTGTGTACCACTCAGAATTGACTGTTCTGCGTTGTTCTAGTGGTACGGTTGCGACATGTCCAGTTTTTCCGAAAAAACAGGCGACCATTTGCTTGGAAGTGCTTCGTGCGCGAACAACTTTTGTTGGATTTGGCTCATTTTGAAACACCCAGACAGTCGACTGCTGTTTACTTTCGGGCTCATACGCGTAAATCCACGATTCATCACCTGTCACGATGTCACAGACGTGTTTCGAAGCACCGCGACCGTATTTGTTGAGCATTTCTTTCGACCAATTAACACGAGCCTTTTTTTGGGCGATTGACAAATTGTGTGGGATCCAACGCGAACAAATTTTTTTGACAGTCAAATGTTTATGCAATATTGAATGTATGCTGGTCCCACTAACGCCTAAGGTTGTCTCAATCTCACGATAGGTCACATGACGATCTTCCAATATCAGTTCGCGCACAGCATCAATGGTTTTCGGAACAACAACTGATTTTGGACGACCTTCACGAAATTCATCTTGGAGTGAACTACGACCACGATTGAATTCACCATACCATCGATAAACACTGGTCCTTGATGGAGCTTCATCGCCAAAAATTGAATTAAGTTCGTCCATGCACTGTTGCTGAGTTAATCCACGCCGAAAGTTGTAAAAAATAATCGCACGAAAATGTTGACGATTTAATTCCATTTTTGGGCCGAGATGAATCTTTTAAGTTACTGTAAACAACACAAATAGCGCTCGTATGTCAAAACGTTCTGAGTGCGTATAACCTCAAAAATGTCCAACTTTACGACAGAGCTGTCAATTGCCGGATTGCAACGCTAGGGTTGCCAAATCCCGAAACATAAGAGGCAACCCTCGTACGTGTATGTTTTATTGTGAATTGATGTGCAGTTTCTGATAGGTGGACACAGTGGAAAATGTTTGGGCGGGAGGTTTATATTTACCAAGTTCAGTAGAACAATGTGTTACATTCAAAAATTGCGTCAACAAGTAATTACCTATTGAAACTATCTCCACAATGAAAGAATCCCCTTAATTCGAATTCACTCCTGTTAGAGAATTTGCAACGGGCGGAGGGTTATTAGTTCAACCATTGTTGAAGTCAGACGAATGGAGTTGTATATTGTATGTCAACCATTCTCGCGGTTCAAATTCGTAGATTTTATGGATCTCATATTTGGGTTCAAAGGGATCTCCGAAATAATGCTGTCGTGTGGGGCTGGTCAGCTTTATCGAATTTACCCACTGTCGTAGGATCGAGAATTAGTAAAGTGATCGATTTAGTGGATCACTCGAACAACAGTAAGACCGTTGTGGTAGATCGTCGAGATGGGTAATGACCGTTGTCGTCGGTCAGAGATGAATAATGATCGTTATCGCAGGTCAAAGGAGTCGCAAGACATGACACAAAGCCATCAGTAATTGGAATCACCATAAACAACCCAAACGACCTTAGTACGGACAAAAGTGTCCGTTCAATAGAAGAAAGAACGATTGGAAAGGGATATTATCGGAGCTGATATTGTGACACGAACTAGATATCGATAAGAAACAGGAATGATAGCATGAATAACAACAACAAGAACACCACAAACAACTTATTAGAAATTAAAAGGATAGTTGCCAAAAGAATGTCTGTGTAATAATCCAGCGCCGTGCTTCCTCTACGCGACCGAGGGAAGAGCGTGAAATGTCTTTTTTTCTAAATTTTAACTTTTTAAAATCAAAAACTTTTATTTTATTTCTTTTACACTCACACGACACGAGACGTCCGCACACGTCGGTGTTTATTTAATTTTTTCTTTTATCTTTTATAAATTTAAATTTCGACTTTCCTGGTCGGAAGTCTAATTCTTACTGCTCTGACATTATTGATTTCGTATGATTAGTTGCCCCTAGTTACTTAATAGGGGAGATTCATTGTTATTCGTTAACCGAAACTATTGCAAACTATGCAGCTGCTTAGGATAACGGAAATTGGATTAACTGTTGTTATGAAATGTATGACTGGAAATTTGGTAGGTGTGTGTTATGTTATGTTATGCAAATTTGAGAATTAGGGATGATGAATGTATTTCTAATGTATGAAGTATTGTATTTCTGATGTAATGGAAATTGAATTGATTAGTATGCAAATGTAAGAACAATGGAAATTGATTTGATTAGTATGTAAATGTTTGAACTATGGAAATTGAATAGATATGCAAATGAGTTTGAAGGAAAAGGATTATCAAAGGATATATTTACTATATTAAGTGTATAAATGTATATTATGGGATTTTATGGTTAAATGGATATGTTAGGATTGAGGTAAGGATTTTGGGAAGACGGTGACTCGGTGAAGCGAGTATTAAATTTGAGACCTTTTTGTCTCGTTAGTTAATATTAAACTATTACTTCCGATGATTTCGTTCATTTACACAATTTGGGGTTTCTTAATACTACCTAAAATTATTATTTTACAATTTTCTATTTTAATGTTTTTTTTTTTCTAAGATATATTATATTAACATTTTCTATTTTAATAAGTTAAATTAATAAAAAAAATTTTTTTGCTAAGATATATTATATTAACACTATTTAAAGTTTTCTATTTTAATTTAAATTCTATAATTTAATAAATTTTCTTCTTCTAAAATATATTAACATTTCATTCTTTAAAGTTTCTAATAAGTTAAATTTCATTTTAGTAAATATATTAAAATTCTTTACCATCAATTCAAATTTTCTCTTTTTCTCTGTCTCTCTTCCCACCCTTCTTCGAGAAAGAAAATTATTCTTGAAGAGGATAATTTTCTTTGCACTAGGTGAAGCGAAAAGAAATTTGAGACCATTTTGTCTCATTTTAATTTTTTCTTTAAATTTGTGGAAAATTCTCCATACTCTTTTTAATTCTATTTTAAAAATGATTGTTAAAAATAGGTGAAAGAATACAAGGAAGCGAATAGTTGAGGCAATCGAATACTTTAAGTAGACAACTAGAAAATGATTGTTAATGTGGGGGTCCGATTTCCCTATTTGATTTTCTCGCTGTCCTATTATTTTAGGTTTAATGTAGTTATACCTGTTGTCTATAATATTTAGGGTTTGGATATATAAAATATTTTTTGTTTTGTGTTCTGCGGAAGCATTATATTCATCAGTCTTATTTGCTGTTGGAACATTTAGGTTTTCAGTCTTACTTGCTGTTGGAACTTTTAGTTCGTCAGTCTTATTTGCTGTAGGGACCTTTAGTTCTTCAGTCTTATTTGCTGCTGAAACATTTTGTTCTTCAGTTTTTGCTGCTGAAATATTTTGTTCTTCCGTCTTAGTTGTTTTCTTCAGTCTTTGCTGGTGAAGTATCTTTTTCTTCTAACTGTGTTGCTGAAATATATTCCTTTTCAGTCTTAGCTGCTGAAATGTCTTTTTCCTCAGTCTTTGCTGCTGAAATATTTTCTTTTTCAGTCTTAGCTGCTGAAATATTTTTTTCTTTTATCTGTGCTGCTGAAATAACTTTTTCTTCAGTCTTTGTTGCTAAAATATCTTTTTCTTCAGTCTTAGCTGCTGAAGTATTTTCATAAATTTTATTTTTATAATATTTATTGTCTTCGGTGTTTTGATTCGAATCTAACTGAGGATCTGGGTAAGTGGATCGTGATACACATACTGACTCATTACGGATTAGGCTCGGTACCCCGTTCATAGAGCTGTATGGCTTTCCCCGATGCTCACTATCATTGCCCGAGGACAATGACTCCCTTTCCTCTGTATGACTCGAACGAATATATATAATATATAATATAAATTGAAAAATTAGTGTGGTGTTCAGCATGATTCTTTTGGCGTCAGGCTTCATTTTCTGACTCTTGTACCAATTTGGTATTTGAGAATCGAACATTTTGATTATCGTGTTGCCCGTAGTATTTGCAGGTCTTAAATTTTCACCAAAACGATTGTTCGTAGTTGCAGAGTTATCTTTAAATAGGTTCCGCGCTACACCTTGGTGGTAATTCGGAAATGATGACCCATTCTAGATATCCTCAATCTACATTCGTTTTGGGTGTGATTATTTTTCCCACAGTAGCTACACACGATGTTCTGTATTTCCCTTTTTATGGGTTACCTATTCGGAAAACTCGGGATTTGCATATTCCGATAGCATTTTTCCTGCGAGTGACCTACCTTACCACAAGTTTGACATATCATTCTATTAAAATTAGGGCTATTTGAAAATCTATTAAAAGTTTGTGAAGAATTCTTTATACGTGCAGCGTGAGCTTCTGCATGTGCAATGGATTGCTTTAAATTCGTCCCCCATGGACTTTAGCAATTATTTTGAGTTGATGTCAAACCGTCCTCAAATATCTCTACCGCTAGTTTGGTATTTTCTGCTATTAATCCTAACGACTTCGTCACTAGTTATGACACATGTAGCGGAGTTTAAATTTCTCAGAGCTGTTGCGACTCTGTCTCCGAATTCTCGAATGGTTTCTCTCAACTGTTGTGTCAAGGAGATCAATTCGTCATGGGCCGTGGAACGAGACTGTTCTTCCCTATATTCTGACTCTAATATTTCTTTTAATGTTTCCCAAGTCGTTATGGTACGATATTGAATCAAATCGAAGCAGGGCCATCTAATCTATATTTTACTAACTCAAGGAATGTAGTGAATATATTTTGGTCAGCGTCTTTTATGGCATTAAATAAAGTATCTCCGCCTGAAATAAATTTATTTAATTCCTACGGTTTTCCATTAAAACTTGGAACGATTTTAAAGACATCTGAAATCCCTATGGTGAGAGACATTTTGAGCGAATCCTGATCTAGAAATGAATTTTCCTTTAAATTGATTTTAACTTCCCTCTGCCTAGCTGCCTGGGGTGAATCCTTAACTAACGATTTCTCAGAAGAAAATTCTTGTACACGCCTAGCTGCCTGTCTAGTGAAATAGTGTCGCGAAATTTTGGGACTTAAGTAGCAAAAAATAGGGTGAGAAAAAAAGAGTACAAACCGCTATCTATATATATATCTTTTCTTAAAATTTATTAGTAATGTTATGTAAGAGAGAGATAGGAACTATCAAAAAATTTAGTATTTTTATTTTTATATTTTAAATATTGAGAAAATTTAGATAATAAAAATTTCTTAATATATTTAAATTTTATATTTTAAATATGGCTCCTCGATAGTATAGTGGTTAGTATACCCGCCTGTCACCCGGGAGACCGGGGTTCGATTCCCCGTCGGGGAGCCTCTGGCGCAAGACTAATAAACCTTGCCCAGAAAAAATAAATCATGGGAAATTTAACAAGCCTCAGGACTTGCTAAATAAGGCCAAGACCGGTTCCCGGTT
This sequence comes from Microdon myrmicae, assembly GCA_963931805.1. Taxonomy (NCBI): domain Eukaryota; kingdom Metazoa; phylum Arthropoda; class Insecta; order Diptera; family Syrphidae; genus Microdon; species Microdon myrmicae. The sequence goes on along the minus strand of OZ007496.1, from coordinate 68,375,240 downwards.
GTAGTGCCGATGATGATGATGATTTTAAATATAGAAAAATTAAATTTATATATTTTAATTTTATATTTTAAATAAATTATAATAATAATTTCATAATATAGAAAAATTTTATATTTTAAATAAAGAACAATTATCAAAACCCCTTTTATACAAAATCTTTTTTTTTCACAAACGTTTTTTTTTCTTATTTAACTTACTATTACTGAATTTTGTTGATTGTAGTTTTCTTTTTTTTCCTTTTTTCTTTTTTCTTCGTTTTTTCTTCTTTTGTTGATTGTTGGTTAAAATTTTTTATTATTTTTAATTTTATATTTTTTTTCCTAGGTAGGCTTCCCGCCCTAGAGTTGGATTATTACCCTGGTCTTTGCGGCATACTTTAATAAAAAAAAATTTTTTTTTATTTTATTTTTGAAAAAACTTTTTTTTTCTTTTTTTTCCACCTTATTTTATTTGTGAAAAGTTTAATAATTTTTTTTTCTTTTATTTTAATTTTGTTTTACTATGTTATTTTTTCTATTGTTTTGTTCAAAACACTTTTTTTGCCACTTTATTTTATTTTTGAAAAGTTTGGTTTTGTGTTTTTTTTTTCACTTTATTTTAATTTTGAAAAAAATTTGTTTTTTTTTCTTTTTTAAAAGATTTTTTTTTTACTATATTTAAATTTTGTTTCACATCAACACCATTTGTTACCGCCGATTGTTCGGAAATCCAAAAAAAAAATTTTTTTTTTTTATTTATTTTACACAAATATTATTATTACTATTTTTTGTTTTTGTTTTATTATGAATCCACCGGTCGGATCCCACCGCTGCCACCATTTGTAATAATCCAGCGCCGTGCTTCCTCGACGCGACCGAGGGAAGAGCGTGGAATGTCTTTTTTTCTAAATTTTAACTTTTTATAATCAAGAACTTTCATTTTATTTCTTTTACACTCACACGACACGAGACGTCCGCACACGTACGTGTTTGTTTGATTTTTTCTTTTATCTATTATAAATTTAAATTTCGACCTTCCTGGTCGGTAGTCTTATTCTTACTGCTCTGACATTATTGATTTTGTTTGTCAGTGAGAGAACGGGTTGGTCGAAGTGTCGAAAATATCGCTACCATTCAGGCGTTCGTAGCAAACGATCTAAATTCCACGGCATTCTCAAGAATTGGGCATCGCCCAGACCACTTTATGACGAATTTTACGTAAGGATCTTGGTTTACACCCATACAAGATCAAGCTGACTCAAGAATTGAAGCCGATGGACCATTTGAAGCGACGTGCGTTCTCCGATTGAGCTCTGGAAAAGATGCGCCTAGATGGTGAATTTCATCGCAAAATCATCTTCAGTGACGAAGCTCATGTTTGGCTCAATGGGTTCGCCAATAACCAAAACAGCGTTATTGGTTCGGTGAAAATCCACATGTGCTTCATGAATCACCACTTCATCCACAAAAAATAACTGTTTGGTGCGGTTTGCATGCCGGCGGCGTCATTGGGCCACATTTTTTCGTCGACGATAATGATCGTCACGTTACTGTGAATCGCCACCGTTATCGCGCCATGATGATGGATTATTTTTGGCCCGAATTGGAAGATATGGACTTGGGCGATATGTGGTTTCAACAGGACGGTGCCACAAGCCACACAGCACACGATACAATCGATTTATTGAAGAGTAAGTTTGATGAGCGTGTTATCTCAAGAAATGGGCCAGTCGGTTAGCCACCTCGTTCGTGCGATTTAACGCCTCTAGACTATTTTCTTTGGGGCTACGTCAAGTCATTGGTCTATGCCAACAAGCCGACGACGTTGGAAGAGCTCAGAGCCAACATTGAACGCGAAATAGCGGCCGTTTCGGCAGAAATGTGTGACCGAGTCATCGAAAATTGGATCCAACGAATCGACCGTTGCAAACGTGCCCACGGTGGCAATATGAACGAAGTCGAGTTCCATTCATAAATGTTTTGATTGTACTTCAAGCCGATAATAAAGTTTTTGAAATATCTCAAATGGTTTGCGTTTTATTTTAAAAAAACAAAAGTTGTCAAGTCCCTATTGGAAACCCCGATACAAGGGCATGACACCTGTAGTGGTTGCTTTCGCTTATCTATTGCTGGTCCCGACTTACATCCTTAACAGAGGCGGTATTGGTTTTCTGTGTAGTGTCATTTTAATGGAGCGGGAATTTCGCGTTGATATGTGTAACATTTGCGGCTTGAGATGCAATTTCTCTTCTGTGTCTGCCCACGTTTATAACCAGAAACCACCTGTCCCTGCACTTAGTGAACCCAGGTAATTACTAATACAGATATTTCCGATTTTAATCTACCTGGATATAACTTAGTGCCACTGTTCTTTCCACATCGTGGTATAGCCACATACATACGAAATAACATTGCTTATCAGTTTCTGTCACAATATAGGCTCTGTTCCAACCCAGAATTTAATTTCTCTTGACTAAAACTGCATGTTCGTAAGCATATCATACATTACTGTTTTCTTTACAGAAGCCCAAACTTGGATAGAAATGCATCCTTTAACGAATTTTATGCTCTGTCTGAATCCATCGATAAGATCTTGACCCTATATCCCCACACTGAAATCGTTATTGCGGGTGATTTTAATGTGCATAACCCTCAGTGGCTTCGTCACTCCGGACACACAACACCCGAAGGTCAATATGTCCAGCTTTTTGTTGATTCAAATAGTTTAATTCAACTTGTCAATGAGCCAACACGGGTACAAGACATATATGATCATTTCGTCAACACATTGGACCTGTTTCTCACCTCCCACTCAAACAAATGCACATTTCAAGTTTCTTAGCCCTTGGGCACTTAAGGCCACTGTGTCGTGTCAGCTAAATTTCCTCTAACCAGCAGTAACGCTAATGAAAAATTTCTCAAAAGAACAGTATGGTTCTACGAGAAAGCCAAATGAGAAGGTCTGAACGACTTTTTTGGGAGGCTAAATTGGTCGTTACTTTTCCTCAGTAACGATGTTGACTCTATAGCGGACACCTTGACATACACGATCCTACTTGGCATGCATATTCTACATAGGGCAAAGAGTATCAAGCCCAAGAGAAATATGTGGTTCGATTCCAAGTGCAGAGAAGCCATTAAGGCTAAGGAGTTAAACTTCCGGTTTATAAATCAAACCATAATGAGGAAAACCGAAAAAGATTTAAGAGAGCTCGAAATGACTGCAATGCGTATATTCAACGCGCCAAGTTCTTGCATGACCAGAGAGTGAGACAAAAAATACTACACTCTCCCACGGGTAGTAGAAACTTCTGGGCATAGTGGAAAACATTCAAAATTCAGTTTCCACCCATTCCATCGCTTATAGTCGATGACAGACCAGTCACTACTGGAATAGAGAAGGCGAATCTACTTGCTGCACATTTTGCAGCCAACTCAACGCTGCCTGATACCACATCAGTTCCACCTCAACTTGGGCATAATCAGCACACCATGAGCCAGATTCACTTCCGACCGCGTACTGCTGCCCGCGCACTCAAAGAGCTAAACGCAAACAAATCCCCTGGTCCGGATGGCATTCCCCCAATCCGCTAAGCCACTGCGGAAACTTTTCCATTTGTCTCATTCTACTGGCCGTTTCCCAAATAGACGGAAGTCAGCAAACATTCAGCTAATTCCCAAAAAGGGCGACAAATCATCCCTCTCTTCTTATCGACCCATAGCACTAACTTCTATTCTCTCGAAGGTAATGGAGTCACTGATTAACCGTCAACTTTCGAAATATCTGGAATCAAATGACCTCCTCAATGACCACCAATATGGCTTTCGTAGCAACAGGTCCACAGGAGATCTGATGGCGTATCTTACCGAAAAGTGGAGCCATTCCATCCACTACCTCGGTGAAAGCAAGGTAGTCGCACCGGATATTTCAAAAGCCTTCGACAGAGTTTGGCATCCAGCCCTTTTGTCCAGATGTCCCATGGAGTGGACAATTCTCTGATCCAACGGGTAAGAAATTTTCTTTCTGGTCGTTCAAGTCTAGTCGTTCTTGATGGTGTCAAATCTATCACCCATCAAATTAATGCAGGTGTTCCCCAGGATTCAGTACTCTCACCCACTCTCTTCCTGATCTTTATATATGATCTCTTGTCAATTACTCACAACCCAATTCACTCATTTGCCGATGATAGCACGTTGAGTTTCTCATACTCATACGAACACTCGCGTCCAAACTCTTCAAACGTCACTACCAACCAGCAACTTATGCTTTATACATTGAATTCAGACCTCAACAAGATACATCATCATCATCATCGACACTGCAACCGGGATCCGGTGTTGGCCTTATTTAACCAATCTCGTGGTCGTCGTCGTGTATCCGGTCCATATCCGAAGCATGTTAAATTTTCCATAATATTTTGTTTTCCGGGCAAGGTTATTAGCCTTGCACCACAACAACAACATACATCAGTGGGGATTATCTAACCGAGTAGAATTCAATGCCTTCAAAACTCAGTGCTGCCTCTTGTCGTCAAAGGCGAACCCCAAAGTAAATATACTGTCTATGAACAGCACTTGCATCGACGAAGCCAAGGAACTATCAATCCTCGGCACTCGAATTAATTCGACTCTTAATAGGAATGACCACATATTTGAACCTGCGAAAAGTGCAGCGAAATGTATGTGGTTCCTTAAGAGATGCAAAAGATACTTCACTCCATCCAACCTGGCCACTATTTATAAGGCGTATATTCGCCCAAAAATGGAGTTCAACTCCCATATTTGGTCAGACGCATCCAAAACTGCACTACACGTGCTAGACAGGATGCAAAAGCGAGCAGTGAAACTTATCGGGGACTCAGCCGTAAGTCGATCAATTCCGTCGTTAGAACACAGGCACAGCGTATCATGCCTATCTCTTTTCTATAGGTATTATCACGGTCGTTGCTCAACCGAACATGCTGAATGTGTTCCGCCCCTTTAGACATTTTCCCGCGGTACCCATCAATCTGAGAATGCCAATCAGTTCACGTTGAAAGTGGACTTCAGGCGCAGAAATAAACATAGAGTCATTCTGTAGCCGACGCTCCTCGATAGTATCATCATCATCATCATCGGCACTACAACCTGGAACCGGTCTTGGCCTTATTTAGCAAGTCCTGAGGCTTGTTAAATTTTCCATAATGATTTGTTTTTTTTTCCGGGCAAGGTCATTAGTCTTGCGCCAGAGGCTCCCGACGGGAAATCGAACCCCGGTCTCCCGCGTGACAGGCGGGTATACTAACCAGTATACTATTGAGGAGCTCCTCGATAGTATAGTGGTTAGTATATCCGCCTGTCACGCGGGAGGCCGAGGTTCGATTCCCCGTCGGCGAGCCTCTGGCGCAAGACTAATGACCTTGCCCGGAAAAAACAAATCATTATGGAAAATTTAACAAGCCTCAGGACTTTCTAAATAAGGCCAAGACCGGTTCCCGGTTGTAGTGCCGATGATGATGATGATTCTGTAGCCGAACCACACGAATGTGGTATGTTCTGCCTGATTATGTTTCCCGGTCGTTGTGATGTCGAGACATTCAAGACCAATATACATCGACACCTCTTTTCCCTATCCACTTCCTCTTCATCAATTCGCACTGTGCTCTGACATTTAAGAGTACTTCAAAAATACCCTTTTCTGCGCACGTCAGTGTAAAAAAAAAAAAAAAAAAAAAAAAAGAAGATCTGGGCATCGACGCGCCCGACCCAAGGATTCCAGAAAGAGTCGAGGACGAGTCAGGATGGACGAGCTGTAATACGCGTTTCCCACCAATAGGCGTAATTTTAAATGGTGAAGAACAATTCTGTTCAGTGTAACCCCACGACTGACGTCTACTTGTGCTCGCGGGTACTGAACGAATCCTAACTTCACTGTTTGTTGAGTATGCAGTATAGAAAGAGCGCATGGCGGGCACTCCGTCTCTCTTTTTCCGGTGATGAGCGTCAGGATTAATAATAGAAATATAAGACACTTTGCCAACATTATTAGAATAAATAAAGAAAACTAACCTTTTACAGTAGTCTATTTATAGATCAGTTGACGGCGGAAGTGAGCATTTAAAGTGACTACGCGGGAAATTAAAAAAGTCACTGACTTATCAAACTGCCCTCGTTTAACAAGAACTAGTGGTTTGTTCGATGATATAGTGCATTGCGCCTTCGGTATGTGAACCAAATGTTGTTCTAAACTCATGAGACTCACTCCTCGTAAAATGCCGATTTTTCTAATACATCTGAATAATTTGTGGAGCTTGTGTCACAACGTCTTCTCAGGATGAAATGTCAAACAATACTGAACAAAAATACCATGACACTTTGACAGCTTACCTTGTCATAAAATTCCAATCCCTACTGTCACCCTAAAAATATGTTACAAAGATTAAAAATAAAGCCCTTAAGGAAAAGTAAGATTTGTTGTTGTGTTATTGGCATCAAACCACCAATGATTCACTAAAGTTCCAAAAATGACTTGCGTAAGTTATGCGGGAATACCCTTGTATGAAGATGAAACATCAAATCGAAAGAAAGAAAACAAATTTTTACTTTGTCTCACGAAGTTTATTTGTTTAATATTCTTCAATAATAAATTTTTAATATAACTATAAATGTTCATGTTCCTACGAATATTTTTTCCATTTCATTTAAATTAATTATTGTTATATTTTCTGCATGAATAGTCTCGTCGGCAAATTAATATTCCTCTTCATACTTTATTAAGAGGATGTGTGGGTGTTTTTGAATGTACGACCGAAATGCCTGACGGTTTTAGTATTTTGTCATTATTTTTTAAATCTAGTATTTATGTTTATTTTCGATTTATTTTTGGTTTACTATTATTCTTCTTTTCACTTCGTAAGAAAGATTAAATACATTTAGTAAACAATTCATAGCACAAAATTGGTACATAATCCGTATGCATCGTAAACGGGGGATTTATTGTTAAACACATAAATATTATTTTGTTTTTTTTTTTTAATTTATATATCATGTATAATGTATTGTTTTATTTATATATATATAATGTATAAAAAACACAATTTGTCAGTAGACTTAGGATTTGGGTTTTTTTTTAATATGTTAAAATTATTTTATTTACATTCAATAAGTGATCTATTTATAAGTGATTTCTTTTCGTTTTAAAATTCAGTAATTTAATTTTGATTCTTGGGTTTGTGTTATATATTCTTTTTCCTTTTTAAAATGTTGTAGAAGTTTTGTATAAATGGTTTTCTACCGTCTTAATGTATTGCAGTCGTATCAAAAATGTTCGTTTTTCTTTTTTGTAGCAACATTTATAGCGACGAATAATTATTAATAGTATTTAAAAGTCACTTTATTTAAATTTATTATTATTTTTACATTGTTTTATTTACCCTTAACATTTATTTGGCTTTTATGCTAAAATTATTTCATTTATCTAAGTTAATAGTGGACAAAGTAGAATGGGTTTAGCGGTTTTATATGAAAGCAAGTATAAAATATTTGATAGAAGATTAGTAGTGAATTTTCCTCGTAACAAATGCTTGGTAAATTCTATAGGATGTGTTTACGGAGTTTTGGGGATGCTTCATTGGAAATTTCTTTTCGGAAGTGCAATTTCAAGAAGGCGCTGAAACGTAAGTGATTAGAAACATAAACAAAGAGAATATGATCATCCTTAAGTGTTCCTGGCCGTTTGGATTTGTATGAATTTGATTGGATGTAAACTTTTGAGAAAGATTTTTGAGAGATAAAATGATTTGATACAAGAAAGGTGCATACGGTTTCCTTGTTGAACTCCATCCAAGCAACAACCACTAAATGGAGTGTTTTAGAAGAAGTTTTAGCGTAGGGCATTTAAATTTAAGTGAAGGCACGTTGAGTGCGACTCCAAAACGATCCGACGTTGATTAATAAATTAAACTTATAAACAATATTTTTCTAGTAAAACTGGAAACTTTTTCATTAAGAATGGGTATTCACAGAACGATTCATATCACATTACCAGTTCTTGAACGACAACATAAATTGAAGAGGAGCACCTTGGTTTCCAGAACCTCAAGCATCCAAGATTCTGTAAACTTCATCAACGCTTTCATGGAATGCTCTATGCTGCCATTCAAAAGTGTGTATACACTTTTAATAATCCGTCTTTTGGGTTGCTTCAATTTGATGCCCTTAATATAACATGATAGAATGCGCACATAAAAGAAAAACCATAATGAGATGGAAGGAATTGATAGGGGTGGACACGAAGTATAAATGCGTTTACAGATATAAACTACCTTTGTAGCAGCTCCATTAATATTACATTATTCCCTTTTAATTCTTAAATTTGTTAATTCTTTCTGAAACTCTTTTTACATACAACCGAAATGAATTTCACACAAATCGCGAAAAAACTTTGAGCCGAATTTTCCTTTAAACTTCCTTCGCATATACTTGGAATAAGTTTTTCACATCGAAGGTAGCCAAAGGAAGTAAACTTTTTTTTATTAACTAGTTTCGAAGTTTAAAATTAAACACAAAATCCTTCCAAAGAGAACTTCCTGGGAAGCATACCCTGTGGGCTTAAAACCAGGTGTTGTGGAACTACTTTTTCTTTTCCTCTGTCTGTTCCACAACTTGAATTAATTAGTGATATCCGGTGCAATACGTTCCGTCATTTAGTTTGCTGTTTAATGTAAAAGTTAGTTCTTGTTTTTGTATAATTGTATGTCTATTTGGAGTGTGTACTTTTGTTTTTCAACATCTTGCCATTAAGTTCAGTTCACCGAGAAGTTTTAGTTAGTAGTGATGAGGATTGAAATGTGATGAGTTGAGTAAGGAGGTTTAGTAGGATAATGATTACAATTTTATACAAATTACTCGGCTCCCGCTGAGCTATCTGGCGTTATATTCGAATCAAGGCTGGCGCAATCTGATTCTTGTTCTTGACTCTCTGAATAGTTTGCCGCTTCTTGCAACCTCATTAGCATGTTAAGCTGTAAATAAAAAAGTATGTGTGGTATTAGTCTTTTGCTTATGTAATATTTTGAGAAAATTTTAACAATATACAGCGTGTGATTAAATTGGGTATTGGTTTTTGAAACTAATATCAAAAGGGTGGTATTGGAAAGCTAAACAATGGATCTTCATATTTGTACTGAGTGGGGCAGAAGTACTTGCTAATTCAATTAAAAAAATTGAATAATGTTTTATTTGTCTAATTTAATTAGCAGCGGTTTAGCGAGTGGAGTAGAACATCTCCTCAAGAGAATTGTTGGAATTGCCATACACAAGGGATTAGGCAACGTTCAGATTTTTATAAATGAATTCGAAAACGAATGTATTATATATAGTATGTTGCTTATGCTTAGGTAAAGGTGCAACTGAGGTATCAGATTGACTGAAAAATTTACTCCAAAAAGAAGTCGCTTTCTCCATTGCGTATACTTTACGCAATGTAACCATTCCCAGCTCTCTTGAACTTTCTTCAGTTTTCCTCTGCATTGCTCGGCTTGTATTACCTGAAGGTCAATTCCTTAGCACCAAAAAACATTCACATTCGGAATTAACCAACGTATTTCACTTGGGTTGGATACTCTTTAGGGCTCCTCGATAGTATATTGGTTAGTATACCCGCCTGTCACGCGGGAGACCGGGGTTCGATTCCCCGTCGGGGAGCCTCTGGCGCAAGACTAATGACCTTGCCCGGAACAAACAAATCATTATGGAAAATTTAACAAGCCTCAGGACTTGCTAAATAAGGCCAAGACCAGTTCCCGGTTGTAGTGCCGATGATGATGACACTTTGTGGAATAAAGTTTCTCATTCCTATTTTTACGTCGGCTATAGCGTTAACATCGTTACTGGGGAAAAACAAGTCAAAAATGTAATTAAACTGTTCCAATTGATTTTATTGTAGAGACACTCTATTCTTTGTTGGCTTTCTCGATCACTCTTTTACTGACTAGGAGAAATTTAGCAAAACACAGAGATCTGAAGTACCCAAGATCGGAGAAGCTTAGATAGTATATTTATTTGCGTGGGATATGAAGAACAGATTATAATCTTGGGATTGGAGGAGGGACCGTCTATATCTGGTATCCATGTTCGCTGATTTACGAAGAGAAAGAGCAAACTCGTTCGTATATCTTGTGCTTAGAAAATCGTTACTAACTGTTGGAAAGCGGCTTGAGTTCAGTCCCAAAGAAAAGGGATAAGGTCTGTCGTCAATAGCCTTAATGTCCGCGTTGTCCAAACTGATGGACAGAGTCACCAACAACCAATTGATTAAACATTTAGAATGCAGGAGACACTTAAGTGAATGCCAACAAGTGACAGATTCACGGGAAACCGTTTGAGCTTCGTGCTGACACCGGGTCACCTATAATTGGAAAATACGGTAAATCAAGAGAAGTCTGTGGCGTTTCTAACAGATACACCCACAGTACACAAGCAAATAGTGAAGAACACCGAAAGAAAATCGAATAAGAAAATGCATCAGTCGTATACCAAGCAATAACATAGCAATTCCACATCAGTTGAGTGTACTTGAGTTTAGAAATTGAATTCGTACACGAGGCAGTGGCCCGATGTGTTGAGCATTGGTTCATTTTTTACTGATTCTAACCGTCATAACGTCAGTTCACTATCGTCGCAAACGCTATAATTGGTGATCCCGACGTGATCTAAAGTAAAGTGATACACGCGAACAAAAAGAAAAAAAAACTAAGACCCGCAACCTTCGAGAAAATGGACGAGTGTGCCGGCGCGTGTAAAAGTGACGAAAAAAAAAAACAATAAAAAAACTAAGAGTGTGTCGCCCCGAATCCTTTTTTGTAAATTAATAATAAATAAAGGCATATCACCAGATAAAAAAAAAGTGCCTTTTATTCCCAAGCAGTGTTCGGTGGAACACCTGTATCGATATATAAAAAATCCGCCAAATGCCCATAATCTTAACTAGACAGATATAGTTCGAGGGTTCACTGTTAAATTACACCAGTAATGCGCTCACCAACTCCACAAAATGTCACATATAATACATTCCATTATTAAAATTATTTACGATAGAAACTTACCAAAGGATCTTGCGCATCACCATTGTTGATGGGCATTCCTTCCAAGCCAACATCTTCAGCATTAATTTGACGAAGTGGCGCCACTGAATCTGGACCATACGGCCAAGGATACGAGTTCCGAATAAAAGCGGACGGATCGTTCCACGCACCACCGCGGCGGCCGTATAATTGTACACCTTCTCGCACTGCTTCGACTAGATAAGGCGCTAGATGGTAATTCCAAATATCTGTGAACCACACTTGTGAATCCTTTAGATCCAGCGGACAGGAAAGGAAGAGCCGTGGTCCAATCGTTACATCGGATGAACTATGAATCTCCAAAAATCGATTGATATGCTGCCACACTGTTGGTAACCACGCCAAGACAGCTGCTAGTTCCGGTTGATGGTTCATAGTCTGTAGTTCGAGTTGGAACAGACGACGTCGGAGGAATCGTCCGAGGAAACCTTTGACTGGCTCCATGTGATTGGCTGTAAGAACCTAAAGAAGCGACTGCTCATTAATAACTGATCATGCCACTTATTGATCTTTAAATTTACCCATCGGAAGTTATGATGCAATTGTAAGTTGGTAGTGTTGCATGTCGCCTGTGACATGGTGCCTATTATACAGGGTAATTTAGCAGCTGGGCCGGCACTGAGGAGACACGAGAAAACATCACCGAGAGCCGATGCATGATGCAAATTGTCTAAAATGATCACAGATGGGAGGTCAGCAGCGCCATTTGCAATCGAAGCCTGCTCTGCTATGTGGCCCAAGTATTGTCGTAGTTCTTTGGAAGATTTGTGATCAACACTAAAAAAAAAAAAATCATAATCAAAATCTGCGTTTTGTCAAAATCTGTATTTTGGTCTTACTTGAATGTGGCAATAGCTTCTGATGGATTCCCACGTGTCGATCGGGCAACCAAGAATTCAGCTAAGCGCCTTCCCAAGTACGATTTACCAGTTCCGCTAGGACCACAGAGGATAAGTCTCCGATGTTCGGTCAAGAGACTGATGTATCGCTGCACTATACTCCTAGGAATCAAGCTGTCAAACGCCAAACTCCCTACTCCTTGTAGGCAAATGTACAACGATCGAACATTCCCTATGATATATCCACAGGGTAAGAGTTCTGGAAAGCCCATTTCTGGTCCCCGTTTGGCCTCGCCCAGGTGATAGGACGTGATCGAATCTGTGTTGAGTCCTAAATTGGTGCCTGGATCAATCCTCGACACGTAATCCTTAAATGTTTTCCTCACAATATAGTCTAAGTTCTGCCAAGTGGTCTTTCCCGAGATGTAGGTGTATGCGATGACAAATTCATTTAACATCGCGGTCGGGAAGGATTTTCTGTCATCAAAGCCGTGTTCGTCGTTCTCACCGTTTTCATTCTTCCGATAGTAATCGTCTGCTTCCAAGATCTCCTCATAGTACTTTTGGAACGATTCCGGCTGACCAAGGTAGCAGGCAATAGCTAGTTTCTTGCCATCAGTGATATCGGAAACATCTTCAACGGCAGACGTCAAATGAGCAGGACTTGGTATTGTTTCTATGGCAGGTGGTGGAGGTGTTAAATCAATGTGAGTCGTCGGACTAAGTTGTGGAGGTGGCGGCTCTGGTGCTGGGGCTGGGGGAATGTTCTCTTCCTCAACTTCTTCTTCCAATCTCTTTGGTAATTCCATTGACGGCCGAGAGTTGCCATCAGCTAAACTGTAGCGCCTTGATTCACCAATAGATCCATTTGGACTGATTGCGTTACCTAATGATGCTTCACTACCTGCAAGAGATCTACTTGTCACGAGCTTTTGTAATCTGTCATTGTTCTGTTTCAGAGTCATCATTTCAGCCCTTAATTTCATCACTGTATCTTTGAGGCTCTCCAGCTGAGAGGCCGAACTAAGAGCCTCCAATCTTATGTCAGTCAAAACCAGATCCTTTTCACGAAGTTGCTTCTTGAGATCCTCCACAACCTGATGTTCCTCGTGATCAATTGCATCTATAGGCTTAGCATTCTCGATAAGTGTCACCGTCTTGGTGTGACTCTTAGTTGGGGAAGTTGAAGGATGTGGAGCCAGCCCAGTTGTCGAGTCATTTGGCACAGGACCATTCATCAAATGCTGCTGCATATGACCATGGTGATGATGATGGTGGTGGTGAGATTGATTGCTTCCCGTTGACGTCTGATCAGGATTTCCCGAACTGTGCGCACTTCCAATGTGACGGTTGGTCTTCGATATCTTGGCATTTCGTGAGAAAGCTTTGGTGAACGAACTGCGCAGCCATCCTTTCTTTTTCTTCTTATCTTGTGCCGAACATCCAGAACTAATCGAGTTCAAAGAACACATTGAATCAGAACTGTGATGACGCTGCATGGAAGGAGGTAATCCAGAGTTGCTGCTATTTGTTCCCGCCGACTGAGGTCTAGAATTGATTCCCGGCGGCAATTGTACCAACGACTTATTGCTGTTAGGAAATGCTGCGTCTGTTGCTGTTCCACTGGAACACAACTGGTTACTGGTGGTCTGAACTCCCATACTTTGCATATGGGCTGTTGTTAATCCAGCTTGGATTGATTGCTTTCGGAGGAGTTCAATCGTTTGGCGCATATCTGTTAATTCGCCATCTTTCCGTTCGGCTGTGACGGTGAGCTGTTGCAATCGTTGGGTCATGTTGGAAAGGCTTTGCTCGAATGCCGCCACTACATGAGCCTAGAAGAAAGAAAAAAAAATAGACGCATGGTTAGATATATAATGTAATAATGCGACACAAGAAGCAACGGGAGTCTAGTAAAAGATATGAGATAGTGTTATCCTGATTTAAGATAATACGTTGATAAATCGAGATATTCTAAATGTGGGTTTAATTGTGCTACTGTTGAGGTAAAAAGAAGTTTTGTAAAGTTTTGGCTCATCCTGGAAACAGAACGCCCGGTGAGAACTAATTTTTGAGTCGGAGTAGCTTAGTTGGCGAGAAGGGACCCGGGGGAGAAGTTAGGTAAGTCCTGGAAACAGTCGTTAAACAAGGTATAGAGACGATCCCAAAAAAGTTTCAAAGCGTCCATTGGAAAGAAGAAAAGGTCGTTTTCACACCATCGTACCTACAAAAGGAATTTTAAGGTATTCTTGAATGCCAGACCGACGTGTGAGCGAAGGAAGAGGCAGATAAAGTAAGGAGATAGCTATCCACATTGGTCCGGATATTGCAACAAAGAATGCGAATTGACGCGCGGTTTCTGGAGAAGGAAAAAAAAATCGAAAAGGAGGACTCTATAAAGAAATGCGAGATATAGAAGATCGAAGACCAACTAATCCACAAGGAACAGCTACTACTATTCATAGGGTAAGATAACTGGGGACTAACAGTCCCAAGAAAATCAAAGTAATGTAAAATCTTCGAATCCGTCACCTAGGCCACGTGTTTGGTCTTCAGTGTTCTTGCGAAGCAATGAAGGACGTGACTCGAACCAACGCTAGGAAAGGTTAGAACTAAAGCACCAACTCATTAGACTACTGACACGATGATACCTTAATTTCTTATATAAGCTATAATTGGTACTTTACTGCTTTGGTGTACGTGACGATGAGTTTTGTTATCCTCTTCCCTGTATTACGATGTGTACATGTTCGCTAGCTGTCAGATTCGCTTCAGGTCCTTTACGGGTACAAGGCCAGATACCAAGTCAAAGTGATACCGCTGAACTGCAGTAAGGCTTTCCGGATCGTCTCATCAATGTGTGAGGGGAAATTAAGCTCCCTGTCGCAAAGGGTCCCAAAGTCTCGAATAGATTGGACGATGGTCGGGGGTTGGTTATGAATCGCCACAGGTCCTTTACGAGTACAACGCCAGAGACCGAGTCGAAGTAATAACGCTGAATTGCAGTACCGCTTTTCGGATCGTCTCATCAATGTGTGAGAAAAAGTTAAGCTCCCTGTCGCAAACGCTCCCAACGTCTCTAGTAGATTGGATGATGATCGGGGGATGGTTATGATGGGAATAGCGGCCGGGGTCGAGTGAATACGTTTACGAGAAAAAGTTATGGATTGGCATTTGACGATGTTAAGTACAAAGCAGTTTTTATCTCACCAAGTGGAGAAGTTGTCAATGTCTGATTGCAGCAATGCAGAATCAAGTGGTGACACGATGATCTTATATAACTTAGTGTCGACAACGTATAGAGACAAGTAGGAATTCTTAATGATCTTATCAATGTCATTGCTAGAACGACGGAGAGATATCTTAGCTTTCGATAAACATTACTTTGAATAATGTTCATTTGGCTTTGAAATAAATGCACACTCCAGCAAAAAATATGGACGTTTCAAAGTATACAATCAGTATAAACACTTCTACTTCCTTCTGTTATTTCTAAAGCTTTCACTAGCCAATAATAAAAGGTTCTCCGACGATTACAAAAACAAGAAGAATTCAAACTCTCATATGAGCAAGGGCGGAACAATTGGCTAATTCACAAAAAAAAAAATGCATCTGTGTTAGACAGATAATTGCATTAAAGTAGGCGATATCAACCCTTTCTCTATCACGGAACACATTATTTAAATTGCAGGGCTCCGGATTAGAAATCAAGTCCCTTATCACTCAGGCAATTACAATCTCATTTCTGCGTAACGAACTTTGGAAAAGCGATGACTCATTTTTCAATTTCATTTAATATCCAAAAAGTACAACGTCGCAGACTACAAAAAAAAGCATTTTAAACATCCAACTATTGAAGACGGTTCGGGTTGAAACGATGGAGCGTTTATTTAAGAACAAGTCCTGAATATGTAATTAGCAATCATTTGAATGCATTTACCTAACAGAGATCTTGAAGAAAAGGGCAACCAAATTTGTATGCAGCCAATGGTGCATTTGGGTTGTAGCCTCCCTTGCTAACCGTTTGTGTCTGCGACGAACAACATTACCGACAACATAGACTACACACTACTCTTTGTCAGTCAGTTTGCCATCAAATCGTAGAGATACCGTGCGGACTTGGGGATTTAAATATGATTAATGTCTGGCGTTTCTGACGGAGTTGTTGCTCGAGCCCTTGCAGTGTATATATGAATACAAAAGTGGAAGTGAACGATAGCCGAAAGGAAGAGGGATTGATTTGGGACAGCGGCGATGGTGTTTGTACTATGTGATTGCCACGTTCGGCAAAGTCGAAAGCCTGTGTGGATATCACTCACCCATCTCGATGAAAATTTGAAACTTATAAGAGCAAGTGCACATGAGCCATTTATGGAGATTAGTAATAGAGAAATTGAGTTTGGGAATAAAATCTTCTTTTATTCCCAACCTCAGTTTTTCTCTTAGTAATCCTCATGAATGGCTTCCATACCAAACTCCTTGTGTACTTGTTTTTATAAACGTTTCAGATTTCCTGGTCTGTATGAGGGTAGAAGCATCTATATTCAGTAATATCGTGCGTCTAGTGGGTTACCATAGAGATGCTTAATTTTTAAAGAGCAACTCGTCTTTTCTTTTTTGTTTCTTATTATATATTATATTTTGAGTGTTTTTGATTATAGTATAACGAAGAATATTTTTGTGAGCAAGGTATGAGATAACCTTCATATATTTCGCTGTTTACCATAAAAAAGAAAGATTAAAAAAATTGATAACAGCGAATTTTTGGAAGATTTCTTGAGGCCAAAATTTCCCAAAATTATTCCTAGATTCTGCTAATTGTATGAAATAATTGGTAGGTTCATTAACTGCGCCAGTAGCGTAGAATTGTCAGTTGAACTTTTGCAAATAGTTGAAACTTTTTTTTTAATTACTTGCTTCAATTTTACAAGAATAAATAATAGGGCTTCTTGAGGAGAAAGAAAAAGGCTTGCATATCGCAAAACTCCTTCAAATTATTTCTAGATTCCGTAACTTCTCACCATTTTTCAGGAATAGTAGGCTAAGAAGCCCTAAAAGTTACAGTGTCGAAAAAGGTGAACTTAACAATTAACGCGAAACGCGATGGAAGAGAGAGTGAGTGAGAGAGAAAGAGAGAGAGAGAGAGAGAAAGAGAGAGAAAGAGAGAGAGAGAGAGAGAAAGAGAGAGAGAGAGAAAGAGAGAGCGAGAGGGGGGTATGAAAAAGAGGGGGGGGGGAAGAGAGGGGATGAGAAAGAGAGTGAGGTAAAAAGAGAGAGAACAAGAGACAGATATAGAGTGAGAAAGAGAAAGAGTGAGAGAGAAAGGGAGAGAGCGAAAGAGAGAAAGGGAGAGAGCGAAAGAGAGAGAAAAGGAGAGAGCGAAAGAGAGAGAGAGAGAACAGGAGAGGGTGAAAGAGAGAGGGTGAAAGAGAGAGGGAGAAGACAGAGGATGGTGAAATGATGTACATCCTGTCAAAAAAGTATCGGGAATTGTCTACGCTACTCGAAGGCATGAAGATTTTTTGGCTCAGATTTGTACAGCTGTCCTTAATTATGATGCCAAATTTGGAATGATATTTCCTAGATGAATCTCACAACCAGTGTGTTTACAACAGCTGTCACTGCCAGTAGTACGCGTCTAAATTTAAAATGAGTGATATTGCTGATCAAACGTTGTGCTGCGAATGAAGTGGCATGTGCTAACGCATTGAAGATATTTCAGATGGCTTATGATGGTGGCCAAAGACCATTACATGGGAGGTACAAAGCGACCTCAACGAGGATCAAGAAAGACGTCGAAGACTTGGTTTATTCTGCACGTCTGTCTACAAGTTTGACCAAAGATATCATCGAATAAATGAATGAAATTTTATCGTAACGCCGATATTCCACCTGCAGAGATACTACACGAACTAAATATGTCTAATGGGTGTGTGTTTAATTTTTTGTGAAAAATTTGGGTATAAGACGCGTGGTTGCAAAACTCACAACAAAATACTCGAATTACTACAAAAACCTTATCGTGAGATGATTTCTGTGGGAACGTTCATTTCTGTGGAAATGGTGCTGATGAAACTCCGATCACAAGTTCATGGAGCCCATCACATGTGGTGATGAGAGACACGAGCTTTAGAGTGTAATATGAAAACAAGCCAATGAACATCTATAATAAAACGAATATAACCCGCGGTTAAGGAAAAGTCTTTATTCAGTTCAAAGACTACAGAAGAATTGGTCACGTAATATCAACCACAGGAAAACTGCCAGAGAGAGAGAGGGGGAGAGAGAGAGAGTGAGAGATAGAAAGAGAGAGAGAGAGAGCGAGAGAGAGAGAAAGAGGGGGAGAGAGAGGGGGGGGGGGGGAGAAAGAGGGGGGGGGGGGGATAGGGACAGAGAGAGGGTGAGAGATATGGACAGAGAGAGAGAGATGGAGACAGAGAGAGATAGAGACAGAGAGAGAGAGAGAGTGAGAGAGGGAGAGCGAGTGAGAGAGGGAGAGCGAGAGAGATAGAGATATAGACACAAAGATAGAGAGCGAGATGGGGATAGAGATAGAGATAGAGACAGAAATAGCGATAGAGATAGAGATAGAAATAAAGATAGAGATAGAGATAGAGATAGAGGTAAAGATAGAGATAGAGATAGAGATAGAGATAGAGATAGAAGTAGAGATAGAGATAGAGATAGAGATAAAGATAGAAGTAGAGATAGAGATAGAGATAGAGATAGGGATAGAGATAGGGATAGAGATAGAGATAGAGAGGGAGAGAGCGAGACAGAGAGAGGGAGAGAGACAGCTCAATATACAATGCCTACATTATAATGGTGGTGGTTTTGATTACTCTACATTTACACTGACCTGCACTACAGTATTACAGCACCTGGAACTGAAAAACTACAAAAAAGTCGATCAAAAGAGAAGGCGATGTTCATTGGATTCTTCGGATTTCGGTGTCTGGTGCACTACGAATTATTTCCACAGCGTGAAACAGCCAAACATGAATGTAAGATTGTATCCGCCAAAAACAGCCAAATTGGTGGACCAATAATCTTTGAGCTTTACAGGACGAAAATGTGCCGTCTCACCGAGGTAGGATGAAGAACTATTTTCTGGTTATAATCCCGAAATTTATAGGTATAATCGTCAATAAGATTTAATAAGAGATAATTGTCAGTAATATGAAGCTTAACTAAAATTAAGCTTATTTTTTGTTAAACGGCTTTGTAAATGTTCAACATCTTTTTCTTTTCTTTTTTTTGTTGCTTTAAGGTCCGCATAAAAGGGGATTTTGAAAAGCGCTTAAATGTCAGAGCAGAGTGCGTAATGTAATGTGAAGTTTTAGCCACGAGAAATTAAATTCTGGATTGAAATAGAGCCCATATTGTGGCAGAAGCTGATAAGCAATATCACTTCGCATGTACCAGGTGTACCGGCATGAATTGAGCGTTTTTTTTTTAAATAAAACACTCATTTTAAATGGGAAAGTAAAAACCATTTTATTCGAAGTATTGGCCATTGCTTTCTACACATTTCGACCACATTTCTGGCAATTTGTGGATACCACGCCAATAAAACCGGTAGTCTTTTGAGGCAAACCATTCATGGTTCAAATTGATCATTTGTCGGTGGCGTTGCGCATCAGCAGTTTCGCCAGGTTTTAGAAATTCATGATACACTACCCCCTTCTGGTCCCACCAAACACAGAGCATTGTTTTTTTTCCGAACAGATCGGGCTTTGCAATCGATGCTGACGCTTCTCCTGGATGTATCGATGATTTTTTGCGTTTAGGATTTTTTTTTAAATCCTAAATTTATTATTTATTATTATCAGAAATTGTTTGTTGTGCAACATTTAACATTTGTGCCATTTGTTTTTGACTTAAAGTGTCATCTTGATCCAATATTGCTTGCAATTCGGCAATTCTTCAAACTTTGTTGGTGGTCTTCCACGTTCTTCATTTCGCACATCAAAATCATTATCTCTGAACCGCTTAAACCATCTTTTGCATGTTGCTTTCGATAGATGATGACCACCATAAGCCTCGACAAACAAGCATTCAATGCAGCACTTTCCTTCAAATGAAAACAAAAAATTAATGCTTTCCGCAAATCATCATTTTCTGGTACAAAATTCGACATTGTTGTTTGTATAATGACTTGATGCATACTAAATATGTATGACAGATGTCAATGCAACCAAATAAAAAAACATAAGGACTCGTTCACAAAAACGTTCCCTATCGATACATTTGTATCTTAACGCTCACTTCACACCGGTACACCTGGTATACGTATTTTAGGAAAGCATGACATACTTATATTGAATAAAAATTATCGCCCGGATACGCCAAAACGCTGCGAAAACCGAAGCGGCTTTTTCGAACGTTTCGGAGCCTTTAAATTGCTGCGGAAATCAGCTTTAAAGAAATATAAAACAAAAATTCCCACATTAAATTTTTTTTTTTGATATCATTTTTGGGATACGTAATTTAAGCTTTAAAAAAAAGGAAAAAAAATTCTCGATAGATCAGCTACCACTAACAGATTATATTTTGTTAAAAAGTTGCTTTATTCAACGGATATGTAATATTATACACCCACCAAATGTAAACTAGTTTTCAAATTATAACACCCGAAATTCAGTATAAACTTATCTATATTCCAATGTGATACAATGTCGTTAGCATCCCGAACGTCTACGTAATTTAAATAATTGATGTACCATCACAGCATCATTTATAAACTATATAAACGGCACATCCGCCTAGTTAAGAACATACATTTCCATATCTTCGCATTGTATCACACTATTGAGACAATAATCCAAATCCTTCTTTATGTCCTTTATCGGATTCTTGTTGAACAAAAGAACAAACTACTTCAACAAACTTAACTTCTCCATTTCAAAATCTTAAATCAAGTATTACTTGTACATCAGCGGAAACTATTAATCTCATTCACGCTTGAGATGCTGCCAACGAAGACGGAACCCACAATCCATATTGTGCACTTGACTAAGAAACGACCTGACGCCATTGAACTTGTAATGACTCAGTCGTCATTCGCCAGCTGCCTTTCCAGCCGAAGGCACTAAAAAACCAAAACAGATGCGGATGCAAAAATGTTCACATACATAAATGAGAGCGTCAGAGAAAACACCCAAAAAGTAAACCGCTACCAGAATTCATATTTGAAATCGTGGGAACATTCAGACACTTCCTCTCTATAACGCTCCTTTCCTGTTCCTCTCATTAAATTGTTTTATTCGGAGTTCTATTTGCAGTTAATGGTTGGGCCTGAGGGTTCCGGGTATTCAGTTCTCCGTTCAAACTACGAAAATTGAATACCCGACTAGGGTGTTATCCGATGCGAAACGTGAATTAGACAACCATCAGCAATACAGAGGGGAATCTATGGGAAGGATATGAGATACGTCTTCGTGAATGGAACACGCTTCGGTTGCAATTTTTTTTGCATGTAAACTACTGACTGCATCAATGAATTTAGTCAGATGTTGTAGGGTGTTCAATAGCTGGCAGGTCAATGTGCTCCATGGATGATTGTGGCGGATAAATTGCTGTCTAATTGGAGAATGAAATTCGTCAAAAGTTTTGGCGCTATGAAATGTGACCTTTGCATTTTCAATCTCTCAGTAAAATTATACGCTTTTGGTAAGCTTTTAGTTTTAGTAATTAATTTTATATCGATTTCGATATTTTTTTTTCTGCTGTTGTCGACATCCTGTTAAAAACGTTTACTATATAAGTTAAGAAACTGTGTACCTGTTGCATTCATTTTTCGTATTTAATATTTAAGGATTGGTATGGAAATTAGCAAAGATTGCTTTAACCAATTTATTTGTTGTAACAATAATAAGGTTTAACGTGAGTGAAACTGCTAAATTCCTGGGTTAATCACCCACATGGACTGTGATACACTATTCACTTTGCAGAATCGCATAGAAGATGTTTTCTCATTTTTTATTGAAATCGGGAGACCCGGGTGCCCAGTTATAATTTACGATGTTCTTTTTGTCTAGGTTTTTCAATTAATCCTTATACAGTTTGGAAGTAGTTTTATGATCACTCTCCTGTTGAAGTAGAAAGTTTCTACCACTCAATTGACGACGATGAACTACAATTCCTTACAGATACTCCACTTCTAGAATCCCTGTGTGAAAATATCCTTTTTCTCGTTAAAAATTTCAACTTTGAATTCGCCACTACGTAAAAATACACTGTTCGTGTCTTCCTATTTACGACCCCAACGAAGTCCTTTTATGTTTTTCTGTTGCCAAAAAAATGGTTTCTGTATCTCTATTCGTCTTAAATTATTTGCATCTAGGATTCGATTCTGTCACAGTAGTTACCTGAAAGCTTATGGCGATTTCAGTTTCGTCTGCATTTCGGTCTGCTGTCATTGAACCTACATTAGGCTTTTGCAGTATTTTGAGGGACATCCTCCAGATCCCGATCCAGGTAAAAAACGTGGTATTTTCACACAACGTTATAAAAAAAATGTTTGATATTACTATAAAGGCACTTTTTAAGTGTTTAAATTTTCCTTACTTTGATATTTATTTATTTATTTTTTTTTTATGATTGCGAATTTTTGAGAAGTTTCATGTTAGAATGACTTCAATAAAATTTTTACCTGCTCAGTAAACGTTGATTGTCAAAAATAAAATAGCGACTCAGCGTCAGGGCTTGCTAAAATTTTAAACTGCGTGATTTCAAAGTGTAAAGTGTAAGAGCTGAGGACCGATTTTTAAAGAACTTACTATATAACCGCCTCAAGGTTAAGCTACCGTATGTGCCGAAGAGTTTTTAATTGCAAATCTGTTAATATTCACTTTTTATGTTATAAATTATCTTTGGTGGATTGTGGCGTTTCAGATACACAGATACACACACAATACCCAAGCAAATAGTGAAGAACACCGAACGAAAATCGAATAAAAAAATGTATCAGAGCCGTATACCATAGCGTTAACATAACAATTCCACATCAGTTGAGTGTACTTGAGTTTAGAAATCGAATTCGTACACGCGCCAGTGGTCTGATGTGTTGAGCATTGGTTAGATTTTTTTAGTGATTCTAACTGTCATAGCGTCAGTTCGAATCACATGTTCTTCACTATCGTCGCAATACGCGATAGATTTATATCTTTACAATTCAGCGATTACTTTTTTTGGTACTTTTGCATTGCAAATAATTTTCGTGACAATATTTTTAGACACGAAATATTTATCATTTTCATAATTTTCATGAACACCTTTTAATTCAATAATATAATTAAAATTTTGATATTATTCAACAATATTCTGTATGAAATTAATTTTTATGGAGGGTCAACCGTCGGCTATACGTATACGGTATATTGTGGCGGTTGTGAACATTACTGGTGTCATTTGGTTCCGAGTGACTATAGTCACCCTTAGTTAATGATCGCCAATATGGTTTTCGGAGCAACATATTTCACAGGAGGTCTGATGACGTATTTATCAAATGATCCAGCTACTCCATCCACTACTTCAGTGAACGTGAGGTTGTCGTATGGGGTATTGTCAGATCACGAGTTTGATTGCCATTATATCTATAGGTATTCAAGCAATCAATATCCCCGAACACGACGACTTTATACATCGACGACTTAGAAAAGTCTAAATTTATGAAATGTGTTCAAAATTTTAGAAATTTCAGATATCCATACTTGCTTTGCTGCACGATAGTATGTTTATACACTTATTCGATGATTCAAAACAACGTTGGTAATAGTTACAAATCGTGACAGTCCTTAAATTGATTACTGCACAGACGTTTTCTAAGGTATGACAAGAATAAACGAAATGTTTATCACTCAACCGCCGTGTAACATGGAGCTGTCAGTTGAACCTACGATACATACAGCCACAGCAGCATGTGGGTATGTGGGGGTACGATGGTCCGTGCGTCGGCATGGACGCTGATTCTACCATCCATCCACTACTTCCTCTAAATGTTCCACCGATTGTTACACCGAACAAAAGAACGAAACGCCACCACGTTTGTTCACAACCAGGAATAAGGGGAACAAAATAAACACACATGGTAGTCATCAGAAATAAACGCACTGTCCACCAAAGGTGAGAAGAAAAGTAAAACACTGGACCTTTATGTTTATTGCTTCATTTTTTTATTTTTGCACTATTTTACAGCGAGTTTGAATATCGATTTGGTGTACACTATTAGTTAACTTATTTGTAATTACACAATACGATACGAAGCAGCTGAAGGAGGAAATAGTTAATTGAAACAAAAGTTTGCACACATTTGCACTATTGTATTTAACAGGGGTCACTAGAAAAATTAAGCAATACCGAGGAATTCGAATTTACTACGCCAACGACTCCGTAAATTATCACGTCCCCGTGTGCACCGGGGTAGCGGGAGCGGCACGACCAGCACGGTCGGTAGATGTGTGGGGAGGAAGTATGTACCGGCATGGGTACTCCGTTCCCTTGCTCCGCCAACATCTGATTACTGTAGTCCATTTCGCCGCCGTAAACTACACTGTTCGTCGAGAAAAAGGAAAACACAAAAGTTTCGCGGAAAACGCTCGGAAACTGCAACACAACCTCCACAAACAGGAAAGGTAAAAGGAAACATTGGTCACTGTTATTAGTGAAAGGTTTTTTTTATTTTTAATGAATCTTAAACAAACACTGAAGAACAAATAATTTTAATTACACACGAACGGTTAACAAAAAGGCAAAGTACAAACGGTAAAATAATTGAAACGTGTGTATTTAATTAAGGAGAAAATTCGTACTGACTCGCGGGGACAACGACACAAAGGATTATTACATTATCGCTTCCCTGTGCGCACCAGGGTAGCGATGGAGCCTCGATCCGCTCGGGTCGAAGGATGGTAAAGGACTCAACGATATTCAATCGTTGTTAAAAGAAATTCAGCTGTGAAGTTGGTTCTCTTAAATTAAGGGTGCATTTCCTGTTCCAAGAGAGACGTAAAGTCTCTCTTTTGAGTAACCAAACCGATCTCATAGAGGAGATCTTCACGATACGCAAGTGTGTGTGTACGTCGGTTCTTTTCATGGCTCAACGCTATGATGAATAACCTGAAACACAAAGCAAGGGAAAGGATCGTAGAGATGTTTGTTTATATGAGAAGTTTACTGGGAAACGGATCCAGAACTATGTAGGATAAAAGAGATTTATGACCTGTGTCTATGCTGTGGTTCGGATGCGTAGGTAAATGTATCGCCATTAGGAAGAAGCGCTAATGGTTTTTCCATTTACACAATGGGAAATGTGTTAATGGCATCGCTAGTAAGAGTAGGTATTGAGTTCCTATTTGCATTTAAATATGCTGTAGGATTAAATTGATGCAAGAGACGCGGAATGCGTATTTGCATTGGTCCCTAGGGTGTAAGTCGCCAGCCAATGTGTATATAGGGAACATTGTTGTACACATGGCGCGGCTGGGAAAAATAGACGGCACAGTATTTATGATCCCTGTCATGAAGGTTACAATGTATGTAAATCTAATTATTTTGTTTTCCGGAATTCATCTAAGGAAATTTGACTGGCGACGTAGATGCCGAAATTGATTGGAAATTCCTGGTAAGCTAATAAAGAAATCTTAAGGAGCAGTGGTATGCGAAGAGAATGCATGAAGGTAAGTTTTCTTTACAGGGACTTAAAGATCATAGATTAAATGCGTGCAGCATTTTTAGGTGCCGAATGCGAAACGAAACCTAGACAAGGGATACAGACAAAGAAAGGAGCGACCTAATGCATCGACCGGTAATGCAGCGGCCACTCATTAGATGCTAAAAGGTAGTACGATACTTTATACAATGGAGATCCTATATCGTATCTCTGCCGACTGGGAGAATCGGGTTCTTTTGTTTGCATATGTTTATGCTATTGAATCCAATCCGGCAGGTAAGCGCACCGATGGTGATTGTTTGAAGATTCAAACAAAGAAGTATTTCCGAGAGAAGTACTTGCAGCTGAATCAATAGTTGCAAGTTTTCGGAAAGCAATTTAAATAGTTACACAGTGACGGCTGTGTATAGTATCTGTGTCAATTACGCATGGCATCTACGGCGACGCCAGGATCGAACTGTAGTGTGAATATCTACACTAATTGGAAATTCGGTTCCTGGTCGCTAATGCAGAGATGCATTGATACATGTATGAATGCCCTTGTAGGAAAAATTCTTTACACGCATTTTCAGGTAATGTATTGAAAGCATTAGAGGTTGGAATTATACACTCAGTAATGAACAGTCTCGAGTGTGTGGTGTGTTGTGCGCGATTTTGATTTGCTAACTACCCGTTAGATATTTACAATTCAAACCCAGGTAATAGTGAATTTAATCGTTTGGACCCATTTAATTTTGCAGGCTTTCGTCATTGTGTCGGCTTCTCCGATTGCGCGATCGCGAATTGTGTCAAATATTTCTGCGCGAACGCAACGTGCCCCTTGTGTTAGTTCTCATTCGGTGGCACGAGTAACGCACCATTTGAGTAGACATTCCGGATAACAGTGTTAGTGGCGAAAGAACAATTGTACGTAGCAAGATTGGGAGCTCGAGTATTGCTTCATAAACTACTCGACCTGGTATGTGAAAACAAACGAGTGGATCCCGAAAAGTACGAATTCCGACATCCAGCTGATCCTAGTTAAGTTTTCAGTTGCGGCTTAACAATCGGCGCTGTGGGACTTTCTGACATTCGTTTGTGTCATAAGTCCGAAACCTATGACACATTCAATGCTGATGAAATTATCATGTTACAACGCACAACAGGTGGACGTGACTCAATGTCCTCGTTTGAATTCAGTTGCCGAAATTCGAAGCACACAAATAAGACACCAAGTCCGTATAGTTTTAGCAATTCATTGAATTCTATGGATTGAACAGGAATGCATTCAAGCTATCGTCAGTCGATGCCAAAAATGTTTGTTCAATCTACAATACCTCATATTGCACCAACAACAAAAAAAAAAACAAATAGCACCGAAACCTCCGAGTCAGAATTTTATCCCCGAAAAGGACGTGCCACAAACATTATCAAATGTCACGCCAAAGTGTGCGAATCCAGATCAGCGGAATGTTCCTCAAGTCTACTGGTTACGACCCCTACCAAGAAAGAAGTTTCGTGTCTGCTTCAAAAGAGTTGCCCAGAATAGTTGGAAATCGTGGAAGAATTTCCAATTAAAAAGCTTCTGTCGGAAGTATACACCACCATTGAAAATGAAAAGCATTATAATGAACATAAAAGCCCGAAAAATCCCGGAGCCCAACTAGATGGGGTCTCAACAGTGCATTGCGATGCGGACCTTACTACGAACACACCAATCGAAACGAAACGAAACCTGTTGAGCCTACATTGTCGGAAGCAGACGGTTTAGGCGAACAAGAAGCAAAAGTTATCAATGAAATGGACTCAATTATCAACAGCATTGAGACCATCATCCAACAAAAACCTCTTTTAAGTACTTTAGATCGCTTGGGAATCAGCGAGGAAGAGGAGGAAAACTGGAAGGAAACCAAGATGTACAAGAAGCGATGCACTATCACCCTCAACACCACCATCAACATCCTCAAACATCGCCGAAGTATCACGCGATCGGATTTATTTCACTCCGCTCGCCAACAAGAGAACGAATCTAAGACTCCCAAAACATCCGAAGAAACGTTGACTACCAGAAGTTCATCATTCCTCTACCTAGTTAAATTCAATTCCGATAATCAACATAGTCCAACGGAGGAGGAAAATTTAAGCCAATGCTGATCATCGAGTGAGCTGAGCATTAGCGAGTCGCCTAGCCTCCAAGGCCTTGGGGCTATGAAATCCATATTAAACTATCGCAAGAGTGTGCCGGTGCCGCCAAGCCCCACGGTACACTTACCTTAAAAACCCCCATTACCACAACCCAGTCTGCATAAGCTTTCGCTAATGCAATTCGCATTAGCATCTTAAATGCTTCATGCATTATATAGATCAAATCTACAATCCAAAAATTCCCTGCAAAAGAAAACTTACCTTTCCTGCATTCATTTATTTGAATTCAAAATTCCAAACAGCATATCCCTGCAAAGAAAACCTCGGTTCACATATCATATCAGCCTGTCTGCTTCGTTTACCCATTGCCCCCGAGCACGTGTAAACCACACAGATCTGAACGATCGCACACATACCACCACGAGAGACTTTACGTTTCTCTGGTGGTAGGTAAAAACGATATCCTTATTGGAGAGGATATCTACCACGACACAATAAACTGACCCCAAGAAGCGAACCATCGCTGCACGAGATGATTATCGCTGAGTCCCTTTTCATCTGCCGACGACAATAGTCGTGCGGACTCCCGCGGTCTGTAGCGCTGCAGACACGCGATAAATTCGGAGTCGTTTTCGTGTAGTACCCCGAGTCGTGGTAGTGTTGAGAACGTTGGCCAAAAAGTGTCGCAGCCACCGAATATTCCACATCGCGGACCAGTTCATATCAATTAACTTTGCCTTACTGTTAATCGTTAATGTGTAAATTTCACCACTAAATAAAATAACACAAATTTCTCTAGTGACCGCCGTCCAAATAGAGCGAAGTTTTGTTTTGATCTTTGTGTTAGACTGTATTCGGCAGAACGGTGGACATTTAGTGGACGGTGGGGCGAAGTAGAACTTCGTGTCGAACGCCGGCACATTGACTTCTTCCCCACAAGATTAGTATGAGTAGCCAAAGCAGTACCGAGGAGCAACGACAACCTGCTTCATCATGTGATACAGAGAACATAACGGAACAACAATCATCAAAGAATAACATATTAAGGACACAAATTGTGAAGCAAAGTGAAGAGAAGATCTACCGATATTCCAGACCGCCTAGGATTAATTTTTATATTTGGAATGAACGGCCTAAAATCCAAGTAGCCAGCAAGAACGAGGGTGATTACATATTCGGCGGAAAGATTAAAGGTCACAATGTCCCGACTACGGCCACAGTAAACCTTATGCAGCAGAAGAACTTCAGAAATTCCACTCCAAATCCAGTGGGCAATCGACTCCCCTTTGGTCGAAGAGTCGAGTACAAAAAGACGACATCACTGGCAATGACGCCTCTAAAAGAGACCAATTCAAGAAATTCTGCTACAATTCAGCTGGTAACTCTTCCTACAACGTCTCAACGTTTTTCTCCATCGCCCCCTGAAACAATGCCGAATCCAAAATTTATTCTCGGTGGTCGCATGTCCAATCCAACACCTCTTACTAAAGGCGTCACCCAATCTCTGAATTCCAAAACACCCACGCCAGCCATATTAACGTTGCGATGACTGATGATTGTTGTTTTTTTTTTTAAATAATACTTTAATGTGTACATTTTACTGGAACTGTGATAAAAATATTATTAGCCGTGTAGAATATTAACAAACAATTATTTTATAGATGAATGGAAATATCGGGTTTTCCAATAGGGACTTGACAACGTTGAATTTATTTTGTGAACGCACCCTTTTACTAATCATCGAACTGTCAGTGTCAATTTATTCAGTAAACTCAACATGGTTAAGTACACGAACGAACAACGTCTGCAAATTATAAAAATTTACTACCGAAAAAACGTTGTCAAGTCCCTATTGGAAGACCCATTAAAATTAGACCAAATGAAGTTTCTACCCTCGCCATAATGAAAATCAAAGACTATTCAAACCAATTACTCTATGTGGCCGATTTATCTCCTCCGATACATTTTGAATGATGGACGCTGGGTCCTGAGTATTTTTTTTACGACAATTCGAACCATTGGGAGGTGCACACCATCCTCCAGGACTTACAAAGCAAATGCATGTTTATTAACAGGTTAAATTGCTGGTTAGATGCTATGGAAATTCTTTCTGTAAAATTGGAGCATAATACGGGGCATGTAGTTAATTTCAATATATATTTGTTCACGCTGTATGCAGCGTCATCGAGTGTTTTTCATTTGGTCTGTGCCTGGATATTCTCAAACCTGAGACCTTCTGAAATTGGTTTCAAACGCCCCGATTTGCCACAATTAGCTTGAAATAAATGATTGTCACT
This sequence comes from Microdon myrmicae, assembly GCA_963931805.1. Taxonomy (NCBI): domain Eukaryota; kingdom Metazoa; phylum Arthropoda; class Insecta; order Diptera; family Syrphidae; genus Microdon; species Microdon myrmicae. Next base: position 68,345,228 of record OZ007496.1, on the reverse strand, counting down.
TCAACGAAACATAACACATAAACAGATGTGTACCTAAACAGCTTTATTGAGGCGGATTAATATCCTATTTTTGAATACGATCTATAATACAAGGCGGGGTAGACGAATTTGCTGATTTAGATATTATTGTCAACACACAACATTAGTCGAATTCGGAACCTTAAATAATACCCACATTTCGACAGCCAGAAGAATCGTTTTCTTTAGCTGAGCTAGGTTGTTCTTTAGTTCCGCCGTTATAAGAAAGTCCCTATAAAAAACTTGCAGGGCGGACTATATCAGACGACTGTGCAGGTCACTTCAGATCTCGTCACAAGGAGATGAGGCGAGGTGAGAATGACGAACGTGTACTCCGTCTTCATCCACCATTCCACGATGGTGACTAAACATAGCTATATATAGAAAACAAGCACTACTGAATATGCTCATCCTCACCATCTTTGGAAAAACCTACATTTCAGATCAGCCAATTCAAATCAACGAGTTCCTCTGACCCGTCCTGTTTTTAAGGCAGATTATAGTTCAGCCAATGTGTGTTCTGTAGAAAGGTTGAGAGGTCTAAACAGGTTGTCTTAAAAATGGTAGTACGGTATTGGCTAGTGACTTTTGAGAGCAATGGCGTCGAAAATGTAGAATGACATTGAAGAAAAAGATTAAGTACTTGTTTTTTGTGTGAACCAGCTATAAAAAGATATAACCAAAAATAATCAGTGTTAAGCTTGGATTCGTAGTCGTTATATTGTCATATTTGACAGAAAATGAAAAACCGAAAACCAAGCACAACTATCAGTTCTTCACTCTTTGAACATGTCGACACTAGAGGGCTTAAGTAATTCGAAACCTCTGTGGTAAGTCTATTTTATAGATAATTTGTCTTTTTTTATTGTTGACCACAACTCACAACACATAATCCAACAATCTTTTCTCCACCTCGGATCAAATGGCAGACAAATCGACAATTAAACGCTCAATTGGCCAGACACTAAATGGATTAGAGGATACAAATCGTGTCCAGACAGAGGGTAATCTCTAAACATATTCCCACACGCATTTACTATTCTTTGTTTTCCCTTTAGCTTGCGGCTAGTTAAGCCGATTAGGCGGAGTGGTCGAAGGTAACTGTCGTAAGGTTATGCTAATTTCGCATACACTACTGTAGTATAATATAATAGCTCTCCTAGGCCTTGTACACTCTTGATAACGTTTTCCTTAATCAAATTTGACAATTCTTTTATTCAAAAAAGTTAATGACAAATTTATCTTTGATTCATTTTCTGCCTTTAGAAAGCAAGTCTTTTCTTGCCTGTCATAAAAGATTTCTTAAATTAATCTAGCTAGACCTCATAAAAAAGCATATCACTATTAGGGCCACTAGGTGATTTCACAGCCTCTCACCTTGACAACACATAAAAATGAACTTTTTTTTCAACCTATCAATGGGTTCTTAGCGAATGATCTTATTAAAAACAGTCAGTCTTTATGATGCTGTCTTAAGTTTCTTAAAAAGGTCTAAAACCTGTTTCATAGTTTTATGTTTTTGGGACAAAAGTCTTCAAGCTTGAGACAAGCCTTACCTAAACACCACCCTTTAGCGTTCAGAAATCAGTCAAATAGTTCTTGTCGACAACTAATAATATACCAACGAAATTTTATTTGTAATCCGTTTTTTATGGTTGTGATGTAAACATAAACTGAAATGTTAAGATTTTCTAATGATTCTACCTTCTCGTCAGAAGATGAAATAATGAGAAATGTATATGGGTCAACACAAAGTAATTAAGGCATCACAAATCCCTGAGATTGTTTTGTTCCTCTTGGTGGTTTTATAGTTAAAAAAGTACAATTAAACATTTTCTTAATTAGCTGTCAATTCCCAGCTCATTGAAACTAAGCTCGAATGTAGGATTTCATATTTCAGTTCAGAGATAAGTTTTGAGGTCAGGTTCACCCGAGCTTCAGATTTTATGGTTTTATATTTCCAGCATTAATAGGGTTTTCATTGGTTCATAAAAAATGTTCCAAATTATTATTTATAGGCCCATTAACTTCACCTTGCGGGCGTTAGACGTGACAGGTTGGATTTTAAAAAGGACAAAGTAGGACGATAATTGGGAAGAATCTATTGTCTTCTTTTTATAGAAAAAGTCCAATGAACTTTTTTTTACAGCGTTCGCACATCGTGAAATGTGTTCTAAAGAGAAGGTAACATTCTGTTGGCTAGAAGAGCTAAGACCGGCGAATAGGATAAAACATCCCACTTCAATTGATAAAGGCCGGCCTGATCCAGCGCTATCTTGATGCAATAAAAAACCTTCCGGTTAATAAGTTCCAGCATTTACCGTGGTTTTGATCTCCCCAATTAAAGATGAGCCCGAAGTATTGCCTGAGTAAAATTTCTCTGTTCAGTGATATTAGTCACTGTATAGGGGAAAAGGTAAGATCCTCCATAGATGTCAAGGAAATTGCTTGACACACATCCATTGATGAAAGCCAGTGTACATTCTGTCAAAAATTATCTGGAGTAGTTCGTTTAAAAAGTCCGCTTAAAGAGATTGTCGAAATTCTTTTTGTCTCTAAGTTGGCACAACTGTCCTCTATTCTGATGTGAAGTTCGAAGGCGATCTGTTATCTAGTTTGTTTACGATGTTCATCGACTTTGTCAGTTAATCTTAAGGGGAGGTTCTCATCAGGGCTGACCAAAATAATTTTGAAAAATCGTTGTAGTAAATTATATGTAGAACATATTCCCAAAATCGTTTGTTTGCATTTTTTTTAAGTTATGACTTCGAGTTTTCGAATGGAAACTCCTCAGAAAATGCATCAACCGTTCTAGAAGGGCTGACAGTCGCCATTACCCCAACTCCCACCTGTACGAAGGCGGCCCTATTATCCCCATCGACGAGTAGTTGCTACAATTAGCATAAAAGTACCTCGAAAGTATTCAGAACAGTGAAAACATACTTGTACGGGAGTCTTGCGTTCTTGACCCTTCTCTCTGTCGATCTCTTCGGATCCGACCACCACAATTTCTTCTTCTGTACAAAACTGAAGAAAGCACCTTTCCCGACAACGTTCCTCCCTACAATAGAGGATTCCTGGACCCATCCCATAGAGTCTACTGATAACACACCCACGCACTGTACAAGCCAGCACAAACATACACATACACACCCACCGACCAAAGCGCAGATTATCAGGCCCCGAAGACGTGATCTGCGTTTACTACCGCACTCAAGACCTACTGGTCTTGTATGATTTCTTTGCCACCATCCCTCCATCCAAATAGTTAGAGAACATTTGAACTAACCCTGTCCACACTATCCTTAGATACCCCCCCCCTAAAAAATGGAATTAAATCGTTAACATTTTCGTGCGATTATTTTTTACAACTTTCGGCGTGGATTAACTCAGCAACAGTGCATGGACGAACTTAATTCAATTTTTGGCGATGAAGCTCCATCAAGGACCAGTGTTTATCGATGGTATGGTGAATTCAATCGTGGTCGTAGTTCACTCCAAGATCAATTTCGTGAAGGTCGTCCAAAATCAGTTGTTGTTCCGAAAACCATTGATGCTGTGCGCGAACTGATATTGGAAGATCGTCATGAGACCTATCGTGAGATTGAGACAACCTTAGGCGTTAGTGGGACCAGCATACATTCAATATTGCATAAACATTTGACTGTCAAACAAATTTGTTCGCGTCGGATCCCACACAATTTGTCAATCGCCCAAAAAAAAGGCTCGTGTCAATTGGTCGAAAGAAATGCTCAAAAAATGCGGTCGCGGTGCTTCGAAACACGTCTATGACATCGTGACAGGTAATGAATCGTGGATTTACGCGTATGAGCCCGAAAATAAACAGAAGTCGACTGTCTGGGTGTTTCAAGATGAGCCAAATCCAACAAAAGTTGTTCGCGCACGAAGCACTTCCAAGCAAATGGTCGCCTGTCTTTTCGGAAAAACTGGACATGTCGCAACCGTACCACTAGAACAACGCAGAACAGTCAATTCTGAGTGCTACACAACCATTTGTTTGCCAGTTGTCTTCCAAGAAATCAGGAAAACCAACCGCCGAAGACGGATCACTCTTCACCACGACAATGCGAGCTCTCACACATCGGCTGCGACAACTGCATTTTTGAGTACCCAAAACATCGATTTGATGGGTCATCCGCTGTATAGTCCTGACTTGGCACCGAATGACTTCTTTTTATTCCCGTACGTAAAAAACAAACTGAGAGGTCAACGTTTTTCGACACCTGAAGAAGCGGTTGCTGCATTCAGAATGCATGTGTTGGAGATACCTCAATCAGAGTGGCAAAAGTGCTTCGACAATTGGTTCAAACGCATGCAAAAGTGTATAGATCTTCATGGGGAATATTTTGAAAAAACAATAAAGTGATTTTCGATGATTTGTTTTTGTTCTCTAATCCCGAAATATAAAAGGGGGGTAAGAAAGTATTGTTGCCAGCGTATGGCACGAGATTCACTTTAACCCACTGCACCGTCACTGCGAAAACAATAGTTCACCCGAAGAAATGAAAAATGCCTTTTTATTTATTTAAAGTTATTATTATTATTTTTTTTTTTATTTACAGCTCCAGTCTGTTCACCGGTATTCTTATTTAACTAGATGTATTCGAAACGCACGCAATATAATATTTTACACTCTAAGGAAAACTTTACATTAATAACTTTTCGTTTTATTTCGTTCGTTTTTTTATTGCCAAAATACGCGACGCGACCTTTCGCCCTGGTGATTGAATAGCGACAGGTGTGAATTAGGGTTGAAATTAATGTTTCTTTCTACACACAGGACAACCAAAAGAGACCACGCCTCTGCTCTCTCAACCTCACGCTCGTCAAAGTATGAGTAACTTTTGTTAATAGGGTAATAGATGGACATGAAGAATGTGAGAACAGAAAACATGATATGCTGTGATCTCGGGGTAGCTTTGGTTGTGTGTGTTGGTATCAGATGCAACTACTGACATGACCTGGTGACCCAGTGGTGCGGCTATGGTGTAGTCGGAGCACATTGAACCGTGGAAAGAAATACGAATGAGGGGGAAACCTAGCTGATGTTACGCCCCTGCAAAGAAAGATCATTGATCCCAAGCGAATGGGTGATCTGAGGGAAAGTCGATAGGACGTCGCTGATGTTTGGGAAATAATTCGCGTGAGAACCAGACTCTAAGACGCTGAAATTACCCCAGCTATTTTGCTATGATGCAACAGCGTCGTTCTTTTAGACTTGTTGTTGCTAACCGACATTATGAGATTTCCGATGGGAAACTCATGGTTAGCAAGAATGGAGTTGCCGTATGACATTTATGTAGCTAAACTCAATTATGCATTATCTGCAAAGGATGATGAGTTTAGCTATACGTCCGTTTGAAATGTTTTACAGGGGAATACATATAAAGGAAATTGGTAAGTATGGCGCGCTGAAAGCGGTCGAAATTAGGTGGAAATGTTGGTTGGAATTGTGGGTTGTTTCTCATGTAGAATAGAGAAACCCCGCACAATTCACCCAAGGTTGGACCAAAAAAGATGTATAGCGATGTATACATCTTTAAGATATTTAGATTACATTCGTAGATAGCTTGCCCTGATTGTAATGCATCCTTGTAATCACAAAAGAACTTACAAAATTACCCATAGATCTGCACGGTCAAAGATAACAAGAGTTCACAAACCGTCGAAATGACTGTCGTGTATTTAAATAAATATTAACTGACTAAAAAATTAATATTAAAGAAAGTGTCGATCCTGAGCCGTCGATAAATAATTAAAAAAAAAATAAATAAAATTATACACCATGTCATATTTGAACCGTCGACAAAGACGACCGCGAATTTTGATTAAAAAAAAACAGGATCAGTTGCAAACCGTCAACGAGGGCGATCTTATTTGTATTAAAGAGCAACTGTCTGATGTAGGTTGATGTTAATGGTCGTTGAGAAAATTTCCTATTGCACTGTGGTGTCGTAAGCTAAGGGGAAGATGAAAACAATAATCAAAACAAAAAAATGATCCTGACGTGAATCGTGTTGTAATTGAAATCATTCGGCTGAAAGCGGTGCAAGAAGAAAAGTAATGTATAAATTTGATTAATGTGCAAGAAGTGAATACAATAAATTTTTGAGTTTGATTTCAAGTGAATGACCAAAACCAGCAAAGTCAATGCGTATTCGGTGGCTTTTCGTTTCCTCAGTATAATAGCGAACTACAGATTGAAATACAATTATCCATTACAGTATTGTCGAGTAAGTTGATAATAAGCCGAAAGGCGATAATACATGGCAATAGTCACCGCAGGGGATCAGTAAGTTACAGTATAATTTAGATAAACTAGAATTTAAGCATTTTTTGTCTAGCAAGTAAGATAAATATAAGAAAGAGAATAAAATAAAAATGTACGTAAAATGAAATGAAATGGTAATACGAAGAAAGGTATCTGATTGTTAAATTTGTATCAGTAGTCAGATAAAAGACTGTCTTGTGAAAAGGATAATAATATTATAGGTTGTAATATCGCAAGGAAAACCAGAACAATTTTTCTTTGTCCAATAAGAAAAAGTTTAAATAAAATAAAATTAAAAACGCGTGTGTTTGTTTCATTACATAAAAGATTGCATGGGGTGTTACAACGTACGCGTTCCACAATGAAACAGAGGTCGTCTTTTCTGTCCAATGACCCACCGGATCTCTTATGATCGCAACCAATCTCACGGGGCTTTATTTTATGAAGTTTGGAGATCTATAGTGTTAATACATGAGTTTTAAGTCTGTTTTTTTTTATATATCGCTTCTACATATATAAAGGAAGGTCAGAGTAAATAATTTAATATTGTATGCATTTTAAGCCACTGTTTGTTTTTAATATATCCTTTCTATACGAGAAAGATCAATGTAGATAACTTGAAACATCCATTCAGGGTCCCAAGTCCCATTAGTATCCGTTCATTGCTGCCATCTTTCAGACTGCAGACTCCCAACTATCAACACACTGCCCCTCAATTAATTAATAAGTTAGGCCCAAGCTATTATTTAAAGCCGATTGTTCAGGTTTTTATTAAAATAAATTAAAAAAAAATTAACTACTTTTCTACTTGACAAACAGCATTAATATTACTTTCATTAAGTTAATTACTTTTACATTAAGGATTTTATTAATTTCCCTTACGACCATTCGACAATTCATTATGACGAGGACCGTCATCCAGTCAACGACGACACAATCTACCAATATCACACACCACACATCCTCGCTGATGTGCAATGAAGTTATTTTAAATTCATCCATTTGTCTATGTGGCGTGGCGTCTAATTAAATATGTGGTTTGGGTAACAATCAGTTGCCGTGACGAATCGAGGGACTAATCTAATTTCATGGTGAAACCAGTTAACGCCAATTGGGCAGTTACTGCAATTACAAGCCCACTGAAGTGGTTGCATTGAATGCACGACCGGCACTCCGTCTGTAATACGGGTTGGCCTGTACGTAAATATCAGCGCTATGACAATACCGCAGAGATTCAGAAACGGAAATTTGATATAAATCAACTAGTTAATTAATTTATTCAAACCACAGATTCCCAATAATTGAGCAATTTTTTTTTTAAATAAATAATAAATTTGAAAGAGGAATTCAGTGCGTGTCATCAAGCAAAATATAGTTAAGGAAGAGAAAGGGTCGTTTTGTGTCCAGTATCCACGATTACGTTACAAGGTGAAATAAAAAAAAAGATATATTGGTCATAAAGTTAGCGCGAGGGACAGGGAAGGAGGAAGAAAAAAAGAAAAAAAATAAAGGTATGGCGGGGGGCAAAGAAACCAGGAGAAAGGAAAAAGGTAGGTGAGAGGGAGAAGGTAAAACTAGACAGAGGCGGAAGGTAAGTGAGAGAAAGAAGATAGGGGAGAGACTGAAAGTAAGAGAGAGGCGGAAGGTAAGAGAGAAAGAACGTAGGAGAGAGAAAGAAGGGAGGATGGAGAAAGGGACATAAAACAAGAGAAGTTACTACTATATAACTTACTGTGCTAACCAGTCAAAGAAGCCAGCAGAAAGGAAAAAGGTAGATGAGGGGGAGAAGGTAAGACGGAGGCAGAAGGTAGGTGAGAGAAAGAAGATAGGGGAGAGACTGAAAGTAAGAGAGTGGCGGAAGGTAAGAGAGAAAGAACGTAGGAGAGAGAAAGAAGGGAGGATGGAGAAAGGGACATAAAACAAGAGAAGTTACTACTATATAACCGACTGTGCTAACCAGTCAAAGAAGCCAGCAGAAAGGAAAAAGGTAGATGAGGGGGAGAAGGTAAGACGGAGGCAGAAGGTAAGAGAGAGAAAGAAGATAGGAGAGAGAAAGAAGGGAGGGTGGAGAAAGGGATATAAAACTAAATAGATTACTACGATATACATGACTGCGCTAACCAGTCCATAAGGCTGTCTTTTAAATTGTTATCCATGTTGTATTCCATACTATAAATAATCATCGGCACTACAACCGCGATCGGTCTGGGCCTTAATTAGCAAGCCCTGAGGCTTCATACTATACACGTATTAATAATCCACGAAAAAAAAAACAAAAAATGGGTTGCCGAGAGGCCGACTTTAACATGATAAGGACAAATGTGTCCTTCATCTTGCTTCTGGCTTCTGGTCATGTTGCGATAACCATAATCACCCACATCCGTCGGGATGTTGGACTCGGTCTCAAGATGTCTGAAAAAGAAAAGCGGGGGAGGTATCCAAGGATAGTGTGGACAGGGTTAGTTCAGGTGTTCTCCAACTACTTGGATGGAGGGATGGTGGGAAAGAAATCATACAAGACCGGTAGGTCTTGAGTGCGGTGATAAACGCAGATCACGTCTTCGGGGTCTGATAATCTGCGCTCTGGTCGGTGTGTGTGTATGTGTGTGCCGTCTTGTACTGTGCGTGCGTGTTTGTAGTATGTCAGCAGTATACCCTATGGGATGGGTCCAGGAATCCTCTATTATAGAGGGGAATGTTGTTTGGAAGAGTGCTTTCTTCAGTTTTGTACAGAAGAAGAAATTGTGGTGGTCGGATCCCAAGAGATCGAAAGAGAGAGGGGTCAAGAACGTAAGACTCCCGTACAAGCAGGTTCTCGCTGTTCTGAATGCTTTCGAGGTACTTGTATGCTAATTGTAGCAAGTACTCGTCGATAGGAGTAATGGAAGCACTTTCGTATAGGTGGGAGTTGGGGTAATGGCGACCGTCGGACCTTCTAGAGTGGTTGATGCATCTTCTGAGGAGTTTCCTTTCGAAAACTCGAAATCTTTCCATTTGGGCCGAAGATATGCAGGGCCATATGGAAAAGGCGTACGATATTCCAAATCGGATCAGCTGCTTATAGCAGAGAAGCTTAACTTTGATGTCAACTTTGTTGCTTCACGTCAAAATGTTGTGCAGTTGCTAGACCGACCGAGTTCCCTTTGATGAATGTGGGTCACATGTTTGATGAAATTCATTTTTGGGGTATAGATAATCCCAAGATATTTCACCTTGTTCTGTGGTCTAATCGTAGTACGTCCTTATTGTAGTCGAATATTCTGTGAATCTCGAGAAGTAGGTTGGGAGTGTTTACAATTAATAATCCAATTTAGAGCGTGCACATTATAAACAAAAAAAAGTGGAATAGTCAAGAAATTGTATATTGACGGTGTAGTGTATACCAAGTGGGGTAAATAGCTACCGACATTTTTATAATGGGTGGGTCATACATTTTTGCAAATGGCAACACTTGATTTCTTAAAAACCGTTAGAGGGAAGGGCGCACGAGTGGCGGGAAATTATGCGCCGCTTCATGTAATTTTAGTCACGATGGAGCGCTTCAGGGGACAACAGCCTGCTTTTTGTGTAAAACAATTTTACAAAAACAACGATTCCTACGTTACTGTACGACGCCTATTTAGAATTGAATATGGATTACTTGGATAGAAATGGGCTGGGAAATCCTCGAACGTTCTTCTCATAGCCCAGACTTGTCTCCATGTGACTATTTTTTGTTCGCACCCTTGAAGGAATCACTTGGAGGAAACAAATTCGAAAGTAATGAAGAAGTCGAGAAGCACCCGCGCAATTGGCTAACAACTCCCCCTAAATCTTTCTACGAATAAGGGATATAAAGGCTTCCAAATTGGTGGCAAACGTGTGCAGATCACGCAGGAAAGTTTATTGAAAGTATAGATAGTATGTAACATTATTCAATAAATGTTTAAAAAGTAATTACCGTTTACATTTGATTGACGCTCGTATATCTTTACTTCTAAGGAAATACATTTTCTCGTAAACGTTGTTTTTTTTTTTTAATCTGTCGTTACTCAAGATTGTAACTCGATGTTCCAAAAATATTGTAAATCAAAATTTAAAGATGCAAAAGTCACACTTTAACGTATTGGGGTTTTTGTTGCAGGTTGCCGATCAGTCGCTTTATATAATTTGTTTCAATGGTTTGTAAAAGGATCAGTGAGAAAGAAAGTTGAAAAACTGACTATTGGGGCATATTCAATCGAACCTAACGATTAGGAAGAGGAGCAGTTATGGTATGGGCAGCTTTCATTGGAAATCTGAAAACAGAAATTGTTTTTATTTCTGGAAGAATGGACGCCAAAAAGTACCAAGAGGTAGTTGAAGGGTATCTTCTTCCTTTAATAACCCTAACAGAGGACGAAGATGTCATATTTCAAAAGACAACGCTCCTATCCATACAGCTCGAACAACAAGAGCGTGGTTTCACGAGCATGGAATTAAACTTTTACGTTGCCAGCTTTAAGTCTAGACATAAACCCCATTAAGAAATTGTGGGGACCCTGGCAAGGGCAGTTTATGATCAGGAAAAGCCAGAAATTCAAAACGTAGAACTCAAAAAAAGAATTGGTGAAGCATGGCTTAATATACCGGACAACACTTTAAACAATCGTATTCCCAGTCTACCACGAAGATTGTTAACTATTATAAGAAATAACGGACACAGCATTCCATATTAGATAAATTATTATACAAAAAATTAAAATATAAATGTCTTGAGTTTATGTTTTTTCACAAGCGAAATTTGTTTTTTTTTCCAGGAAATGAATTACCATTCCTGGTATAAAAGTAATTAAGCCATTAAAGGGTTTTCCTTGAGTTGGTGCCGGTTGATAATATTTTGTCACAAAAGTAGTTATAAAAGTTTATTACTCAATCCACTTTACGTTTGAGTCTATAATTTTTCACAGCACTGTATATAAATGCAGTAATACATGGGTTGAAAAGTGCCGGGAGTTTTCAATGGGTGGGGCCACTAGAAAATAAACATGACTCATTTCGAGAGGCTCATTTGTCACTAGTTTATGTATGAAGTTTTGCGACATTTCGTACATTCGTTTACAAGCTGTCGTCGCTCGAGTGACGCTTGTATAAACGTAAATCTCAAGTTATATGAGAATATGTGGAGATCTGAAAGACTCTCGTCCATCCTACCCTCTCCCCTTCAATTAATTTCCTTTCAATTGCGGGATAACGCAACTTTTAATTGGCCACGCAAATCCTTCACCAAAAGGCCCCCCAAGCGACGAAAAACAAACAAAAATCAAGTAAAAACAAACGCAAAAATCAGAAGACTGTAGAAAAACAAACCAACGGCGAACAGACGGTGAAAAATTTGTAAAACACAAAAGCCTGACTCAGTTCACGGATTATGCTCTCTTCCCGCCTGACTTTAACGGAAGTGGATTACAATCCGTAAAACAAAACCTGGGGAATCAAGGATTATAAGCAAACACACAGAGCTAGGGGTTCAGAAAGAATTTCCTTAAAGAGGGAAGCGTGTTACATTAATTTATGGTCGTTTGCGGTCACAAATTGAATGAACTGGTGGTAAGAGGTTCGCATTGAAGAAGCCGGTAAATGAACGAAGAATGACTCAGCTATTCATGGTTTAAGGTCAAGGACGAGGGGAACTGGATCGGATGAAACGAAACCTCAACTGAAAGTAGTTCCTGTCGGTCAAGATTTATCGACGGCTGTATAAGCAATCTGGTTCTCGGGTTGACTTTATTTCTTCCATAAGAAGAATTATGACCCAAATTAGTCAACCGGAATGGTTGGATAAATTTCGATATGGTGGTGATATTTATCCTTTTCTCTTTGGATTCCTTTGATTAGAAGTATGTAAGGAAAAAGGACTGCAAAATCGTATACATAATTGGCGCTCTGTTTAATTTATTACTAGACCAGAGAAGAATTGTGTTAAGGGAGTTGTATGATTAGAGATTCCAAAAAAATTTTCTCGGTATTTGCCAATTGTTTTGACCCACAGAAATTATCTCCTAAAATATTTTTTGTGAGAATACCAAAAAAGTTTCCAATACTGTTTATAAGGGCAATATTTTATGCTCTGCGGTAAAACATACAAAATGTGAACGTGCTTTGCTCACAATTATGTTTTTCCAAATAGCATTAATCTCCGAATTCACTGAATTGATTTTAATAAATCTTAGAGCGTTATATCTTACGTGGGAATTCACCACAAATTAGTAATAAAAGAGCTAGTTACAATTACGAACAGCTAATCATAGGTTTGGAAAGTCGGAAAACAAATATGTAAATGGTATCCTAACTGGGGGAATGCCTCTTATGTAGTAATTCAGGATTTTTTTCAAACACCGAATTTAACTGAATTTTAAAGAATGATGGTTAATTTAAATTGTTAGGAACTCTCTGCTCATTTCAGATATGGTCTACGACCTTCCAAAACTGAGTTTTATTGTCAGCAGTGGGACACTTACAGTTTTCAGGTTTCATTTCAGACGCCCTCTGCAGATTACACAAAAAACCAGAATAAAAAAAAAGAAAACCTTTTTTTTCTATTCTGGAAAAATGTAAAAATGATTCGTAGTATTGCCTAATAAATAGCGCAAGGCTAATAACCTTGCCCAAAAAAAACAAATTATTATGGGCAATTTAACATGTCTCGGATAAGGACCAGATACTGGTGGAGAGACTTGCTAAATGAGGACAAGACCGGATCCCGGTTGTAGTGCCGATGATAATGATAATTGTCTAACAAAGGAGCTGGGAAAATTATTCTGGAACATTTTCGAGTATTTGTCCTTCTAATTCAGACTAGTGCCTTAACTAACTAATATTTCTCAAAGTAATTCGCTCAGATGTCGATATTTATCCACAGAGTTGAGCGAGCTTAACTGGGCCAATATCAAATATTTATCACCAATGCCAAAGGTGTTTGTGTTTCGTATAACTATAGCAGATATTTAAACAAATGAGCAACACAGAAGAGAATATTTGAACCTTATCAAAATACAGTAGATTTGGCTTTTGTGTGTAGGTGTATGACTTATTATAGTGGATAGTAAGATGTCTATTTGAAGATACATTATGTAGAGTTTTTAAATCCTATATTTACGCATGATAGATCGGCAGTGCTGCACCAACATTTAAATGCCGATGATCTCACTATGTAGCCAATATTTGTCTAGGTCACACACCTGAGTAAACTAAGATATACGTAACAACATTCACATGATAAAAGACGAAAATAGGTACGAAATAAACCAAAATAATAAATGCAACACTAGAACCCATACGGGTGTGTAGGAACCCCACTTCAGAGGGTCATTAAAAATGTTCATACTTTTTGGGTTCTTCTATAATATGAATTTTTATCGCTTTCGTTTCAATTTATGTTATTTTTATTTATATTGAATTTGTTATGAAAAAAAAAATATCATTTTGACATAATACCGCTTGAAAGTTAGTGAGGTGTGGTGGAACTCCAAATAGGTTAATGTAACAAAAAAAAGGAGTGGGTTGTAGAGTTAATATTAGAATCCATATTCGAGCTTTTCAACAATTGGAATCTGCACAGGGTGAGTACCAGCTTACCATTACTGGTTTCAAATTTCGCACTTTATTGTTTAGAAAAGGTCAGAAGGTTTTCACCTCCGAGAATGCTTAGTGGTGTTTAGTTTGTGTTTCAAGACACCAGTACCAACCCATTAAGGTATCGATCCATGATATGATAGGGATAAACTTTTGATCATTTTTCGGAACTTGGCTGATGGCTGCGAGCGAGGCACAATAGCATTTCGGCTTCCTGATTCTGTTATAGGTTCGGCTTTTTTGAGAGAAGTAAAATAAAGCGTAGGCCAAGACCGGATCCCGGTTGTGGTGCCGATGATGATAAAATAAAGCGTTCCCTCCGACAGGCACCGGCTTGCGGATGTTATTATTATTATTATTTATTGGCCTGTAGCAACCCGGAAGTTTATGACCTCACCGACCCGGCTCCGCCATTGTTCCCTGGCCTGCGCGCTCTCCTTCCACGTTCGACCATCCGATCCGATCTCCTCGAGGTCCAGTCTAACATTGTCCTCCCACCCTCTTCGCGACCGTCTTGTCGGTGTCTTTCCCGTTGGCTTTCCGTCAAGAATTCTACGCACGGTCCTATCGTTGTCCATTCGAGCCACATGTCCGGCCTATCTTAATCTTCGCCACCTGATTAATGCTAAATTTATAAATCCTTCAAACAGAAACTCTATGATTACACCTTTGACAATAAAACTGTAAAGCCCAGACGCACATCGATATGGCAATTCTATGGTGACACCCCTTCTATTAAATGCTGTTCCAAGAAAAATATCTTGAACGGGTGCCACTCATGAATACCAAATCATTAATGACAGCTATGTTATTAAATATAGAGAAATATCTTAGGCACTATTGTCCATATACCAAAAAAATAAAAAAACTGGGGATAATACTATCCATAGACCATTACGGAAACCCCTATTGATAATCATTAATTTGGCATTCACGATCCAACATTGTACCTCTTTTTATACGAACGCACGTACAAAAGGGGATTTTTGGATAGCCTGAAATGTCAGAGCGACTTGAAGATGATGTAGAGGATAAGGAAAGGATCAAATTTGTGTCTATTGGCTAACAAATAATATCCAAAAAAGCAACAAAAAGAAAAACAATGCCAGGCTGAGGTCATGCACCGATGGCCAGCAAAAGCGATTTCTTAAAACAAGATCGGATTCAACGATGTGTTGAGTTGTGCTTTGAGTAACTCACTGAGTCGTGGTCGGAAGACGTGTTCTGAAGAATCGAGAGAGAAGCTATGTTGCAGAGTCGTGTTTCGAGAGTAGGAAGTAAAAAGTCGACTGAATAGGTCCTATAGCGTTTTGCGACGATAGTGAAGAACGTGTGATTCGAACCGATGATATGACGGTTAGAATCACTAAAAGATAGAACCAAAGTCTCAACACATCAGTCCACTGCTGCGTGTGGAACATGAATTGCTGTCTTCAACTACTCTTTACTAATGTGGAAATGCAAATTTTGTGTCTGAATAAATTCCACTCTTAATTGGAACGATACAATATTTCGTGTACGAAATTGATTGTTATTCTCATGTATACTCAACTGATGTGGAATTGGTATATCGTGGTTCTGATGCTTTTGCTTATTCGATTTTTCGTTCGGTATTGCTCTTCACTATTTGCATGTGTAGTGTGTGTATCTATTAGGAATGCTACAGCCCTATTCGAAGAAATTCGACTAATAACAGAACTTCTAGTGCTGTTGTTCGAAGGTGGGCTGAAAAGTTTACGACCTAACAAAGATGCAAGACATTTTTTCTTAAAATTAATTTTTATTTTTCTACATAGTCTCCTTGTAACTTTACACACTTCTCCCAGCGATGCACCCATCCAAATACTTAGTACTCGGCGTTTTTCTCCGCCTCCTCATTTAACGAAAATCTTTGTCCTCTGAGCGCAATTTTTAGATTAAGGAACAAAAAGAAGTCGCTTAGGGCTAGATCTGATGACTAGGGCGGATGGTCAAGCAGTTCAAACCGTAATTCGTGGATTTTCCCCATGGCAACTGCTGATGTGTGAGACGGCAGGTTATCTTGGCGAAACAGGATTTTCTTTTTCTGCAAATGTGCCCATTTTTTCACAATTTCTGCCTTCGATTGGTCAAGTAATGAGGCGTGGTATGCTCCTGTAATGGTTTGTCCTTTTTGAAGATAATCGATTAAGATAAATCCATGACTTTCCCAAAAAAAAAAACAGTCGCCATCACTTTCCCAGCCGAAAAAAAAGTTTTTGCTTTTTTTTTTGGAGACGATTCCCCCTTTGCAGTCCACTGTTTTGACTGTATTTTTGCTTCGGGCATATAATATAATGGTAAATATCCAAGTTTTATCGACAGTAATTAATCGGCGCCAAAACTCGGATTTATTGCGCCTATAAACTCAAGTACACTACAATTATGTGGAATTACTATGTTATTGCTTGGTATAGGGCTGAGGCTTTTGTTTATTCGACTTTCTTTCTGTGTTCTTTTTTCCCAATTTGCATGTGTACTGTGTGTAATATTTAGAAACGCCACAGTCTGACATCCAGTCAAATATTCAGTCCAAAGGGGTAAGGTGGACCCTGGTTCCAAATTATTTTGTGAGTCTTTTACAACAGCAGCAAACAAAAGGGATTTTTCACATCCCTATACGCCACTACACCGTATGGGTAGAGAAAAAAAGAAAGGGTTGGTTTTGAACGGGGGGGGGGCGGGGGGGGCATACAGGCCAAAGCCACTGATTGCTTTCAACCCGGCGAAGGCCAGGACGATCCTTGTCCCCGTTCAATCCAAGTTGACATGCAGTCTCCATGTGACACCCCTGGATAGCTACTTTGGCACCCACCAAGTAGGGAACCAATCCATGCAGCGACATCCGGAGAAAGGATGGCGCAAAGCTAATAATCTTGCACAGAAAAACAAATTATTATGGCAAATTTAACAGGCCTCGGATATGGGCTGGATACACGACGACGACCACGGAAACGAAAATGGCTAAACGATTCAAGAATTTTTTCATGGACCGTCCGCTCACTATACAGAGCTCGAGCTGCACAGCAGCTCGCCGATGCCCTCACCGAATATGAGGCTGACATAACAGCATTACAAGAAATAAGATGGGCGGATGTGGTGTTATTCAAAGAAACGAGTATGACATTTATTATAGCTGTGATGCAAAACACCATGTGTAGGCTTTCTAGTCACCTAAAAACTGAAGCCTGCCATTATCGGCTTTAATGCAATAAACGAAAGGCTATGCCCTCTTCGCGTGCGAGGCAAGTTCAAGAACATAAGCCTCATAAACGTTCACGGACCTACAGATGAGTCCCCTGACGACGAAAAGGAAGAATACGACGAGAACGTCGAACTGGCCCTCAATGCCTGCCCAAGATACGATGTAAAAATCGTTCTTGGTGATTTGAATGCGAAAATAGGTCGGGGATGGTTTTCAGGTACTACACAGGTTCCCATAGTTTGCATGAGAACACGAATGACAATGGACTACGAGTCTTCGAACTGGCAGCATCAAAGAACTTGGTCGTTGCAAGTACCAGGTTTCCGTAAAGATATCCACAAAGCCGCCTGGGTATCATCTGAAGGAGCTGTCGCAACAAAATTGACCACGTGTTGATAGGACGCCGCCACTCCTCTAGCCTGATGACGGTACAAACGTACCGCGATGCCAACGTCGACTCTGATCACTATCTATCTTGTTGGTACGTTTTTCCGAGCGCGGATTGCCTTACGGAGACGTATTGCATCCACGGATCAGGTTCGAATCAACACGGCTGCCTTACGCAATGAGAAATACCAGTAACACCTTTGAGAGTAAGTCCTGTGGCCAGAATGCCGGGCGTAGAAGAGAAATGGACACGCCTTAAGAATAATATCATTAGTACTGCCAACTCCATCTTAGACAGTTGTCGTAGAGATCGGAGCGACTGGTCTGATGATAAGTGCAAACTAACGACTGAACGTAAGAATGCTACATACCGGGCAATGCAGCAGTCTCATAGGACGCGGGTACGCGAGGAAAAATACAAAGAGCTTAGCAGATCAGAAAAATGACTTCACAGACAAAATAAAAGTGCCTGGGAAAAAAACCTTTTCTGTGAAATATAGAAAAGCAGAGAGCGAGGTCCGCACCAGGCCCGGAAGTACTACCAAATAATCCGCAGTATGACGCGGTACACAACACGCTGCACTTAGTACAAGGATAAAGAGGGTAATCTGATCACCGATCCTGAAAGCATTCTGGAGCGATGGGAAGTGCACAAGAATTGGAGGCCCCACCAATGCAAAATCAAGACCAAATGCTGCCGTCACCAAGCATTGAGGAAACAGTAAAAGCCATAAGACAGCTCAAATCAAATAAAACTGATGGCATACCAGCTGAGCTGATCAAACAAAGAGGGCCAGCGTTACATCACGCAATTCATGAGATCGTGGTGCACGTTTGGGAGCAAAAGGATATGCCGGAAGATGGGCGTCGTGGAATAATTTGCCCCATACATAAGAAGGGAGATATGACACTGTGCAGTAACTATAGGGGTATAATATTGCTGAGTACCGCCTATAAGATACTCTTCACTATCCTACTAGATCGGATAGCCCCATACGCTAAAGTCATCACTGGTCAATATCTGGGCTTCATCCCAGGCAAATCAGGGGTCGATCAGATATTCACCCTTAGGCAGGCGATAGAAAAATGTCTGGAATTTAAGATTCCATTATATCATCTATTTATAGACTTTAAGGCCGCCTACGACAACATAGTCAGGGTAGAACTATATAATGCCATGAGAAAGTTCGGCATTCCAAACAAATTGATACGAGTTTGTAGGTTGACCATGACCAACGTAACTAGTTACGTAAAAATAGCGGGATTGCTGTCCAAACCAATAAACATCTTTAATGGACTCCGATAAGTGGACGGTTTGGGCTGCCTCCTCTTCAACCTGGCGTTGGGGAAAGTAATCCGTGACTCTGGCGTCACAACTAGAGGGACTATTATCATCAAGTCCAGCCAGATACTTGCCTACGCAGAAGACATCGACATCATCGGTAGAACCGATTCGGCTGTACAGGATTCCTTCACCCAGATCGAGCAGGCGGCACAACAACTGCGACTGCACATTAATGAGGAGAAAACTAAGTACATCAAACTACCAGGGTAGTGGAGCACGAATTTGACGTAGTGCACACCTTTAACTACCTTGGGTCAATAGTATCAGCTGCTAACAATATGGAAGAAGAAATACGCGAACGGCTGATAAAATCCAACAAAGCCTACTATGGTCTATCAAGGCTCTTTAAATCCCGAAATTTATCCAGAATATCCAAGCTACTACTGTACAAGACCATGATTTTCACAGTACTCATGTATGGATCCGAGACTTGGGTGCTCAATAAAACGCACTCTGAAGTCTTAGCCGCGTTCGAGAGGAAGGTCTTAAGAAGAATTGTTGGCCCCGTATGTGAGGAAGGACGATTCCGGAGACGCTACAACTATGAGTTGTACGCAATCTACCTTGAAGCTAATGTTATAAGAAAAGTCAAGCGCGGTAGACTCCGATGTGCAGGATACTTAGCTCGAATGAGCGAAGAGGAGCCTGCCCGGGAAGTTCTCTGTGGCAGAATG
The DNA here is from genome assembly GCA_963931805.1 of Microdon myrmicae. Classification (NCBI taxonomy): domain Eukaryota; kingdom Metazoa; phylum Arthropoda; class Insecta; order Diptera; family Syrphidae; genus Microdon; species Microdon myrmicae. The sequence goes on along the minus strand of OZ007496.1, from coordinate 68,325,696 downwards.
TATGGAAGGAGACAGCGCGGCAGACCTTGTCTGCGATGGAGGGATGGCGAAGACCAGGACGCCTAGAGCCTGGGAGAGCCAAACTGGATAACATCGACTCGAAATCGGGACCGGTGGAGAGATTTGTTAAATAAGGCTAAGACCGGATCCCAGGTGTAGTGCCGATGATGATGATGATGATTTTGAACGAAGGTCGTGTTATTTAAGAAGTTCAGTGTACAGCAGGATCCCATGCCATGGATGCCTTGGTTGCCTTAGAATATTAGTTTGCGTGTCACGGAGATTTTACGATAACATTTTGCAGGTAATTTTCTATTCATCATCATCATCATCGGCACTACAACCGGGAACCGGTCTTGGCCTTATTTAGCAAGTCTTGAGGCTTGTTAAATTTTCGATAATGGATTTTTTTTCCGGGCAAGGTCATTAGTCTTGCGCCAGAGGCTCCCAGACGGCGAATCGAACTCCGGGCTCGCGCGTAACAGGCGGGTATACTAACCACTATACTATCGAGGAGTCAAATTTTCTATTACCGTCTTCTTATTCTACATTCCTAGATATAATGATATAAATAGAAAATAAATATTATATTCCAGCTTGTCTTATACTTTCTGAATTTATTTGCTGCCCAGTACCCGATGTTAGAAGTAGAATTAGAAATTGAATAATATCTAATGAACGGTCACCTCGTTGTGTGAAGTTTAAGGATAAGAATCGACCCATTCCATCGAACAACTCGCCCAAATATCCAACAGAGATGAAAAGAAAATTCTCCACCCTACAAGATTAAGATTTCATTACCTTTGCGTATCTTTATCACTCCGTGTTGGTCCTATTATCTTACACGAGCACTGTGTTTTCGAATGTTCGTATCTGATACGCCTGAATCTACGCAAATGTGTGGCTTAGGTATTTGGAAACTAAACTCCTACACATTCAGCTTCATTAATAAGAGTAATACAGCTCCATGAACGAAACCTCAATTAATACGTTCATTTGGTATTATCTTATCAGCTATAAATGGATAAGATATTTACTGAAAGTTTAGACTTTGTGACGGCACTAGATATACACCTATGTAGCAACGGCAGGTTGTTCGTCATTAAAGCATGAAAAGATGAGAGTGTTGACAGGTTGAGTATGATACGAATGGTGTGACTTATTTGATAACTTATCACGAGCTCAGTAGTTTCGTTTGCTAATCACATCGTTCGATCTAATTTTATGAAACAAGCAAGTAGCAGAAAATATTACTCGTACACATTTTAATTGCTCTAGCTAAATGTTGTAAACGGTGATAAGTCAATTCTCGATCCTTATTCTTTCAGAAACAAGTACAATCAGTAGATAAGAAGTGAGATTAGATCAATAGATGAGGAAAATGAGGTAGGACTTTTAGGTCACAGCACTTTACATATTTTTCATGGGACAAATTAGGGTTTATAAATTATTACATGGATGAATTGTGCAGTAAGTAAATGAAAACAACCAACTTAAGAACCGCATTGGTACGAGATCAGCCATATATGACTTTTAAAATATATCCTTTTTTATATGATTGCGCCTAGGGAACAGAAAGTTTCTAAAGTATCAGAGTCCCGAAATTCTTGCATGCACAATTCATGGAAAACAATACTAGATATCCATACAAAAACAAGCCATAGCGCCTGACTCCATTCGAATTGACTTTAGTATTTTACTTCACGAAAACAAATAAGTCAATTGAAAAATGTCGTGTTTTAAGACAGCTATGGTCGTTTTCTTTGTACGTGTGTCAGCCATTGAAGCAAATAATTTGAAATGTGAATTTGACGACAACTATTTAGGTTTGGTAAGACCACGTTTTGTCTATGATCATGTGATATCGCAAAACTTCCCTGGATTGAGATTGTGGAATGCATAACAGAACTTCAAAGTTATAATATGACTGCGTATATGATCAATTGTAAGTACGTTAACTGAAGCAAGTATCTGTTTCCAAGTGTCGCCAAACACAAACTATTGTGTTGGGATGTGATAGGAAGCCCTGGGGAGATTGGAGTATCAACGAGTTTGGCTTTCTTATTGCGACAAAGAAAATTCAAAGTCGCAGATAAAAAAACAACTAAGCAGGATTCGTTATAGTCAGTTTACTCTCCATAGATATCCTAGCGAAGGAAATGCTTGAAATCTACAAACGGAGAAGAATGTATGATGACGTCCTTGGTTGAATCGCGACTATAAAGATAGAGGAAAGAAGAACTTCTGTAACTATTGTATCTGGCATGAAATGAATGCCCGGAAAATATAATACTAGGAAAGCGCATGGAGAGAGTATACAACATTTGTGTAGTTCGATTGAAGATAATTATCTTTGTTTATAAATATATCTAAAGTTAATTTTTGATTCATATTAAATGTAAAAACATGTTATACGGATTTTTTTTAACAAACGCCACATCAGTGCAGCACGTGGTAGAAAGATGTCACATATATGACGTTCCATTGTACTATCAACTAGCTTCAAACGCACATGAATGATGAATTCTAAAAGTGTTTGCGTTAACACTAAAGCTACCGACATTTCATATATACCTATTTCTACCACAAGAGGTCAGATGACCCGTGTTTTAAAAATTATGTATTTTAAGATTTATAGTATGTAATAACTCTTAGTCCAATTTAGTGTATGAATTCATTTTTCAATTCCACTTTATCTACTAAATTGAAAGAAACATAAAAATCTTCAATTTGGAAATAAATAATGTATAAAGCTTTTGTACGTTCACCGCATGGATCATTTGACCCGTCCGAGGTAGGTTTAGTGTTCAATTGTATTACTGTGTTCTGTGTGTAAATGTTGGAATTTTTGTCAAATAAAGAGACCACCGGCTGCAATATATTTTTTGTTATCATTAAAAGAAAACTGCTGCTAAATCATGCCGCTTGCTTTGAGAAGGTTATGGTCAAGATACCTGACCGCAAGACACGTGTGAACGATGGCTCTACCATTTAAAAAGTGATGATTTATATATTGCAAAGAAGGACCACGGTAAACCACCAAAATGGTACGAAGATAAAGAGTTCCAAGCATTGTTGAGCAGCGCAAAGCTGTTAGTTAGACTTTAAAGAATAAGCTGTTTGTAGCGGTTCACGAGATGGGAGAGATGGGAAAGATTCAGAAATTCGGTAGTTAAGTGGCTGACGCGCTGAAAGAGGTGCATTTTACCATTTAAAGTGGATTTATAGTATTTGGGAAATCCAAAACGAAAAAGCCGCACAAGACCTTTCTGGCGATTAAAACTAAAGAACTGGGGAATCGTGTCTTTTGTTGGCTTCGCCCATCCTACCAAACCCTTCGTCTACCCCTCCAAACACTCAGTTATTTCACCGGTGCTGGGTTTAATAAAAACCGTCGCGCCTGGTTTTGCAGTCTCGAACATCATGACTGGTTATTCCCATAATACAGTAAAATGTAATAAAAAAAATTAATCATATCTCAAGAAGTCTCGCACGACTCTGCATATCTCGCCGATATGTTCTACGCCATTAGGCTGATAATATCTCGTAGGTTTCATGCACGCCCAGCGCCACAAGATCGTAGAGTTTCAGCATGTCCCACAACGTTTTCGCCGAGAACCTCTTTAAATCAATCTTCGCCTTTAGCACGCGCTTCTCGTGATCTATTCTCACGCAGCTTTAGGAATTTGCCTCCGCTGACAAGTTACCATCGAGAACTTGGATGGTTAGAGACTTTTCTTTCAGGATACGAGCACCCTCACAGCGCATGGTATGTATTTGAAAACCGCACCGCTAAAGCCGTTAGCTGAACACCGAGTTTGCGATTCCCTGTGAATGATCCTAAAGGCAAAGGTGAGGTAAGTACACCTAACATTTATCTCTGTCCCCACAACGGCGCCTGGCCGTTCTTGCCCTTGTCCTGGGCTTTCGAAGGAAGTCGTGACGATCGCAGTGACGTTTTCCCGCTTGTGGCTCATCGTGGGCTCATAGCATTTGCGACGATAGTGAAGAACGTGTGATACGAACTGGCGCTATGATGGTTGGAATCACTAAAATACTGAACCAGTGCTTAACACATCAGACACTGTCACGTGTACGAATTCGATCGTTATTTTCAAGTACACTCAACTGATATGGAAGTGCTATGTTATCGCTATGGTATACGGCTCTCATGCTTTTGCTTATTGGATTTTCTTTCAGTGTTATTCTTCACTATTTGCTTGTATATTGTCCGTGTATTTATTAGAAATGCCACATTACTCCCTCTCCCTAAGTGAGAGAACATCGGAGCAAACAAGTGAGCCGGTGCTCTCTACGGAAGTCGTGATCGTGGTAGTAAAGTCCTGTTTACTGCGGAAGAGTGTGTGCTGTTTATACAGATCGCACGTTGGGATTATTACCCTGAGCAAGGATAGTGTAGAGAACACACGGAGAAACGGGTGAGAAGTGAAGCATTAACGCCTCAGATTAACGGCCACGTGTTCGAATTTGATCGTTATCCTCAAGTACACCCAACTGATATGGAATTACTATGTTTTTGCTATGGTATACGGCCGGGTTGATGATTTTGCTTATTGCATTTTCTTTCTGTGATGTTCTTCACTATTTGCTTGCGTATTGTGTGTGGTATCAGTTAAAAAACCCACAGACTCCTTAAGAAGGCGTCGAGAATACCCCAGGCACAACGGCCAAACCTCTTCGGTCGACTTGTACTTCCTCTGAGTTTTGATGCGTTATATTCGACCAGTTCCTTAAGCTTTTTTAGTAAAAAACGTATTCAAAAACAAAATCGGATGATTAATTTTGCTCCGTCCTATTTATATATACATCTTTTATGTCGGTACGTGAATATTGAATAACTCCAAAAAAAGCAACCGCTTTCCATATATGAGATGGTTTTATTTAATTTGGGTCTTTGCAACTCATTTAGACTAGTTTTTGAATACAACATCAACCAAGAGGACGCATCTGTTGACTAAAGCTAAATGTGCCTTTTTTGGTGCGGTTTCCTTCACTTTTTCGAGCATCTCTGACGATATAGGAATGATTTCAGCACGAATGTTTGTCTCGAGTTCGTCAATGGTCTTAGGCTTGCTGGCATACACTTTGCTTTTCAAATAACCCCATAAAAAGTTCGGAGAGGTCAAATCTTGAGATCTGGGTGGCCAGTCAATGTTGTCATTTTTTAACAGCACACGTCCGGGGAATTTTCGTTGTAGAAACTGCAACAAGAATGCGAACAGTTATCACCGGGAATCTTGCGGAAAGTCATGGAAAATGCGATAAAACGGGGACAAATGTTTATCAACACTGGCGGCAACACTTGACGGATATCATCTTTTCCACTTAACAGAAAAAATTGTAAAGGTCCAAATAAAGATTTCCAACACTCAAAATCATTTTTTTTATTTAGTAAAAAAGTAATTGAAAAACAAATTTGCATGATTAATTTTGCGCCACCCTATATATCCCGTAAAGTATTGATCAAATATATTCGGGCTAAAAAAATGTCGACATGTTTTTTTATTCCTCGATACACTTATTATTTCTAAGATGTAAAATATGGAGGTTTTATATTTTATATTTTTTAATTTGTTATATTTTATAATTTTGTGTTGAAAAAGGTGAAAAGGTAAGCTAGGTCGTTGAAATTGTGAATGGTGTTGTTGGTCCTGATACTGTCACATACATTTAAGCGCAATTCTTGGTTTTGTCCATTCCTTTCCAGTATTGCCGAGGTCAAAGACGCTCTGTCAAAACTTTGGCTAAAGTCATGGTCCGACACCTTAGCTGTTATATGTTAACTGGAGATAAGGATCACCCACAAAACAACTTTAAACCGTCTTCATAAAACTGCATTAAAAAGACAACTCTATTTTTGGATGCCCCCGGTAGGTTCTAGGCGTAGGTGTGATGAGCTGACACTATCAAGGGAAGGATTCATCAAGAAAACACAGACCGTCAAAATAGAAGACGTAGGCGAGTCAGTCATGAACTCTCGGGTTCATCAAGCCAATAAATAGTATAGTCGTTTTCAAACCGGCGTCGTTGCCGACAATTGTGTTATCTCTTCTGGCGCAACACACACCGCATGCATCGAAACAAAAAAGTGAAAGCGAATACAAAAACATGACTCGTTGTCGATAGCTGGCCAGTGACTTTTCGCACACAAAATTTTGTTTTTCTTCAATTCAGATATTCGAGGGATGAAATTAACAAACCATCAAGATCGAGTAGCTCTTTTTTCTTATCTCAACGCACACCAAATGAAGCAAGAAGACGATGCGCGTTGGAATAAAAAAATGTTGTTGCCTCATGAAACAACAACGTTTTGACTGATCCGGTGTGCTTTTAGCCTCAGTCGCCCTATACGGCAAGATAGCCAAACTGGGCTGACGCTGAAGTATTCCAATTTCTACGTCAATAACATAAACACTTGTTCGGTCAAGCCTTGAGTAGATAAGTTAAATGGGCTCACTATATCACGGGTTGCATAATCAGAGGAATGAATCTATCGAACGTATATTTATCTGATTTGCTTTGCATGGGCTCCGCCGGAGCGAATCAACGACACTTCCCTTTTATGAAAATATGCCAGCAAGAAGGCAAAGAAACAATGCAATACCACATTTAAGCCGTAAGGGCTACACTCTGTTCTACATCTTATAGATCTTGCTAGAGGATATTAAAAATGCATCTTCCCTCCTCCCCAACTATGTTCAACTCCTTTCACCTCAATACTAGTAAAATAATCCATAGCAAATACTACTAAACATTTTCGACATCCCTAGAAAACAGGTTGGCCAATTAGACTTCATTAATTAGCTGAGTGTGACGCTTTTCTCTAAGTAATGACTTTTAAGCACATTGAATCCCATTACACATTTTCAAATCACCTTAGTAAACCATTCAATCTAACTTAACTTCATTAAGCATTAATTGCTTATAGCACTCTCGTTTAAACTACACGGCTATCATGTTGTCACATTTTTCTCGCTTGATTTTATGGCAGCATGTGTTAACTGAGTCGCACAAATGTTGTCGCTCGAATCAATCACATGCACATTACCCAGTCGTTAACAAAACCCCCTTTCGTGGGCTCTCCATGCAGTTGGGGATGACATGTAACAAATTCAAAAAATCAGAATGGCTTCGAATTGCGAAAAGAAAATTAGTTTGCAAGACGTGTCACTGTCGGCTGAAGAACGCACGTAGCGAGTTACTTACCACTTGTTTGAGCTCATTGACGCGATGTTCTAACACTTGACATAGTGATTGATGACCCAACTGTTGTCCCACGGTTTGTTTTCTTCGTATCTACGACCAAACAGCGATTGATAATTAGAAGTTTTGAATACTGATTTGCTGTAGGAGGTATACTATATACAATTAACCTTTCTGGTTTGTGGATGGGCTTGTTTACGGGTAGATAACATTCATTTGTAATTTACTGTAAAACGAATCAGCAGACCGTGTAATCGCTAATAGAGTGTTTATTTTCAAATCGATTGTAGGGGTTTTTAACGTAGTAGAGAGGTGGATCACAATGAGAGGACTTTGGTGTGTCTTTAGAATTCAGGTCCACATACGGTCGACCGTGGGTTTCACTGACCCTCAATATAAACTGAAGAAGTTAACAAATATAATTGAAAAAATTAGTATGTTACAGGTTAATACATTAATAACTGATTTTAATACAGTTTATTCTTCTTCCACCTGATCTGTGGTTTGATATGTAAGAGAATAGAAAAATGTATCTTGTGTATGCGTTTTGTGCACAAAAAATTGCGAAAAGATTAAGTTAAAGTTTGCAATCATAATAAGTCCTCAGAAAAGCCTACGCTGACGCTCGTAGCATCGCTAATGGTCTGTTTTTAGTAAGCATCATTTCTCACTAGGTATTTGTCAATGTTTGTAAAATAGTCTCTCGTTTTTTAGCAACCGTTTTATATAATAAATTTAAATTCTTTTTCACCGTAGATATTATAAAATTGTTATTGATAATATACTGGTCATACTTGGTGAATTACTTAGGTGTACTTTAATACGCGCGCACTAAGGAGGACTCTAAGGTACCCTTGTAAAAGCAGACCGCGGTCAGAACAAGAGGAAAAAGATGAGAAGTGGAAGTATTGATGAAGGTCTGGAATATCTGAACATAAGAATGATGAGGCAACGCATGAGCAGGCAGAATATTCCATGGTGGTTATATGTACATTTCCAGTTGAATTTTAACATGAACAAGTGCAACCTATCTAGGTATTGCGGGCAAATATAATATTTCGAATGCTGGAATATGTTTATAGCGTTTTGCAACGAAGAGAAAAGTGTGCTTCGAACCCAGGCTATAAAAAGCCTAAAATGAGAAGATTAACACATCAGACCACGGCCGCGTGCATATGATGATATTTTAACATTCTACTTAAGTTGGATTGCTGTTTATAATGTTCTAGTGTATGGCACTGAAGATTAGGAGTGTTACACGCAACGCCTACCCTCCCCTGATACTCACCCTTTTTGCACATATACGGGCAAATCATGGTATTCAGATACCACATCTGGGAAAAATCCAAGACGGCACAAAGAAAATAATGTGCTACTCAAAACAAAGAACAGTTCAATGGTAACGAAGCAATAAAGTATACAAAATATCTTTGCCATCGTTGACCATAAATGAACACTTATATATATTATATATATTATATATAAGGTTCTAAGAATTGTATACACGCATCCACACAATCAGGTCTCGCAGATCATAAACATTTTTAATGTTTATGATTTTCAGGAAATGAACTGCGAAGCATACCTCATGTGTATCAAAAAAGATCTATTGTGTTTAAGCAATGGATGCATCTTTCGGTATACACGATCGAAAGAGAGATAAGGATGTGTCTATGTATGAACGTCGTCCGGTTTGGACATTTTTATTGGAGGGTCTGATACCAACCATCGTCGAAAACGGACATAAAATATAAAACCCCTCGCGTTGTAAATTTGATTTAAAAAAAAGGGAGTCTGTGCATATCCATCGTCCTAGACGGACATAAAACATAAAAGCCGATGGCGTTTCAAAAGTCGCGGCGAGTACCTCTTTGACGGTGATTAAAAAAAGGAACATCGGTGGTTTGCGCTTACCGTACGACTTCGTCGAGTTCCTTTCGCGGTTAAGATTTATCTTCCCGAAAAATATTCCGTTTAAAAACATCGTGCAATAATTCAAATCGTTTGGTTACGTTTTCTAAATTCAATTCAGTGTCAGTCTTGTGTTTTCTCTTAGAGTCCCAACATAAAGAGGATAGTTTTAGAGAACCTAAATTAATAAATGGATTCAACCCCAAAACCTGCATTTGACTGTGTTCGCTGTGACTATCATTCGGTGTACCCAATTTAAAGAGGTTTAAGACAAACTACCTTAGTTAAATAAAGTGTCATTAAATTAGAAACAGGTTTCCGTGTTTCATCTAATTAATTGGATGCTTATTCTCTGTGTGTTTGTATTTTCTATATTTTATAGTGCAGTGCAAAGTAATTTTATAACAGGAGGCATCGACAAAAACCACATCATTCATTTAAAATTTTCTAGAAACTTCGGTGGCGTCGGTTTTTGTTGTTGTTCTGGTCAATAGGCTTCAACCGCTCACCCGGGATGGTGGCGACTTGTCTTGCGCAGTATTAAGTGTAATTCATAAAATATTATTATTATATTTTTTGAATTAAATTGAATTATAACTCTTTAACTAGTAAAACCATAGAAAAGTTAATTCTAAGTTTTGTGTTATTTTGCACTAAGTTGCTTTTTTTTACACTAACTCGCGCACAAAGGGGATTTTGAAGTACCCCTAAATGTCAGAGTACCGTGCGAGCGGATGGAGAGGAAGTGGATAAGGAAAAGGGGTGTCGATGTATATTGGTTTTGAATGTCTGGACATCACAACGGCCAGGAAACGCATGATCAGGCAGAACATTCCGCATTCTTGTGGTTCGGCTAAAGAATGACTCTCTATGTTTATTTGTGCGCCTGAGTATCGCGGGAAAATGTCTGCTTGCTGCAGTTATCGTTGGTTATTCTTGAGAAACTCCTTTTGCCAATATTTCATCATCATCATCATTGGCACTACAACCGGAAACCAGTCCTGGCCTTATTTAGCAAGTCCTGAGGCTTGTTAAATTTTCCATAATGATTTGTTTTTTCCGGGCAAGGTCATTAGTCTTACGCCAGAGGCTCCCCGACGGGGAATCGAACCCCGGTCTCCCGCGTGACAGGCGGGTATACTAACCACTATACTATCGAGGAGCCGATATTTAATGTCCCAAAAACTCCTCGACAAAACAAGGATAGCAACAAGAGCGAGGTCACGAGATGATTTGTTTGTGAGTTCGGAAAATTATTTTGTATGAGAAGCTAAACAATTATAAGTACTAGGTACCTAACACCAGAGTTCCAATTTGGATTTAAAAGAGCGAAAGGCACCAATATGGCTGGTAACGTACTCTGAAACTAAGTCAGTGTGCGCTTCTTCAACAAAGAAGTCACCGCCGTAGGAGGTTCTTCATTGCAAACCGAAGAAAACTCCCTTTCCAACAAAATTCCTCTCTAAAAAAGGGGAATTGTAGCGTTTTCGACAAATAGTGAAGAGTGTACTAATTTAATCGTTATTGTCAAGTACACTCAACTGGTGTAGAACTGCTATAATATACGACTCTGACGAATATGCTTGGATTTTCTTTCGGTGATGCTGTTTTTCATTATTTGTATACGTCTTGTGTGTATCTGCTAGAAACTCCTCAGATTCCTGAACCCATCTCATGGGGTCTACTGTTGGTACACTGTATGCACACATGCACCGTACAAGACAGGACCCATACCCAGGCGCAGATTATCAGACACCTAAGACATAATCCGCGTCTATTACTATACCGTAGATCCGGTCTCCTATTATTTCGCTCTCACCATCCTCCTAGCCAAGTAGTTACAGACCGCTTGACTAACCCTGTAGAGAATATCCGTAGATCCGGTTTCGTATTATTTCGCTCTCACCATCATTCTAGCCAAGTAGTTAGAGACCGCTTGACTAACCTAGAGAATATCCGTAGATTACCCACTTTTTTTCAAATATCCCGAGACCAAGCCTAAGATTCTCACTGATGTAGGTGATTCTGGTTGTCGCAAGACAGCCGGAGGCCAGAGACACACCGAAGGATATACTCTTTTTTTTTTTTTTATTGATTTAGTATCTCGCCAAACTTCGAAGGAATCCAGCATCAAATTACAAATTTTAAATTAAATAAGAGTAATAAATAATATAATATTTTGAAATCAACCGTTTTCAATATCCCCTTTTTATTTTATTTTTTTGTTGTTGCTTTTTCTATTATTATTTATTTGACGGATCGCAAGACATAGAACATCTTCCTACCGGTGACTAAAATAAAAATTATAGTCTACAGAAACAAGTTGGCAATAACACTTGCGCTTCCCTACAAAAACTGAAGTTTTACCCACGAACTTTTAAAATCTGATTTCGAAAAGCGACCACATTGTGGCAGAGTAGAGGCTTAACGTTGTAACCAGGTGGGTTGTAATTCAAAATATATCAGTTGATACTTAAAGCAATTCATGATTTGTGGTTACATATGTGGGTATAAGCATCCCAGAGAGATTACATCGAAAGTTACGAATGTTGCGCTGATCGACACGAAACTCTTGCTTTATTGCAACGGCCCGACACAACATTTTTGATTTTAAACAATTCATATGCATTCAAGAATTTTAAGCACTCTTAAAATAGGGATGAAAAGGAGAAGAAGGGCACATAGGTAGAAAATCTGGCTCTGTGGCAACATTCGTGAAGTTGTTCATATATAGGTTAAAACCTGCCACTCTGCAACAGTACGGATCTTCGGCGATATAGGTAATTGTGAAAAGTTTTGGAATTTATAATTAAACTCAAGAGGATATGACTCTACATGGCATGGACCATGAAATAGAATGAAAACCACGAGTAAAAGTGGTCGATTAAGGACCTGTAACGTCTTATAAATATTTAAGGTTTGTATTAACATTTAATATCATAATTTATAAAAAATCGTGCCTCCTTCAAATTAACACTTCCGCCATGATTAGGAAATAAATTAAAGTTTGTTTAATTCGCTGTGCATTCCACTTGTTGTATATAGTGTGACAAAGATAGGCAAAAAACGATAATGGTCCCGGGATGATTTCCTCTTTCTATTGACTACCTGTCAGATATTTCTTTTAAAAGGAGATTTAATGCCCTCACAACGTGTTGATGCAAACCTGATTTAGCAGACAGTCCTGTGGGGGTAGGTAGTAGGTGCGTCGGCAGGGGCGCTGGTTCAGTACTACCCCACGACGGGTTCCGTGGGTGTATCACTGCGTAACGCCGCAAACCATTCACAAGAAAACAAAGAAGAAATGTGGTACTGTTCTGTATAAGTTCTTTTAATTTACGTTTATTTCAATTTTGCAACACATACACATAGTTCAAATTGTTCGCCGACTGTTGGTGGTTCTTGATATAAATTGGCGAGTTCACAGAATCTCTTTCTTTGTTAAATTATTATTAAATACAAAATATAAATTGGTGATTACACAGGATCTCTTTCTTTTGTTAAATTATTATTAAATACACACGATTCTTCATAGTAACGTACAACTTCGAGTTCTGTCAGAATTGTCTAATATATTGTCACAAATTTCACTTCAAGGTGAATCGACTTTACTGCCTCCTGAAACAGTAGGAAAAACTCGACTCGCGACTCGCACTCAGGGATGGAAAACATACGACTCTGGATGTACGCATGTACGTGCGCGCTTCGGGGAGCGGAAGACGACACAACCGGCGTGTCTGGTGGTTGGTAAACGACTCTCTGAGAGTTCAATTCCGATTTTCGATTCAACCCTCAGTTCGTGGTTAGTTTATTGGAGGAGAGAGAAAATGTCTCTCTAAGGTGAGAAACCAGGAAGAGAATCTTGCTGGCTAGATTCCGGTGGTGTGTGTGTGTGTGATCGTGTAGATCGCATTGTTTACCGATGCATTGAAACAAAGGATAAACGAGATTGCACCGGAGGCAAAGAACAAAGAGGAAAAGTACCAAGGGCATGCTTGCTAATAAGGGTTGAGCTAAGTAAATACTCTGTGCCTCATCAGACCCGCATTGGGTGCTAATGGATTTCGATACTTTACACAATGGGAATTGTATATCGTATCTCTGCCGGCGGACAGAATCGGATTCTTTATTTGCATTTGTTTATGCTGTAGAATTCGAATTTGGCGGCTGAGCGCAAAGTTGATGATTGTTTGTCAGTTGGACAAACAGATCATGGGTCGGGTGTAATGCAGCTGAGTAAACGAGCTGCTTGGCGTCGTTTTGTCGTTGGAGTCGCCGACCAATGTGCGTGTACGGAAAATTACTGTGCACGTGTAGGAGAGCAATTGCCGGCGAGGAAAATCAATAAAATTCTTAATGGTTTGCCTGTAAAGAATTCTTTTCAGAATTTTAGAATGACTGCTAGCGAATTATTTTACAGGGACTTGGTATAAAACCTTAATGAAGGGAATGCCCTTGGTGAAGGGGATTTTTGCAGTTAACTCAAATTTGCCAAGGGAGTTTGGGGTTGAAATTGTGGGTGGTTCTTGCGTAAAGTTAAAGAACCCCCACAGTCCCCATTCAGTACTCCTAACAAATTCTCCACTTGTTCCATAACTCACATTCAAGAAAGTGTTTGCAACCCATTCACCAAAGTGAAAATTCCATGTAATTCAGCTAGTCTAATCGAATTTTCACAAGCACCAACTTTGATTGCCAGAATTCCAAGAGTACTTCTATGGAATTGCCCTTAAATCCTGATGCGATTCAGTTGCCACAACAACCTCAAACAACAATATTCTCTTTTATCTCGACGTTACATTCAGACCCAGAAGTAATCCTGCGGTTGTCAGACGTTTCCACACCCAAACTACCACCGTCACTAATCACTGTGCCCAACACGACGGGGCTAAATGATTAACAGGCAACAAATGTGGTATTGCAACGTAGTAACGGCAGCAGGTAGCAAATGACCCCACACACAGTTGCGCCACTTTCTAATGCAGATCCCCATTACTCGCACGAACCAAAATACCGTCCAAAGAAAACTCAATTAAATCCCATACTCCAACACGCAAAGCTCTTGTTATTCGCGCGTTCAAACCTTTCCGGCTGCAGGCGTTGAGATTATTAACGAAAGATTTATCAAGTCAAATGGACGAAAATCGGATCCCAATTCGTGCATCAACAATTCTCCCGGAATATGACAGCTTGCGGCACTTCACCTCCGCTCTTTTTGTATTGGTCCTTACGGCAGTATGAATAGCTGCTTTTTGAAATTCAATTTGCTTATCAATAAATAATGCAACGGCTCAACCAAGCAGATGCAAGTCTAGTCTAGGGTGGTAGTTGCCTGAACCTTCGTCTCACTGAGTCTCTCGAGGGCTACATTTACCCGCAGGTGAATGATGAGAACTCACGACGGACCGATATCACGACTACGTGGCATGAACAGCAGCCCCAATTCGATTATGACATACCCATATAAAATGAACAATGATGTCAATGTGGATATGGACGTCATTAGGCATTTTCGACTTCAAAACACACCTGGTGTTGACATGGGTTCAGTGGAGATGACTTCGATGAAACCAAATCGTTTGGTCAGTGTAAAATGAAATTTTTGATTAGAACGATGAAGAGGGAACATTTAAAGGTAAACGATTCATAAATCATTGCACTTCCGGTTCTAAGAGGTTGAAAGGTATCGACGATACCAATGGCAGCTGGCTATTGCGTAGATAGGGAGAAATGACAACCGGTCTCTAGCGGAGTAAAATGAAATACCGAATGAAAGTGCGGGTCGGTTTGGAATAGAAATTTTAATTATACTTATGACGAACCATATCCCATATAGCTTTTACTGGACACTCAAGGGAGTAGTTTATTTTACCATCTAAGGTGTTGATATATTTTATTCAGCTCAAAAATCACTTTGTGCTCGCACAGACGGGAATTTATGTGGATAATATCGATGTAATAAAATAATAATAGGTTGGCGCAAGGCTAATAACCTTGCCCGGAAAAACAAATTATTATGGACAATTTAACAAGTCTCGGATATGGACCGAATACCGGAGGAGAGACTTGCTAAATAAGGCCAAGAACGGATCCCAGTGGTAGTGCCGATGATGATGATGAATAAAATAATGCAAAATAATACGGAGTTAAGTCTGAAGTGGGGACTATGTTCTAAATTCATGAACATGATGTTTATTTCAGCATTTTATTTTCCTTACAATTTCTAACCCCAAAAAAGAATACCCTATACCTAAAAGCTACTATATAAAAGATACGCCAGCCTTTGTTGCAGTGGTGCTAGCCTACATGCAATCTCATCACTTTTCATCACGATTAACCATAAATTCTTCACACAAAACGTAATAACCATTTCCATTAGTGCGTATCTCTAAACGGATGTTGGGTTCGTGTATCTAACCAAGTCTAGCTAGAAGTTCATTTCAAATACTGTCTCGGCAACAAAGAAAGATTGACTCCGACATGGCGTCCCGTTGAGTCGTTGTTATTGTTTTAAATAATGATGAGTTCTCATGATTCACCTAAACTCTAATGATTTGTTTATCTAATACTCATTCAACACTCGACTTAAAACACAATACAATTGAATGGCATCATTATTGGAAGATGAATATTTCCGTTAAAAATGTTCACCTAATAAAAAACGTGGAATGTTCTTTGACATAATCAATAAACATAAAACTTTTTAGTAGTTTTGTCATTATAATTATTGAAAACATAAGCAGAGATAATGTATAGAAAAGCTATAAACTGTTGGACGCCACATTTAAATTTTTTTTTGTTTTCGTAAAGCATTATTATGTATCCATTCATCTATTTTATTAGACTTCCAAATTTCTTGATGTTATTGGCAAGGTCTTCCTTTTGACGTGAGCTGACTCTTTTAAGTCTTGAACATCTACTTCTAATTATTAAATCTACAGTAAGTCTGTCTTATGGCATTGTTTCTTTGTGTCTAATTTGTTCAGTAAGTCCCATTGAAGGGTAATTTCAATTGGTGGGCAATTAATTTGTTATAATATCAAATCAGTGACTAAATCTCTTCAGTACCTAACGAGCCATATATTTTGTTAGGCATTTTATGGTTCATAAATTCATTGCAACCATTTTTATAGCCACCGTCATTAACTGCCAGTTTGGAATTATCACGCCAAATTTCACCGTCGCATTCAAACTAAACTGGAAACACAAATTCACATTTCACAAAGTAAAGCAGCATCATAAATATGGTAAGATGTAAACCCCGATCCTGCACTTTCTCGCTAAAGTCCTTGTAATTGATTTTATGGACATCGATCAAACTTCACTTGAATTCGACGGTATGTGTCTTACAAACTTTTACAAATTCTGGTGCGATAGTATTGATATGTGCAAAGTCACAGAGTGAAGCTTAGTGAAACTATCTTAATACCGCTAATTGACTAAACCGATAAGCAAAAGCATGTACAAAAACTTTTAAAGTATTCGACTTTAAGAGCTTAAGTTCTCATGATAAGTCGCTAAAGATCGAACCTTATTGAAAGCTGGTAAGTTATAATTCAATACCCAAAATTGGGATTATAATATCAAATGATACACCATGCACAGGAAAAAGAGAGGAAAAAATTGTAGATATGGAGCGAGAGGGAGAGAAGAAGAGTGAGGGGCGGACAGCGCGCGAGAGAGAGGGGGAGAGAGAGAGAGGGGGAGAGAGTAAGAGGGGGAGAGAGAGAGTAAGAGAGGGAGAGGGAGAGAGTAAGCGAGGCAGGGGGGGGTGAGTAGGAGGGGGGGTGAGAGGGAGACAGAGAGCGTAAGAGCGGGAGAGAGTAAGTGTTGAAGAGTTGTGGAGATGAATGGAGGATAAGACGTGGTGGGACGTCCGAGCGCTGTGGCGGCTAGTTGATGAAAGAGAGTGATGATGTGCACGTACATCATCAGGAACCCTTTGCAACTTGACAAAATGCAAAATGGTGGATGTTCGTCAAGTTCAACCAATTTCGTTGTCACCGGTGTGCGCATCGGATGTACACTAATGTAGAACATTTGATGTCAAAAACTTTCCCTCGATGAGCGCACCAGTGAATACATCAGGTTTAAGACGTCGAGACACGATAGGTTTGGATAGGGCCTTAGTGAGAATGTGCTTCCGCTGTCCAGGCACCACCCCTTACTGACAGTCGACTTAAAAGCCTGAAATCCGCGTTGCACTGAGTTGGTGTAAGCTAGTACACTTGTACCGTGGTTGTACGTCTTGTTTTCCTTTCCTCGATCTTTAGAAGATCCCGGTCCTTTTCTGTTGAGAGAGCGGCACTCGGCGACCTTGTGCCCGGCTTTTCCGCAATGGTAGCATTTGTAGGAAGGCTTTTGTCGGTTTCCGGGGTGATTGTGTCCATGGCGTTTATCCTCTGTCCTCGTGTCGCATTGTTTCCGGCAAAGGTAACTCGTCTCGAGATTCTATGCCGCATCTGAAGTTACTTCGGGGAGAGACTATACAGGAGCATGATGCATACCAGATCGCCGTTTACTTCGATTTCCATGTCGTTCAATTTATCGACGGTGTCAAAGAAGTCACTTAAGTGTGTTGGCACGTCGTCGTGATCGCTCATTCGATGAAGCGTCAGTCTCTTCAGTAGACTGGCTTTCCTGGCCGGACTTTTTGACTCGTACACGGAGATGAGTTTCTCCCATACTTCTCGGGAAGTTTCACACCCTTTGATGATCTTGACTTCAGATTGTCCGATCGCTAGTGTGATTTCTGCCTTAGCCTTCCTGTCTCCTGTTTTCCACTGCTCGACCTCGCTTGTGCGCGCCTCCGTCGATTCAGGTTTCACAATTTCTCCAGTCACATAGCCCCATGCATCGTTCTTTATTAGGATCGCCTCCATCTGCAGCTTCCAAGTGTCAAGCAGTTGTTCGATGCTCGCTATGGATGGCGCCATTTTGTTGATGGACGAGAATTTCGCTTTCCTGTGTTTATCCAACCGCGACTCTATTTCGCAGTGCTCTGGTGAATGCCTGGGCCCATAACCTGTTGAAGAGTTGTGGAGTTGAATGGAGGATAACACGTGGTTGTACGTCCGAGCGCTGTGGCGGCTAGTTGATGAAAGAGAGTGATGATGTGCACGTACATCATCAGGAAGCCTTTGCAACTTGACGAAATGCAAAATGGTGGATGTTCATCAAGTTCAACCAATTTCGTTGTCGCCGGTGTGCGTATCGGATGTACACTAATGTAGAACATTTGATGTCCAACAGTAAGAGAGATAGAGAGAGAGATGGCAGGAAGCGAGGAGGGGGGATATGATGAGAAAGATAAGAATGGAAATGATGAGGCAAAGAGCGCCAACATGATTTGTATCTCTGCAGAAGCGTGTAAAGTGTTTACAAACTGCAAATATATACGAGGGTAGGTCAATAAGTCTTTAGCAATGCCTACGATGTCGCTCATAGCATCGCTAATGGTCTGTTTTTAGTAAGCATTATTCCTCACTAGGTATCTCTCAATCTTCAATTGGTTTCATGATTCAATTTTGAATGATAAATTGGGTATGAAAAAAATATCTACGAGATGGGTGTCGCATTTGCTCTCAGCTGAGAACTTTTGGAGTGCTTGTGTCGAATCCCAGATGAGTTTCTGCGCAGATTGGGAATTGTAGATGATATATGGATACAACACTACACTCCGGAGACGAAAGAAAAGTCAAAACAGTGGATTGTTAAAGGCGGACGAGTTTCAAAGAAGGTAAAAACGCTGAAATCAGCTGGAAAGGTTAGGGGTACTGTGTTTTGGGATGTACGTGGTATTGTGGGGAAGAAGTATGGTGCACCGGCGTACGGCGCTGGTTCACTTCTCCCTCCATCATCACTAAGAGAGTTCATCGGTTCCGCCATTAACCGATCACCAAGGATTAAGTCCACGCACCGAACACCGCATCACAATGTTCACAGACAATTAATCACCAAGACAACGAGGAAAAATTTAAACACAGAGTATTGATTGTTGCACATGTAGCTTGTTTTATTGTTTTCTGTAGTTTACATGAAACATCTTAATGTTGTAAGATTTTTGACTATGATCACGACTTCACTTAATTGCAATGGCTTTACATGTTACGACTAAGCTGGTAAACTTGACTTAATACAACAAACGATAGGTTCTAATTACGCGACGCTGGGATGTATGCGTCCCCGGGCCCCGCGGGGAGCAAGAGTGACACGACCGGCTCGGTCTAGTGATGGTAAACGACTCAGCGATATCAAATCGCTGGCAAAGGAAATTCGGCCAGTGGTACTGGCTCTCTTTATTTAAGGATGCATTTTCTATCCCAAGAGAAACGTGAAGTCTCTCTTTCGGGGCGGGTAACCTGATCTCATAGAGAAGATCGTATGGTACACATGTATGTGTGAACATTGGTTCTTTCATGGGACAAAGCCATAAGAACGAATCTGAAAACGAAGAAAGGGAATAATGTGCATCAATGAGATGTGAGTTCGGCTAAGTAAACAAGCCGAATCTCATTGGGTTTCTGTTTGTTCATGCCGGTAGGTCATGAGAAGCAGATCCAGAAATATGTAGGAAAAGAGATCACGTAGATTATTATCTATGATGTGCATTGCAGCTGTATTGATAGTCGCAATGCGCCATGAACATGGTGCTAATTGGTTTTAGCTTATTTGATGAGAATTGGTGTTTATGGCATCGCTGCCAAGGGTAAGTATACCTTTCCTATTTGCATTTGCTTATGCTGTAGGATTTAATTTATGCTTTAAGATGCAAGATGCGTATATTTGCTTTTGTCCCTTGGGTATAGGTCGCCAGCCAATGTGTATGTAAAGGAATTTATTACACACATGGTGAGGCTGGGAATAGGCGACGCAATGTTTATGATCCCTATTATGATGGTTACATTATATGTAAACCAAATTGTTTCGTTTTCAGGAATTCGCCTAGGGAAAATGCGTATGTAAGATTGGGATTTGCCTGGCAACCGAAGGTGCCGAATTGGCTTGCAATTTATGATGTTTGGAACAGAATTCTTATAGGGAATTTTGAATTCGAATAAATGAATGAAGGTAAGAATTCTCTTCCAGGAGCTTTTAGCTAATGACATTTGATAAACTTAATGCGTGAAGCATTTACAGGTGCTAATGCAATTGCATTAGCAGAAAACTTATGAAAGCTAGGTTGTAGTTATGGGGGTTCTTCGGGTAAGTAGACAGTGGGGTTGGGCGGAACCGCCACAGTATTATCTTCATTGACTATTCAGAAAAGGCACAGACGATAACTGGAGAGTATTATGCGTCATTATTATGTCAGCTAATTGAGAAAATAAAAGAAAATCGTCCTCATTTTCTAAAGACCTGTCCTCGTGTCATTTAAAGAACGACAAAATATTTTCCAGTACCGTAAAACAAAATTCACACAAGATGAGCTGCTGTGGGCCTTGGATTCTGAGTGGATTAAAATATACAAAATCATGTAAAACTGGGTTGAGAAAGTTGTTAAACATCGCCAGATACCACTCCGAAAAGGGGGGTGGGAGCGAACATACAGGACAAAGTCGCGCCTTTCAACCCGGCGAAGGCCAGGATGATCCTTGTCCCTGTTCAATCCAAGTTGACATGCAGTCTCCACGAGGCACCCCTGGATAGCTATTTTGGCTCCCGCCAAGTAGTGAACAATGCATGCAGCGACATCCTGCGAATGGTTGGCGCAAAGCTAATAACCTTGCCCGGAAAAACAAATTTTTAGGGACAATTTAACAAGTTTCGAATATGGTCCGAATACCCATGGCGAGACTTGCTAAATAAGGTCAAGATCGGATCCCGGTTGTAGTGCCAATGATGATGATGATACCACTCCGAAAAGACATTTGCCCTTTCCCGAACGGAGTGTTTGGGAGTTTTGCGAAATGAGTAGCGCATGCTCTCTACCTTTACCTCATTTTCTGACAACCAAAGCCATCACGTCCACAGTTTGTCCATTATCAAGTTGAATACCCGGTATTTTTTTAATATGATAAAATGTCCGCCCACATTTTTTATTAACTCGCACTTATACCATACGCGCTACGGTCTCGTGAAAGGGTACATAGCCACTGAAATCCTAGCGGTGGGGCTAGATATCGGCATAAGTCCCGCAGCGGTTGCATTCATACACGGAGTAAAAAACAAGCTGAAAACTACTTTCGGGACACCCTGTATAAGGATAAATCTTAAAATGCTATAGAAATCATACTTATGAAAGACTGCTAAGCGAATAAAAACTCAACAATTTTCAATCCAGTTTTGCTTAATGTATGTATTACAATACCAAAATGGATACAACTTGATATGGGGACAAATGCCTGCGGCCATGACGCAGTACTGATTGTAGGACCATATAAGTGACTATAATAGTATGACATGGGTAGCAGCACAACCCTTTCAAGAACACTGATAAGATTAAGCCATCTTATGACGACACATGAATCATCTCGATTAATCTTCGTTGTAAAGTTATGTAGCCTTCGTGTCATTATTATTTTTTCTAGAGGGACAAAAAAAGATACACGAACAAAATTCATAAAACAATGAACATCACTTCCAATGTTGATGCTTAAGATTGCCTTCAAACACGCATGCCGTCGTATCACTACATATCGTGTTGAAAAATGCCGGTAAAGTTTGACTTTGATGCCACACAACTTCTACTGTCTCATACGAAACATCGGTTAGAAGGTATTCTGTTAATTACAACACAGGAAATTTGCGATGAATTTAAATTAACCAGCTTTACAACTAATCGAAAGCTCACCAAACGCCAGGCCCGAATGTGTTTTCTACAACGATCTTGTTCTGGGGGTAACAGGTGAATAAATGTTTGTATTATATTTTATAAATATTTATGAAGTGCTCGAATGGCGATACATTCATTTCTGTGCGTCATGCGGTAAAGGCCCAGAAAAGACTGTTGAACGCAGGAAAAATACTTGGCAGTTTAAAACAGAATGCCCGGAACATGGTATCACAATTAAAAGGTGTTTGTCATTCTCTTCAGAACCCATCGAACATGATTCAGTTACAATAATTTATTGTGACACAGTTCACTGATTTTGTTGCACAACAAATCTTCTATTTTACTATAGTGCGGATTCATGTTCTACCTGAAGTCTCGAATTGAATTAATTCCATCTAGTTGGTTCTGTAGGAGATATTGCTTCTCGACGTTGCTGTGGCAACATAGATTGTATCTATTAGGAAGGGGGTTTTTGATTGGCACGAATTCAGAGATTGAAGATAGGGTTTTAATACTTTGGGCGACCTAGTGGATGGTTCAGTAATTGAAGTTGTTTTTATTAATACTGTGGCCGATCCAGAGTTGCACTTATGTGTACAGGTATATAAACTCTTAAATGTGAAATTAGGTAGCTGAAAAGGTTTAGAATGAAAAAGAATGGTAATATTAGTAAATTCCATTAAGGCTTATAAAAAATTGTTTTAACAGAGCGATATAGTAGATGCGATAATCCTTTAAAAAAAAACGATTAACCTTTAAAAAATAAGTAACGACAAGGATCCATGATCCATGGAAAGAATGAAATATCAAGCTATAATAATCATCATCATCGGCACTACAACTGGGATCCGGTCTTGGTCTTATTTAGCAAGTCTCGAGGGTTGTTAAATTTTCCATAATAATTTATTTTTACGGGCAAGGTTATTAGCCTTGTGCCCACTATCAAACTACAATGCATTTCAATAATGTAAGAGACTGAAGGGTTTGGTTTAAAGTATAATATAAGAAACTTTTCAGAAAAAGTTCACTTCAAACTTCGTTCATTTAAATTCTGGCTACAAGTGAGATGTTATTAGAATTGTATTTTGTAATCGTTACAATTGACATAAATTATGCGATGCATGTAATACGAACAAATTCTATATAGTAAATAGTCTATCATAAGAGTATTTAAAACGAAAAGACTAACTGCAAGTTACTCAAATGACACTACTGTCTGAAGTAAACTTGGATCTCAATCAACAATTGTCTGCCCGTCCTGTATCTGTTGATACTATGAGGGTACTAAAAATCCATTGTGTAACAGGTCAATTGAAAAGTCCCCGGCCTCCCATAGTAAAACACATTTTTTTGGCAAAATTCGTTTTTTTTTTTATGCAACATAATTCCCTTCGAGGGTGATACACTGATTATAGCAACCCTCTAACTTTTCGATACCTTTTTTGTAGTACGATTTGTCCTTTGCTTCAAAATAGGCATCAGTTTCGGCGATCACCTCTTCATTCGACGAAAATTTCCTCCCAGCGAGCATTCTTTTGAAATCTGAGAACAGGAAATAGTCGCTGGGGGCCAGATCTGGAGAATACGGTGGATGCGGAAGCGATTCGAAGCCCAATTCATGGATTTTCGCCATCGTTTTCACTGACTTGTGACACGGTGCATTGTCTTGGTGAACCAGCACTTTCTTTTTCTTCAAATGCGGTCGTTTTTCGGCGATTTCGTCCTTCAAACGGCCCAATAACGCTGTGTAATAGTCGCTGTTGATTGTCCTTCCTTTTTCAAGATAGTCAATGAAAATTATTCCGCGCGCATCCCAAAATACAGACGCCTTAACCTTGCCAGCCGACTGTTGCGTTTTTCCACGCTTTGGGGCGGGTTCATCGTGTGCAGTCCACTCGGATGACTGTCGATTGGGCTTCGGAGTGAAATGATGGAGCCATGTTTCATCCATTGCCACATATCGACGCAAAAACTCGGGTTTATTACGCTTGATCATCTCCAAACACTGCTCCGAATCATCAACTCGTCGTTGTTTTTGGTCAAAAGTGAGCTCGCGCGGCACCCACTTTGCACAGAGCTTTCTCATACCCAAATATTCGTGAATGATATGATGTACACGTTCAGTTGATATCTTTAGAGTGCCTGCTATTTCATTCAATTTCAATTTACGGTCATTCAAAATCATTTTGTGGATTTTTCTAATGTTTTCGTCGGTAACATGCTCTTTGGGGCGTCCACTGCGTTCACCGCCTTCGGTGCTCATTTCACCACGTCTAAACTTAGCATACTAATCCTTGATGGTTGATTTTCCTGGGGTGGCGTCTGGAAACTCGTCATGAAGCCAAGTTTTTGCTTCAACTGTATTTTTTCCCTTCAAAAAGCAATATTTTATCAACACGCGAAATTCCTTTTTATCCATTTTTTTCACAATAACAGAAGTTGCTTCACTCAAAATACTATAATTCACAAACTAATGATCCGACATCTGTCAAATTTATACACGCGTCTTTTGAAGGTTGGGGCTAACTAAAATGGATGGATCATATGGATTTAATTCTAGTGCCGCCATCTATGTGCCGGGCCGGCGACTTTTCAATTGACCTGTTATGTGCAACACTATAAATAAAAATTTATTAAATTTAATTTTAATAAGTCAAAATGTGGGAGAAACACATGTATTAAGTTACATCCAAAATATCTGTCCGCAAATTTTTGTTTTACACAAATGCGCGTATGAAAAGTAATTTTAAATTACAAAGCACAACGCGGTGCTAAAGATAAAGACTACAAGTAGAGGAGGTCTCGAGGTATATTGCTTTTGAATGCCCAGACATTACAACAATTAGGAAAGATATGATGAGACGAAGTTTCTCACATTCGTTTGGTCCGGCTGAAGAACGATTCTTCTTTGATGAATCTCTGAGTTTATTTGTACTTCTGAAATTGACTTTCAGTGTGAATTACTGTGCACTTGTGGCGATTGGTGGCGCAAGGCTAATGACCTTGCCCGTAAAAATAAATTATGGAAGTTTAACAAGCTTTGGGACTTGCTAAATAAGCAAAATAAGGCCAAGACCGGGTCACGGTTGTAGTGCCGATGATGATGATGTGGCGATTGCACAATCGAAAATAGAGTAAGACATCCGCGCTGTATATCAGAGAATTATCAGATTAATTACAGTAATAATGTAACGAGTTGATACATTTTCTTAGTTCCAATCTATTCAGAGTGGGTTCGAATCACACTCATTACTTTACAAAACGATATACCCCGCCTGATTTACTGAAATCACAAGAGAATATGTGGAGAGGTGGAATACATTCATCAAATTCTGTTGAGCAATGGGGATGGTACTCGTAATATCTATAGAAAAAAGATACATAGGATAACTTGCACCTGTGTTCTTATGCGTGGGACGAGTTTCACTGGCTGTTGTTTTGTATTCTATTGAACATGTGCATCACTGTTTTAGATGTACTTGATCAAGTATACTAATAGTGGCCAAGTTGAATGATGGGACGTATTTCTTGCAACTCTTGCAACGCTTAAATAGCTTCTTACATTTCCTCGCAATTGTAGCAGCTTGAAATATTGTATCGTTCCAATTAAGAGTCGAATCTATTCAGACACAAGACTTGCATTTCCACAGCAGTAAAGAGTAGTTGAGGACACCAATTCATCTCCACACGCAGCAGTGGGTTGCTGTGTTGAGTCGTTTGTTCTATATTTTGCTGTGATTGTAACCGTCTGTTGAAAGAACATATCTCGACACGCAGCTGCACAAACAGGTTTTGAAAGAAAAAACAAACCCCTCCACATCAAGCACATTTGTACGTTTTATCATTGTTTGTACTCTCCAGAGAGAAATTTTATGTTCAATAAACTACATTTGTTCATACTTCTTTGGTGTTCGCTTTCTCTTTTGTTTACACAGATTGCACGGCATCACATAAGAATCACACATCCCTCGACAAGCTGTTCAGGGTTATGCTTGGTGATCCACAAGACATAGTTTGTTTATCAATGCTAAATACATTTATATTTACATCTTCGCGATCGCACATTCCCCTACCAACTAGACACTTTCGGGTTTTGTTTACCCGCCCCAAATGAGTCTCCCACAACTTATTTACCGGGCATCAAAGGTAAGGATGAGAGATGAGTCTCTTTCATCATCATCATCATCATCGGCACTACAACCGGGAACCGATCTTGGCCATATTTAGCAAGTCCTGGGGCTTGTTAAATTTTCCATAATGATTTGTTTATTCCGGGCAAGGCCATTAGTCTTGCGCCATGAGTCTCTTTCAAGGGATGAGAAATTTCGGACGTAATCACACTTCCAATACGTTCTCTAAAAAGAGTGTTTTAAAGAACAATCCACAATTACTTAACTCTGTCGACCATATACTTTACGTGTGATTTGCCTGTGCGTGCCTCAAGTGCTAGTTGCCAGTATTTTAAAGAACAATCCACAATTGCTTAACTTTGCGGACCACATATTTTAAGGGTTATTTGCCGTTGTTGTATTTGCGTTGTATATAGAGATTTTCGTTGTGTCTTGTGTTTCGCCGTGCAATTTACTCCCTGTCGTGTGAACGTTTCGCACATCAGTCAGATTCTCGGGCCTCCATTGAATACTAATCACTGGCATCTTGCGTCTTCATTCGAACTGATCCAAACAACACAAACATACTTCTGGGTGAGTGCACTTTTCAATACCTCAAATTATACTACTGGACCAGTGATATACAAGTCCTGTCGCCCATTTAACATTACTTGGGGTGACAGGAATCTCATGTGCGCCTGGCACCCATTTCTAGTGGCGTTAATATTGCTGAATCGTGCTCAACACAGGAGCCACCCTCTCTGATCTCAGTTGTGCTCAACCATAGAGCCACCCTCTTCTTCTGACCCCTGCTCAACCGATGAGGCGCCCTCTTCTTTCGGAATCGTGCTCAACCGAAGAGCCACCCTCGTCTTTCTGAATCGTGCTCAACACAGGAGCCACCTTTTCTGATCTTAATTGTGCTTAACCCTAGAGCCACCCACTTCTTTCATTCGTGCTCAACCATAGAGCCACCCTTTTCTTCTGACTCGTGTTCAACCGAATAGCCATCCTCTTCTTTCTGAATCGTGATCAGCACATGAGCCACCCTCTCTGATCTGAAGTGTACTAAACCATAGCGCCACCTTCTTTTTTCAATCGTGCTCAACCATATAGCCTGCCGAAAGGTATTAGGATTTACCAAAATAAGACAATTAAGTTCAAACCTTGGTTTGACGATGAGTCCAGGGCGAGGATCGAGCAACATAAGCGCCTCAGAGTGGTCCACTTAGAAAGATATGATGAAGTCAATGCAGAAAGATACGCGAGGACTCGGAAAGAAACTGTTGCATGCATATATGACATTAACTGTCATAAATTAAATAAAATTAAATCATAATTCCAACAAATGAATAATGTTGCATGCATATATGACATTAACGATCATACAGTTAAGTTTTAACAACTTGAAACCAAAAGAGTTCTTTCGGTGTAGCATTAAAATTAATTTCCTGTTACAACCGAGGGAATTCGTTCAGAGTAGTTGTCAAACTTTATCACATGCCTACCTGTTGCTAAACGCATATCCCTATCATAAATGTTCCGTTCCCACAACTAAACTTGCAATTCTGCAATTCCCACGTTCCATCTATACCCATGCCCATGCACCAGCATGCTATTTGCTACAAGCAAACAAAAAAATTCTCACACACCACTC
Source organism: Microdon myrmicae (assembly GCA_963931805.1). NCBI lineage: Eukaryota > Metazoa > Arthropoda > Insecta > Diptera > Syrphidae > Microdon > Microdon myrmicae. Next base: position 68,298,020 of record OZ007496.1, on the reverse strand, counting down.
CATCACCTTCAAGAAAATTCCACCCATATACACGCATGCTATTTGCTATTTATTATTATTATTTATTGGCCTGTAGGAACCCGGAAGTTCATGACCTCACCGACTCGGCTTCGCCACCCTTCCCTGTCCTGGGCACTCTCCTTCCACGCTTCACCATTCGATCCGATCTCCTCAAGGTCAAACCTAACATTGTCCTCCCATCTCCGTCGCCGCCGTCCTACCGGTCTCTTTCCCGTTGGTCTACCGTCAAGAATTCTATGCACGGTCCTATCGTTCCCCATTCGCGCCACGTGTCCGGCCCATCTTAATCTTCGCGACTTGATTACTCTCACTATTGTAGGTTTGCGATATAGTTCTTCCAATTCGTGGTTATGGAGTCTCCTCCATTGTCCTGCCTGCTCGTCATATTTACCTCCAAAGATGCCTCTCAAAACTTTATTCTCGAATAGACGGAATTTGTTTTCTTCCCGTTTTGTGAGAGCCCATGTTTCGCATCCATATAGAACAATTGGCATGATTATGGTTCTATAGACACGGAGCTTTATGTTACGTGATAGCAGTCTGGATTTCAGCAGTTTACTGACTGCGTGCCAACTCGCGTTGCCGGAATGCAGTCTCTTGTTAATTTCCTTCGACATTTGCTATAGGCAAATCAAATTCGCATCACCCTGAATCGAAATTTTTCCATGGCCCTGGGGTGGAGCTGCATCCAGAGTAGGCGTAAGCTTGCCACCTCAGGGTGAATGGCGGCAAAACTCCAACGTTGCAGTTCACATCGTCGTTGGCATGGTCTTCGACTGTTCTGGCATCAGGTGGCTGTCTCAAGGTGAGAAATGAATCGTGGGAAGGAATGTGAAATTCTGATTTGATTTTGGGTACAAATAGGGAGTTCCGTTGTAGGCAAGAATTAATTAGAATCAGACGGCCAAAGTGTGAAATTAAAGTAAATAAACTAGCCCTTGAGGAAAAACCAGAAAGAATCTTTTTAATTGAAAGACTATCGGCTAATCGGGGCTAGCATCAAGGTGATTGGTCACACCCCTTTAGAAAACCCCCTCACACCTCCCCCCGAACTGGAAAAATGAAAGTCGGTGGAAGGAACACCAAGGTTCCGAAGAGCACAAGGTACCGAAGGACAAAAAGGTAAGAGGTTAGTAAATATATTGTGACCAGTTGACGCAGCAGAGACCTACAAAGAGGTAGGACGATCCCCCCAATAACCTCCTTCACACCTACAACTGGGACAACCTATTCAACCCACGGGCTTAGAGAGCCGGAAGCCCCCACAAATAAGTGTTGTATAGAAATATACAACAAGACTACGAGACTTTTCAAACGCGAAAAACGCGAATGGGAGAAGACTCGGGTCGAAAAAATCCTAGAAAATGCCAGAGCAAAGAATATCAGAGGTATATATGCCGGCATAAATTCAATTATAAATGGCTACCGAGGAAGAGCCAAAATAATTCGAGACGCAAACGGCTGCCTGGTCACAGAAACAACCAATATCGTGACAAGATGGAAACATCACTTTGAAAACCTGCCCAAATGTGCGCACCCATCAACCACAAATAAACGCACCACATGTACATACAACCGAGCCTCATATCCCAGAGTTCTCTTTCAACGAAGTTGTAGACGCAATAAATCGATTGAAAAACAATAAGACATGGAGGAGAGGCAACCGTTCGAAAGATCCACCAACCGATTAAAACAATCTGGGATAAGGAAGTCACTCCGGAAGGATGGAAAACCTCAATAGTCGTCCACATCTTCAAAAAAGGCAATAGATGTGATTGCGAAAACTGCAGAGGAATATCATTTTGAGAGCAATACAAACTACTAACAAATGTCATACTGGGGAGAATCACACCGTAACCAGAAAAAATACTGGAAGACTGCCAGTGCGGCTTCTCTAGGAATTTGTGAACGAGCGGGCAAATGTTCACAGTAAGGCAATTCCTGGAAAAGAAGGGGGAATACGGAGAGACGGTTCACAAACTGTTCGTTGGCTTCTAAAAAGCCTACGACTCAGTCGCAAGGCAAACACTTTACCATATTGTAGTTGAGCTGGGACTCCTAGCTAAATTATGCCGCCCTCATCCAAATCTGCATGAACGAAAATAAAGGGCGAGTTAGAATAGAAAACCACCTCTCAGAACGCTTTGAAATCCGCGACGGACTAAAACAGGGGGATGGTATCCCACCATGTCTTTTTAACTTTGTCCTCGAGTGTGTTCAGAAAGGTACAAGACGACAACATGGCCGGATTATCCCTGAACGTGTTAAGGCAAGTGCTCGCATATGCGGGTGACATCTAGAAACTGTAAGTGAAATCAGTGAAATCATCATGCAAGCGGCAACTAATGAAGAGAAAACAAAATATATGATTACAGTGAGAACAGGCGGAAATCAGCAAACACTCATAAACGTCAGGGGCAAGATATTTGAAAAAGTTAAAGAATTTAAATATCTGGGAACAATACTGACGGCCAGTACGAAATGTCGAAGGAAATTAACAAAAGACAGCATTCCGACAACGCTAGTCGCTACTACAATCTAAAATGCTATCACATAATACAAAGTTCCGTGTTTACAGGACCATAATCATGCCGATAGCTCTATACGGATGCGAAACGTGGACCCTCACAAAACGGGAAGAATACAAATTCCGCGTATTTGAAATAAAGTTTTAAAGAATATCTTTGGAGGTAAATATGACTAAGATGGTGGATAATGAAGGAAACTCCACAATCACGAAGAGCTATACTGCAAACCTACAATAGTGAGAGTAATCAGGTCGCAAAGATTAAGATGGGTCGGACATAGGGTTTTGGCGGATCGTTGGTCTATACTCGATGATGCAGTGTTCCGCCGAACACTGTTCGCAGGAAAACAAAACGAAACCGGAGCAAATGATAGCGACGATTAAAACACTTGTATTCCTTGTTCATTTTCCGTGGTTTTTATTTTAGTGTTGGAATTCGTCCTTCTGTTGCACAATTATATTTTATTATGGTATAACTGACGCGTAACTTTTAATCGAATCTACGATAACACTAAACTTCCGACACACTCGAAACGTTTCTTTACTTCTTCAAGCTCGCGTATCCTTCTCTCCGCCCTTACCGCTGCTCCTTGACGAAAACTCGTCTCGGTGACGATCAAAATCAGACTAACTATCTGCCCTCAACCATATCCTGCTCACACAGATACCCAGATTCAAACTGGTATCTGTATCTATCCGGAAAATATTCCCTATTTGCTCTGCTAACAGAACTTCCGAATTTTTGTTAGCAGCATGTTATCACATCCCCGGGGATATTTTGTAGTTTCCTGAAAGGGGAAAGTCATCATGCATACATCATTATCATCGCTGATAGAATTTCTTTTCCACGGCCTTCTGTTTGCACAGAACATCTGGCGCCCAGACCAGAGATATTCGACGATTGTTTTGACGTGCAGTCCGTGGGACTTATTTGAACTTGGTACCCGGAATCGAAATCCATTAGATCTTTATAATGGTGCGAAATTCTAGCGTGGCCGTGGGACCGGAGTATTGCCTTTGTTGGCTTAACTCCTCATAAATTATCGGATGTCTCGTTGAGATATATTCGATTGCGATAGGTCGTGGCTGCCTTCTGTTGTTCAACGGATTTGGGTGGTCCTTGCGTTAGATTACCCGCACGTGCATCCGTTGATCGGCTCATTCTTTGATGATAGCAATTCTTTTGTATTGAATTTCGGAATTGCCGGTTCGATGAGATGTTCCTGGGCGCAGGCAGCATGTATGGCATTTTGGGAATTGTTTTTTTTTAGGAATAGAACGCATGGATGTTTATACCTTTGTTTCAGGCATGAAGAGTTATAATTGTTGAGCTTGACCTAAAAAGCTTTGGGGACGTTCAGTTCCTTGCTTTTTGGTGTCGGTCTCAACGTTGGCTGCGAGTTGCAGGCCCTATCGTGGGACTTTGGGGCACGCGTCTGTGGGCGCGTGCAACGTTCTCAGGTAAGTAAGTTCTTTGAAGATAGGAACCTTACCTGCGTAGAATTGTGCGTTCGTAGAACGCTACAGGGTAAGAATGGATAACGATAGGACCGAATTCTTGACGGTAGTGGAACGGAAAAGAGACCAGTAGGACGGCCGCGACGTAGATGGGAGGACAATGTAAGGTTTGAACTTGAGGAGATCGGATCAGATGGTCAAGCGTGGAAGGAAAGTGCATAGGACGTGGAACGACGGCGCAGCCGAGTCAGTTTGGACATGAACTTCCAGTTCCTATAGGCCAATAATTAGTAGTACTTTGAAAGTGCTGTAGTGAAGTAGTGTTTATACATTACTACGTAGAGTACATCAATCTCCATCGATGGATTTTTGCCAAGATTTACCATTCCTGTGGTTCACCAGGTTTTTTTTCTCCCGACAGCCAAAAACAATTAGTCATACGTGGGGAAGTAAACACAAGTTTTATTTTCATTAATACATCAATGCTTGTTCGTGATTGTTTGAAGAAAATTAAAACCGTTATTTTATTCTTGTCACCGGATTCACTAGATATACATATTTCCATGTGACATCTTTCTATTTTCGAGACTGATAGAATGCTGAAACGGTTTACCACCATCGATAACATATAAACAGAATCGCTGGAGGACGCTATCATTTGAATTCCAGAAGTGATTCCAAAATTGGAAAGGACCTGGCACATGTATGTTATATCTAAGGGGGATTACTTTGAAGGGAACAAAATTGACTAATTTATAAAGATTAATGAATAAAGAAAATCATTTCAAGAAAAGGAGGAAACCTAAATTCCCGTTATTATTTGAACACACCTCCCATAGCAAACATATTTGTTAAATAACCATACAAAAATTATACTCCAAAGTGCTTAACCAAAAATAGCAAACGTATTGTGACGCATATGATAATCAGTAGTGAAATCTTCGAGAAAGTCCGAAACAAAGTACTAGATTATTTTAGGAAGTACTGGAAAACTGGAATAGAACATTCAAGACTATGGAACGGACGGAAACGATACACCAAATCAGAATGAGGAAAAACGGTATAAATACGTCGCACGCAGAGTGGAAGAATAAGTTAGAGTTATAAGTAAGACAGTGAAGCAAGCGATAAGTCTCGAGTGAGAAGTAAGCAGTAAAACACGCGATAAGTACGGAAGCGATAATAAAGAAATCGTTAAGTGTACGGTATAAGTAACGGTTGTATTACGGACTAATAAAGTGTTATATCAATTCCAAATCGATTTAACGGCTCTTATTTATTTTAACATAATTAATCCAGCGAACCCTAAGCTCGCTACAGTATAATCTGTTAGCCAGTAAATTTATTTCAGAAAACTAAACTTTAAAATAATGTTAGCAATTAGTCTCAAGATGTACAAAAAAAAAAAAAGCGTTACGAAACTGAGAAGAAAAAACTTGATTTTATAGGCGTACACTTTTAATTCATGTGCTACCCAATTCTCAGAACATACAAAGAAATGCGTATGCAGGTAACACATAAACTCGGTGAACTTAATAATAGTCGGCCAACAAAAATCTCGTCAACAATGGAGGTGACACTTAACATGACATTTGAAAATGTTGCTCTGTAAGTCGCTCAAGGCCACGTCTTACTTCCCCAGTTACACGATCAGGTTTTCCTCGAATCGGTGAAATCAGCGATGAAATAATCGTGGCACGACATAAGAGGCTTCCTGACGGATGCACCAATGGAAAGGGAAGCCAGCAAGCGCGGAGGTAAAATAATTTAAAAAGGAATTATTAAAATATTTTGCAATTAGAGCGTCTCTTCTATCGCAAAACAAAATCGCGGTGTGTTGCTGGTAACGCAAGCCTCTAATTAGTACTTGTTAATGTAACAAGAGGATTGTTGAAACTATTACCACAGGTGATGATGAGGGATAATAATTGTACAGGCTTTCCAACCACTTTTTAGACAAAGGCAGACTAAGGGGTGCCTTTTTCAACTATTATGCAATATAACAAGGAAAGCAACGGGGGCTATGTACATTTTTTGTTGAACTTGAGAGCACTTGTGTACAAATTCAGAGAAACACGCACCTCTCGACCCACAGCCTAGGGAGGCATTTCCGGCTTGTCACTGCATCGAGTTAGATATGCTGCTGCGCTTCTCCGTTTCACCAATTCTTGCAAAGGCAATTGGTTGGTAGTTAATGTGGAGCTCCGAACTGTAGTTGTCGCGAACTCGGATATCCACACAACCGAACCACATTTTACAGGTCAGTAATTACCTCATTGAGGAATATTTATAGTGACATAATTAACTGAAAGAGAATCATCTTTCACTGTAGTAATTATTTCATTTAGACGTACGACTAGTAACCGTCACAATTAACAGTCTTCTAATTTAGCCTATTTGTGAAGTTAGCCTTATCGGGTCATTGCGCTAATGATGATTTGGTAAAACTCTTAAATTAGTCGTTTCTCGGCTCGATTTGGCTTGCCGTATCTAGCTCAAGATAAGTCGTCATACTCTCGAGTTCCCATAATGGATACTACGTTCACCAAGTACGCTCCTATTTCTAATAGTCGCACGAGGGTAGACAGGCAACGATCTATGCGCGCTATCGTGACACGCCGACGAGTGGTAATCCAATTCATGGCGAACAATTTTCTAAATGTAGTTTTAATGTCTCGTCACACGTGATTTCATTATTTTTGGCCGACGATGAGTGCTTTCGACAACTTGATTGTCCTACGTTACAAGAAGAACCTGATGTGGAAGGTGTTTGAGGAAATTCGACGAGGTCATGCCGTGGGGTAAGTATTCACAATTTATTTCGGTCGAACTCTCTATTAGCAGATAACGTAATTGACTTTTGCCTGACCTAGTCGTAGGATAAGACGAGTATGACCATAAGCTATCAGAGTTCAAACGAGAATAATATTTAAACAAAAAAAAAATAATACTGGGTTGTTATGTATCCGTTAGAAGAATAGTTACTAGGTGGGCAGTGGCCAATTAAATCGAGATATGGAAGCCCGCTGTATATTCTTCAATGTGGTACAATATGTAACTGATGTTATAATGTGCAGGTTCAAGTGATACTAGTTCACTGATAAGAGTTTTTCAACAACTCTTTTAATAATAATAAATATTCTAAATTGGTAATAAGATATGAAATATTAACATAACTTCAGGAAACGAGAAATAAGTATTCTAGAAATGAGAGATATAAGTATTCTATATAAGTATTGCTTCTCTCTTGCTTAGATTGCACATGCTTTTCAAATGCGCAGCCATGTAATGCAAAATGAATGAACTTATACTGCTGGTAATAACCAGTAGCCAATTCCCAGCTGAATAGGGAATAACATCGTGTTCTCTCTTTTCTCTTGTGGGGAGGAAGTATTGTGCCTAACACGGACACTCCGTTCATCTTCCTCCTATATCATAATGTTCCACCAAGTAAAACGCCGAACCAAAAGGACGAAACGCCGCCACGTTTGTCCACAACCGGGAGTAAGGGAAAACACTGTCCACGAGATAACAATTAAAACACAAGTTGCTCTTAATTAATTTTTAGTTTATTTCACTTTCGTTATTATCTTTAAAATTGTGAAGGATAATTCTCTTAATAAAAACCACTTTGTTCTCAGCCATTATCAAATATGTTAGTGTTTTTATACTTCACTTAAACTTATTATTATTAAATTGATTTTTTATAAATTTTAAACAAGGTGAAACACTTCTTTCTCGCTACAACCTACGCTCCTCCGCCGCGCGACGGAGAGCGGGAGCGGCACGACCGTGGTGGTCTGCGGATGTAATAAGACTCAGCGATAAACGGCTCGTGCAGAGCCGACTCGCTAACTGGGGTGAGTTTGTGGTGTGGTGGTAGATATCCTCTCCACTAAGGATATGTTTTTACTTACCACTAGAGAAACGTAAAGTCTCTCTTGGTGGAAGAGAAAACCAGATCTCGCAATGGAGATCATGGTGGTATGTGTGTGATCGTTCATATCTGTGTTGTTTACTCATGCTCGAAGGCAATGGAAAAACAAAGCAGACAGGCGGCAAGGACAAAGGAATCGGGACGATCATGGTTTATGATGTGCATCGCAGCTAAAATAGGCGAGGATGCATGGAAGAGATGTGCTAAAAGCAAATATGGGACGAGGGCATCATAAAAGTCTTAGATGAGTGATGCCCTTGTGTAAATAGGCGAATAGGCATTGGGAAAAGGTGCTAATGGGTTGGCGAACGAAACGAATCCCTTGCTTGCATTTGTATATGCAGGAAAATTCGTTTGCGGGAAACGGATTCTATATTTGCATTGTTTATGCTTTGAATTCAATCCGGCGGCTATGCGCGAAGTCGATGATTGTTTGGAGATTCAAACAAAGGAGCATTTCTGGGTAAAGTGCTTGCAGCTGTATCGATAGTTGCAAGTCATTGCAAAGCAGATTAGATGGTTATATAATGACGGTTTGTATATACCATCTCTGTCAATTGTACATGGCATATATGGCGACGCCAGGATCGAACTCTAGTCTGAATATCTACACTAATTGGAAATTAGGCTCTGGGTCGCTAATGCAGAGATGCATTGATACATGTATGAATGCCCTTGTAGAAAAAATTCTTTGCAGGTATTTCCAGGTAATGCATTGAAAGCATTAATTATCTTTGGGAGGGAAATGTTTTTGCTGCGGGGAGATTGCGCAGCAGGTGTGGGAAGGTTGGAATTTGCCTGGCAACCGAAGGTACCAAATAGGTTTTCTTTTATGCCCCAGTATAATGGAAAGAATTCTTGTAGAGAATTTGTATGCGAAGAAATGCATCAAAGGTAAGAATCCTTTTACAGGGACTTTTAGGTTATATAAATTTGATCTAGTTGATGCGTGAAGCATTTAAGGTGCTAATGCTATTGCATTAGCGAAACTTATAAGATTGGGTCGAAGTTATGGGGGTTCTTCAGGTAAGTAACAGTGGGGTTTGGGGGAACCGCCACCGTCCTCTACTTCTTCTTCCGACCGTACTGTGCTCAGACATTTAAGGGCACTTTAAAATCAGTTTTCTTCGCGCGTTTGTGTAAAAAAAAATTATGACTGGTGGAAGTGCGATCAAGACGAACGAGTAGAAACTCGGCAGCATTGAATTAAATAAGTAATTAATAACTGAACCCATTGGCGCAAGGCTAATAACCTTGCCCGGAAAAACAAATAATTATGGAAAAATTTTTCAAATTTTACTTGCTAAATAAGGCCAAGGCCGGATCCTGGTTATAGTGCCAATGATGATGAATAACTTAGCCGCTCTAATTTTATTATATTTTTTTTTTCTCCTATACATCCCAAGGGCACAACTAGAGTCGGAAAAAGGGAGGGCAGGGACAGGACATAGCGATGAATATTGATTGAAACCGAGAAAATCACAGTGTAGAATTATTATTTTTAATTACCTCCTTTGGGCGGCTTCCGGCTATTCTAGCCCGTGGGTGAACTCTTCTGGGAGTTGATCGGCCGAACAGAATCTCCTACTGGTTCAGTGGTGTGCACAGCCAAAATTAAATTCAAACACCTGTTTTGCCTTGAACCGCGGTAGCGGTAACTTATTTTATTTCTATTAAATTGAAACCAACAACTGTCATAATGTTTTCTTTATGTTTCTCGACGTTTGCTTGATTCGACTTTTAGAGTCTAATTCAACTGTGCCTCCAACAGAACTCCCTATTTATACCCCAAAATCCAGTCCGAGTCCTACATTCTTTCCCACGATTCATTTCTCACCTTAAGACAGCCACCGGATACCAGCCCCCAGTCGAAGGCCATGCCAACGACGATGGGACCTGCAACGTTGCAATTTTGCCGCCATTCACCCTGAGGTGGCAACCTTACGCCTACTCTGGCTACAGCTCCACCCCAAGGCCATGGAGAAATTTCGATTCAAGGTGATGCGAATCTGATTTGCCCATAGCCAATAGCATGCATGTGCATGGGTGGAATTTCCTTGAAGGTGATGCGGTGCTGGGTGATCATAAAGGTGATGAGAACTGAAAATGCGTTTAGCAACAGGTAGGCATATGATAAGGTTTCGCACCGTAAGGATACCATCGGTTGCAGGAGGAAATTATATTTGATGTTACACCGAAAGAAGTCTCTCGGTTTAAAGTTAATAAAAGATGTCCCATATGCATGCAACATTATTGTATTTGCAGAATTTTGCGTATAGCATACGTGCAGAGTATGGGGATTCTGCGTGTAACAGATTTATTAGATTATGGACTACAAGCGTATAGTATGTATGTTATAGGGAATGTATTGAGAATTTGCGTACAGCAAAGTGTAATATACATGTTATATGTAAATATATGTTACATTATTGGAGTATTAAATGTTGCATGTATGTAATTATCGGAGTATTGGATTGCTGCGTTTAACAACGGTGAGGGGGAACCAGATGATCAGGAAATTGAGTCTCTTTCGTATGGTTCGACTAAAATTTGATTCTTCGTGGAAACGGTAATGCAAAGTTCTTAAATGTACTACCAAGTTCAGTCTTCCATGCTCTTGCGGTTCGACTGAAAAACGAATCTCTTTGGATATAATAAAAAAATAAAGTGGCAGTGTATGCTGTTCCTGAGTGGCACAATACCCCAATGACAAGGAATCGAATGATCAAGCATAGAGTTCCTCGTTCGCGAGATTCGACTGCAAAATAATTCTTTGTGAAGAGTGTAGTGAACATAAGTATCTATGTACATAAGCCTTAAAAAGCTAAATATTACAACGACGAGGAAACACATAATGAGTTGGACCAAGTGCCTAACATTTTAGCATTTTAGGGGTTGACACAATGTAGTCACAACTCCGTAAGTAAGCACTTTAGATAAGATGGAAGATAGTGCTAGTGGGTCGATGGAAAGAGGAAGATTAAGAGTCGCCCCTTTTTTGGGTATTGATTGATTAATCCTACTATTGTATTGTTATATATATATATGCAGATGGAAAAGCTTTCGTAACCATTTAGCAGATCAGTATAGAGAAAATGCCATCTGGATCAGCGAACTTCAACTGTGAGTGTCTCTGACAGCATTAGGTGTTCCAAAGTAAATTTAAAGTCCAATTTTCACTAGGAAACAGATGGAAATGCTATTCTATCTGCGAACGCTGTATTGGTGGCGAAATGTGCAGCAAGCATGTTACCATTCTCAATTGGCTACCATCTGCCATTGGCGATGAGAGGGAGGACGAGGTAACATTTTTATGTACGCGAATCTTTGTGCTTTGGAATATGCCCGGCTTCCCTTGTATTGGCTAGCTGAAGGTAGTTAAACTACAAGTAGTGAGAGAATATCGTCCCAAGAGTCGTGATTATCCATGGTATCATAAAATACATAACACTGTGGCGTTTCTAGCAGATACATACACAAAACACAAGCAAATAATGAAGAACACCGAAAGAAAATCGAATAAGAGAAAGCATCAGCCATATACCAAGCAATAACATAGCAATTCCACATCAGTTGAGTGTACTTGAGTTTAGAAACCGGATTCGATGCTTCGCTTTTCACCCATTTCATAGTTTGTTCAAGCCAGTTGAGTCTACCCGAGTTTAAAAATCGAATTCGTACACGCGCCAGTGGCCTGATATGTTGAGCATTGGTTCAATTTTTAGTGATTCTAACCGGCATAGCGTCAGTTCGAATCACACGATATCCACTACCATCGCAATCGCTATAACACTATATCCCAAAATGTATGGAAGCTTTGCCATGTATGGAGATATGGGGCTGTCAATTGGGACAATTTGCAAGATATCTTCGCATCCTTTCCGGGGTCGGAGGTGTGCTTTGGGGACTCTGATGTCGATGCATGGACGGAGTCGGTCACGGAGATTATTCTTCTCGGAATATGGAGATCTACATTCCGCATTCCAACAAACGAAATTGGTCTGATATACCTTGGTTTGATAAAAAATGCGAGCAGATTACAGCGGCATAAAATAGAGCTTTAAAACAATGGCGCTTCAACCCCACCCACGTTAACAGAATGAATTTTGTTAAAATCAGAAACGCGTGCAACCAGGCGATTGATACCGCAAATAAGGCCTACAACGACAGAGTGACTAATAAACTCCTTGAGTTTCCAACTGGTAGGCGTCCCTTCTGGTCACTGGCAAGGGCCGTCAGCAGTAACTTTGCTTCATCCTCTTTGCCCCCGTTAGTGACAGGCAGCGGGACGTTAGTCACAAATTCAAAAGATAAAGCAAATGTGTTCGCGAAGTTATTTTCTGAGAATTACAACCTCGATGCCTATCTTTTGGAGCCACCTGTGATCGCACCGGTACGATCGAGTCTTCGGATCTGTATGCTCTTATTTTTATTTAATTCTGAGGTACCTCAAGGTTGTACTTTGGCTCTAACCTTATTTGTGCTTCACTTAATGATTTGTTGGAGTCAACGGATAACAGAGTGTTCAGTTTTTCAGATGATGTAAGGGTTGTTTCCTCCTTTTCGAATGATTGGCCGTTAACAGACACCAGCTGTGATTTAGCTAGATCGACTCTCTGAATTGGAATCTCGATAAGGTCCTGCAGTGGTGAAAGGTCAATGTCGTCGACTTCAATGCAACGAAGACACGGTATACAACATTCCCAAAGAAAATTGGATCATCGGTTCCACAGCTGATGATGAATGCTCGGGCCCTGTAATGTAGGGAAAGCTTGGAATTGCTCGGTATCACGGTCTGCGGGAATGTATCGTGGCATAAACATGTGTCGAACAAGAAATATTTTAATCCGGCCCAACTTCTTCTCCCGCATAAGTCCCAAATTAAACCCGCGCTCGAATATTGCTCTCTTGTTTGGAGCTCTGATCCTAAACATACCCTCAACCTACTTGAGAGCATACAGAGGCAAACGTATGGCCCATATTGAATCCAATTGCCTGGTACGAGTCATTTGCGTTGCTTAATTTTGGCTTAACCAATTGTATCGCTTAATTGATATTCGCACTTGATCGATCCATTTAAAGTACAATGGCTCTCGTTGAAGCAATTCGTATCGTTTAATTGAATGGCGTATCGTCGTTATGCTAGTCTTTCGCAGACCTCAGCACTTCGTTAAACGGTGCGACAATTGCCTTTGAAGATGCTGACAGTGAACCATGCCAGTTGTGGCACTTGTTTTTGGGTACGAGGCAAAAAATGCACTTGCAATTTGATAGGTTTAGCTTGGGGAGTGACAATGCGTCATTGGGTGCCCATTTAACGAGAAATTGTATTGTGTGCAATATTATGTTAATCGGATTGAAATGAGTTATGTTAATTGATTGTGGAATGATTTAAATTTATTATGGATTGCATGGTATGCTATATTACTATATTATTAGATGGAAATGAGTTAATTGATTGCGGAATGAGGTTTATGTAGCGGGATACAACAGCATACAGATACGAGCGATGAGCCTGGTCGGGGAAACGGCGTTGTAGTGATCCTAAATCACCACCCGCACCCAATTCGTATTAAGCCTCAACCTAATTCCTTTTCCCTAAACGATGCGCCATAGTACGAAGCTTAAATGCATACTGTGCGTTGATCAATTCCCTGGAATGGTAACATCATGAATTGCGTATTTTCAAATACATTTCGTTGTTGTGTCCTCCGGGAAATTCGTCAATCAAAATCCCAATATCTTCCCCATATGAATCATATGAGCGACAAATTGAACCAAAAATCCATTTGTCGCACATTGATTCAATTCCCAATTATCTTACCCTTACCCATAACCGCAATCATATTCCCCAATTGAATCATATGCACGAAAAATTTAACCGAAAGTCCATTTGTCGTACGTTGATTCAATTCCCAATAACCATTAACATTATGAAATGCCTAATTCTAAATGCATTTCATAATTTCTCCTTCCGGGAATTTGTTCAACCAAATTCCTATCCACGTCCAAAATCCCATTCCAATTGAAGCACACAAAATCTTGTTTGTGCTTCTTGGAATTTCTAAGTAATATTTTGACCCAATCTCTGGCGCCACAGAGTATAAAAGGGCGGTACATTTTGGATTCGTGATCAGTACAATCCCGGAGGCCGAATTTACGGCTGAAGTCAGCAATAAACATTAAACATTAAATCAATAAATCGTAATGAACCACAAGGGATCGTCTTTTATTCATTAATATTTCACTACCACTGGTATCCTCACTCCTCAACCGCCATAACTATCGATCACGCTCCACACCGACGATCAAGGCCGGAGGACCATTGACATCCATCACCTGCCGGGGACTAACGTCTGGAGCAACAAGCCCCTGAAAGGAGTGCATGTTAGAAGATCAGCTTACCCCGGAGGCTCCTGCTAAAGAGGTTGGACACACCATTTACGCCACCCTCACACCTCCAGCTGGGACAGACACCCGCATTAGGGACCAATCCGGCTATTAAGGACCCGCGGGACGGAGGTAAGCTTAATATTCCCAAAAAAAGCACTGACGTCAGGACTACAGTTGCTATCACATCGAAGGCGCGTAGCTGACCTCTGTCTGTTTTACAGATATTATCACGGGTACTGTTCTTCGGAGATTCGTGGTATTGTTCGGCGCAATTCGGTTTATATGCGTTCCACAAGACAATCCGACGGAATGCACCAATGCATTGGTCCATGTACCGACGGCGTGAACATCCTTGCATCAGAACTCGTTTCATCACAAAGCGGGGATGCTGTGGAACTGTGAAAGTTCATGGTCTCACTAACTTGGGTGCGCGACGTTCCAATGTCCTACGCACTTTCCCCCTACACTTCACCACTTGGTTATTTTGGACTAAAGTTACAAACTTGTTCTTATCGTATTCGGGATGATTACATTGTGATGTAACGATATCCTTTCTGTGCTCAACTTAAAAGAAATTTGGTTTTATCTGTGCTATAATTTATTTACCAACATATTTATAGCAAATGTTTTGGCAAAAATTGTTGTATTCTTCTTCGTCTTGACGGCGCGTCATCTATCAACCATATCCGACCCTCTTCAGTCTATGTATTGTTGTATCTTTACCTATATATATCATCAAACAAACATGGGTATCTTGGACGCTTATCATCATTGAAGGTGAGGTACCGCAACGTTGAAAATAAAGGCAATATAATATTTGGGCTTATCTACACCAGCTATTAGTCAACCCAGACAACGCGGTTATAACCTTTAGTCTATAGCGTGCTTAACTCCAATACAAAAACAACTTCCTGTTGTGGCCCGTAATTCTGGATTTTTATATTCGAATCAGTAACCATCGGGTTATAGACTCTAATCGAAGAGTACCTAACCGTGAAACCACCGTCTCTGAGCCATCGAGACGTGTTATGTATCGCATGTAGTAGAGTTGTAATTTTAAATCGTCACAGATCAATTGTTTTGACATAAATTAGTATCGCAGACGATTGTGAAGGAGAAAAGAAGAAAGTAAGCGGTAGTAAGTGGCACTAAATTTCACCTAAACACGCTTAAAAATACTTTTTCTTGCATTACCTATTGGACGGAGTACAGACGAATTTAAAAATGGATGCCGCCTGCATCCATAATTCTCACGTCTCAATAATGTTATCCTTTGGAGAGAGCGATAGATAGATAGCGCAACTTCTTTTCATGTTGTTCGCTTGTCCACCTTTGCACTGGCAACTTATTTCCCTCCTTAAAAAATAGAAAAACAAAACGAGGTATACCTGGAACTTGTGGCCCATTAATTTTCATATATTTTCAGGTATTCAACTGTTGACGGTCGTGGCCTGAGATGGCTACGAAGATTGATAGACTTTTTTTCACACCGATGCACACACAAGCGGTTATTTTGAGGTACCCTTAAATGTCAAAACAGAGTGTGAGCAGAAGGGTAGGAGGAAGTCCACAACTAAGAGGAGTGTGCTTCCACAATACAACTCCGCCACAATCTAGTTTATCTCAACCATTAGTGTATATGCTTGTAATGATCCTAAATCACTACTCTCACCCAATTGCCTATAATCCCAATCCAATTTCCATAATGAATCATATGAGCGACAAGTTAAACCAAAAGTTAATTTGTCGCACATTGATTCAATTTCCAAGTACCTTACATCCCAATCCAATTGAATCATATGCACAATAAATTTAAACGAAAGTCCATTTGTCGTGCATTGATTCAATTCCCTATAACCATTGAAATTATGAAATGCCTAATTCTAAATGCATTTCATGATTTCTCCTTCCGGGGATTTATTCAAGTAAATTCCTATACACTTCCCAGAATCCCATTCCAATTGAAGCACACGAAACCTTGTTTGTGCTTCTTGGAATTTTTACAATAAAATGTTTAACAAATCTCTGTTGCCACAGAGTATAAAAGGGCGGCACATTTTGGATTCGTGATCAGTCGGAATCCAGAGGCGAAGACAACGCCCAAACATTGTGAACCACCTAAAATAAATATAAAGGAAAATTGGAATAAAAAGTCTTTTACTCAATCAATAAAAACTATTAGCTGGTCACACTCAGCACAGCTATAATTGCTGGTTCACCCCACAACAAGCGACAAATTGATTCACTTGCCGAAGATGACCAAGGCTGTGTGACGATTAACCTCATTTGGAAACCGAACTGACTCCACCCAGCTGACCTCTACCAGTCAATCCGACAACACCCAAACCAGGACCAATCCGGCCGGTAAAGACCCGCGGGACTAGAGGTATACCCAAGAAAAATTATTTAATAAATTATAACTTAACATGCTGCAATGCCGCTAAAAATCGATCGAATAGAAGGTCGTTGTATTGGTGGACAGGGAGAGAGGGGTGATGGGTTGTAGGTTGTATATTTGTTATCTTTGATCTGATTGGAAATTCTCCATTTAAGTACGACATATAGAACAAATTTCGTAGTGGTTTATAGGCTGAAGAATGGGGAATACCATCTGGACCAGGGGTTATCCGAGCTAAATTCGGCATTCCTCTGAAACTCCATGAACAAACCCTGTGAAGAGAAGACCTAACGTTGGTCAAACTATCAGAGTAGTGGAGCACGAATGTGAAGTAGTGCAATCCTTTAACTACCTTGAGTACCAGCCGATAACAATATGGAATTCGCGTATTTACGCGAGCGGCAGATCAAATCCAACAAAGCCTACTATGGTCTATCACGGCTCTTTAAATCCCGAAATTTATCCAGAACATCCAAGCTACTACTGTACAAGACCATGGTCTTACATGTACTCATGTATGGATGCGAGACCTGGGTACTCAATAAAAGCCACTCTGAACTCTTAGCCTCGTTCGAAAGGAAGGTCTTAGGGAGAATTTTTGGCTCCGTATGTGAGGGAAGACGATTCCGGAGACGCTACAACCATGAGTTGTACGCAATCTACCTTGAAGCTAATGTTGTAAGAAAAATCAAGCGCTGTAGACTCCGGTGTGCCGGACACTTAGCTCGAATGAGCGAAGAGGAGCCTGCCCGGAAAGTCGTTTGTGGCAGAATGTATGAAGGTGACAGCGTGGTAGATCTTTTCTGCGATGGAGGGATGGCGTAGACCAAGACGTCCAAAGCCTGGGAGTGCTAAAGGGGATGACATCGGCTCGAAATCGGAGAGACTTGCTAAATAAGGCCAAGACCAGATCCCGGTTGTAGTGCCGATGATGATGATGACGATTTGTTCTGACACAAAAATAATGGGACAGATGAAACAGTACTAGAGTACTGATCTTGATCGGAAATAAAAAGAACAAAGGAAGAATAATAACAACGAATAACAAAAAATTAACAGCTAGAGGGTGGACAGTAGATGATGCTGGAAAGAAGAGATTGATAGATTTGGATTA
This sequence comes from Microdon myrmicae, assembly GCA_963931805.1. Classification (NCBI taxonomy): domain Eukaryota; kingdom Metazoa; phylum Arthropoda; class Insecta; order Diptera; family Syrphidae; genus Microdon; species Microdon myrmicae. The sequence goes on along the minus strand of OZ007496.1, from coordinate 68,280,172 downwards.
CCACAAGAAGGAAAATCCACGCAACACAAAGAAAAAAATGGATAACTAAAGTGAAGACAAACAGATAGACATCGATTGTGCACCAGAACTAAATTCCATGAGTGGTATTTGTTGGCTATTTACAATTCGTCGAGAAGTATTCGAGAAGATCAGTGAAAGTGTTTCTCGGTGAAAACAAGGAACTCAATAACGCGCACCTATATTTCGATCGAGAAAATAATCATGTTCAAAGTTATCGGAGTATTTTAGACAAATACCATCATTTTGTATTTATTTTTTCACCCTAAAACGGCCCGTCGTCTTTTGGATCCGCTAATTAAGAAGATATCCTCGTCGAAGAAGTGGAACAATTTCGAAATAACTTTATAACCTGTTCAACGGGAATGAAGGAATAAATTTATTTAAACGTTTGAGAAATATTCTATGATAATGAATTGTAAGCATTGAATTGTCCCTATGACTATTAAAAATAGCACACAACACAAGTGTTTTCTCATGTGAAATCTAATTCAGTTTCTCATTTGAAGTTATTTTCAACTATTGTTGCAGTGTATAGCAAAATTTCATAACTACTGTGAATCGGCGATCAGTCCATTTACCCAACACAACACAAACAGAAAGCCATTGATTTTGCATGTCGATATTGCGGTCTCTCTCAGTCCAACAGTAGTCACCGAGCACAAATCCAGTATATATTGGGTGGCGCAAAATCAATCATCCAATTTGGTTTTGAATTACTTCTTTACTAAATTAAAAAAAAAATAATTTGAGTGATGGAAATCTTTACTTAGACCTTTACAATTTTTTCTGTTAAGTGAAAAAGATGATATCCGTCAAGTGGCTGCCGCCAGTGTTGATACACATTTGTATCCGCTTTATCGCATTTTACATGACTTTCAGCAAGATTTCCGGTGATAACTGTTTGCATTCCTGTTGAATATTCCCCTAAAGGGCTGCGATTAACTGAGGCTTGTTGGCATGAACGCGCAACTTCAAGTAGGCCCCAAGCAAGAAGTCTGGGATGGTTAAATCGGGCGATCTTGCTGGACATGCTAAATCGCCAAAACGGGAGATTACGCGACCAGGAAACGTTTCCTTGACAATATCTATTGTGGCTCGTACTGTGTGTGCGGTTGCACCGTCTTGTTGAAACTACGTGTTCACCAAGCCCCACTCATCCAATTCCGGCAGTAAGAAATCGTTTATCGTGGCTCAGTAGCGTTCGCCAGTAACAGTGACCGTATTGCCGATGGCGCCCTCGAAAAAATACGACCCAATCACTCCTCCCACGTGAACGCCGCACCACACAGTGGCTTTGAGTGGATGTAATGGCTCGTCGTGCATCGCACGCGGATTTTCAGTGCCCCAGCAACGAAGAATTTGCTTGTTGACGTAATCGCCTAAATGGAAATGCGCCTCGTCGATTTTCGACATAAAAGCGTCCTCTTCGTTGTTGAGATTGAGGCTGGCTTGACAGTAATTCACACGTCCTCTATTGGTTATCTGTTTGTATTCTGCAACTGCCTAGTTCACAAATGTCAAATATGATTGACGTAGGAGGCCATTTGCAAAAATTATAACATCTTCCGATAGGGTGATTAATTTTGCGCCACCTTGTATGTAATCGGAAGCATCCAATTATTAAACACCATCGAATCCAAAGATATTCCTAGGACTGGGTATTGAACACCAAATTTATGGAATCACTGATTAATTGTCAACTTTCGAAATCAATTGAATAAATAAAAACCACAATTAAAAAACGCTCGCTTGTTTTTCTGATACCCCACGTTTGGAACGACATTTGAGTTCTTCCGCAGAGTGGTTGTTTTACAGTACAGTTGGAAATGATTCCATTCCAACATTTAGCTCAATGCCCCTACAAAGAAGAGGTAGTCAAACCAACAAGTTGTGATTTCTTAAATGAGATTACGGCGATTCCGGAATACAGCACATCGAAGCCATTAATTTAACCTTAATGAATGCCAGAAGATACGGTTGAAGATGATGTACTCGTAAGCGCAAACAATTCTTTCATGATTTGGACGCCTTCCTTATTTTTCACGAGTGGGTTCGGGTTACCCATTCACTAAACAAACAGTACTCATACTCAATGAGCTCTTTGTAAAGGGTTTCATAGTGGCCTATGAGAAAATTCAGGAAGAACCAATCACCTCATTAGACCTGTACACATGACCCGTAAAGGGAGTCGATCAGGTGAGCTCCTATCAAATATTAATTTATGCCAGGATCTCACTGAACGTTTGTTTTGACGAATTGAGTCAATTCTCTTATTGGAAAGGACCTAATAAATAACGGTGACTTTTTAAGGGGGAACCTCATGTAAATAGCCTGTTTTTCAGGAATTTTTTTTGAAAAATGTAATGCGTAGATTAATTTGCAATTTAAGGCACAATTAATTTACGTTATAATATTTAAAGAAAATATATTTTTAAGACTAATCCGTTAACAATAAAACGGTGCAATGGCGGCTTGAAAACAGCGTCTTGAAAATACGCCGTGCAGCATACAGGTCACAAAAATGATCTGAAACAAAAAATACAAAATGGGTTCTTTAGTTTATGCAAAGACTCTCAGCATGACGTTCCCCTTTTATTAAAATTTGCAAATTTGCAAAAATGGCCAAGTTTTGAAAGAAAAAGGATTTTCTTTTATAAACAATTTTAATAACAATGTTTTAAATAAAAAAAATAAAAAATCGGAGCTCGTCATGCTGAGGCCAAATATCTATAGAATTTCTATACCAAACTTCATAAAGATCGAATGATTAGTTTTTGAGCTACGTTGCACGGCGTGCGAAATTTTGCGTTTCGAGAAAAACGCGTTTAAAGTTTGAGTAATAGAAAAATCGTGAAAAAATTCGTAATTCGTTCTAACTTACCGCAGTTTTTTGCTAATCTGCGATTCCAGGGCCATAGAGTAGACCTTCCTCTTCTTCAAACTGTTCTGGTCTGAACCGAAAGGTCGAGCGTCGACTATTTGAGTGCTCTGCCCAATTAGACTGTTTACTTTCTTTTGAAAATAAAGTACAAGGAGGTCTCGGATCACTTTCTAACTTTTTTCTGGTATTATTGAGGAAATTTCCTATCAATTTAGGCAAAAACAAAAAATGGCTAAAAAATTTCATTTTACATGAGGTTCCCCCTTAAATTGTGTATAAGCCTAAGAAGAGATGATTCGAGAACTGAAAGCTATTTATCCCAACAATACTGCTTCATAATAGTACCTGAAAACTAAAAATTAACGTGGAAGAATTCTTAAGGGGAACATGATGCCCCTAAGGTTCCAGAAATCCACTTCGAAATATATGTTTTGGTGACATTAATTCATCTCTTTACCTACACAATAAATTAATAGAAAAATTCACAACAGAGTCACCTTGCACTACATACATTCACGGCAGGGGAAGACAAACTTCCAATTATTCAAAGAGCTGTTAAAAAACTATACTTAACAGATCAGCCAGCATTGAAATTTTCGCTGCCATAAACCTTCGAGGGAAGTATACTTATAAATACTAAATATTTTTCTATCCCGCAGGTTAAAGAGGAAACACTCCCAATAGGTGGTCACTGCCTAAATGAAAATCCCCAAGATATAAAATGCTAAACATCCACTGACAGTAACATATTGTCCTCACTAATTCTTGAATTCACAATCGGTTTGTCGTTTATGATCAACAACACAACGTTTTCTAACTCACTAAGCCGACAAGAGAGAGTCCAATAAATCTCATCTAACTCCATACAACAGAGCCCAAGATCTGTCACCCACTGTGTTGGGGTGGAGATTGATGGGTGACAACATCCAGACAGCCAGGCAAACATACCAAGTACAGTGGCGACTATGGTGTCATTACTCTATTCCATTTTGTATCTTAAGAAACGAACACAGTTCCAAAGTAGACCGACCACCATCAACAACAACAATAACTTCATACTCAATACTCACTAACCAACTCCAAGGCTCTAAGAAGTTTTCTCACGAGGTTTTCTTCTTGTGCCCACACACTAGGTATTGAGGCTGTTTCAATGCGGATCTAAGCCTCCGGCAAAAGCATTTGTACGAATTAATCATTGCACACCAACAGTAACACCACCAACAACAAAAAGGCGATCAATGGTCAACAAAAATGGAACGACAAGACAAGATCACTGAGTTAGACCGGTGTTATATCGTATCTAATTTGTTAGGATTCTCTACGCATATCTATCTCTCTGGCTTGGTCAGTCTGACCTAAAAGGTAGATAGTGCGTAAATTGGGAATCTCGCCATAAAATCAATGGAAGCCTAATAAAGTAGCTAGCTTATCTGAGTACACGTTCAATCTGCGCAAGTCGATATAGATATTGACCAAATATATCACGGGATATCCAATAGCATCGCCTTGGAAATGAGATACCCGTAAGCTGTAACGAGTACAAAATAATCACCGACACAAGGCTTTTCTTCCCTAATGAATGCTTATTGGTTGACAATTTCGTCACATTTACAACAGCGAACCTTTGAACGGGTTCCATCAATCTATTGGACACTCACGAAAGCTGAATATACACATAATTCTAAATGACACTGTTCAATCAGTTGCTTAATTGAATTTGAATTCGTTGATTGTCGAATAAGCTTGAGGAGATTGAGATACATTGTGGTGAGCTCTTTTTAAATTGACCATAAAGTCATTATTTGCTTTTCATAGGTTACACGAATTATATTAAGAAACCTAATAATATAAAATAGCTCAAGGTTGATCTGTAATATAACGTTGAGAAAAATAAATCCATTCTTTTTTGCTGCTAGATGACTGTGGTGGTATATACACCTATATAAAGCATTGATCAAATAAATTCCGACTTCTGTGCATTGGGAAAGACCACGCTAACCAAAATTCCTTGACAGTTGTTTGTTTATTCGATTCAGTTGTCAGTTATACAGTGTGAAATATGAAAGTTAACAAAGCATAATTCGGTAATTGCCATAAGCACGTCAAATTAATTAGTAAATACCGTTACCAAAAAAATCAATAATATCACATAAAACAACCCACTACAAAATAATAATTAAAAATCAAACAAGTCAATAAAAAATTGTGTTAGAAAATGTGTTCAAACCTGATTTCCAGCTTCATTATTTCCCATTGTCGGGCAACTTTGCCGCTTGAAGTTCTTGCGAATCGCCAACTCGTACCATGGTATGATCGGTTTACTCCTCAGCGTAGTCTGACATCCAATTTTGAAGTCCAACGGATCCATATATTCCGGTGCAAGACTTAGCGTTGCACCCCGTCTTCCCATAGCCACGTCTAGTGGTTCAAATTCATATAAATTCCCTAAAGACTTATTGCCATTCATCGAATCCATAGAACTCGTTATTCGACCACCAACTGTATAGCTTCTTGTATGCCCAAGGGTGTGATATCTCCGATCACCGCCCTTTAAGACGGGCATCGCTGAAGGCACTACTAGTATCTCATCGGAATCACATCCATCATGATCACTCGACTGATCTGTCTCCCGTGAAAAACGATCTTGTCGATGCATTTGATAACGGCGACGGCGATCCTCAAGAATCTCAGCACTCGAACTACGATTATTCGTGGCGATCATTTCGAACGGCTGATAATAATTAGTTTGTGAATTGTAGAAACCGTAGCCTACTGTCTTTGGTTCTTGATTTGTACTCAGAGTGTTGGAATGATGGTTAGGGCTAAATTGTGTTGTTAAGTATCGACTGCCGTCGATTAACGACTTTGCCCTTTTGTATTGGATTGAGGCAGATCGCATAGCTGGTCGATGCCTTTGTTCTTTGATCGAGGGCGACATGTCCTGCATTTCGAATATATTACCCGGTGAGTAAGCCTCCAATTCGTCGAAGGAGTGTGACATAGTCTTACCACCCGAATGAGTTGGCGTAAACAAAGGGGATTCGGGTTCAGAATAAAGGCAAATATTATCATCAACTGCATTATCGACAGATTTGGGGGTGGCGCTACTCTGCAGGGAGTCCAATGAGAATCGAGAATTCTTCTTCACATTTTGATAATCGTTTTGGATGCTATTGCCACTCATTCCGCCATGGGTTGATGATGACGACGACTCTGACGGAGGACGAAACACGGAACTAGCTATTATTGCACTTGGGCTTGAGTACAGGGGCTCTCCTTCGATAGTCGGTGTTTTTACTTTTAGTCCGAGAGGAGGATTTATGGGTTGATATTTCACCGAATATTCACCGTCATCGTTGTTATTGTTGATGTTGCTTGCACTGTTGCTGCTGCCACTGCTGCTATTACTAAAATCACTTTTAAGGGAAAACGTTCTTTTGCGTTCAATGTATTCCGTAGCCCGGCTTCGCGTGCGATACAGACTACGCGTGCGGATCGTCGCATAACCATCATGTATTTCATGTGATTTTTGTGTCGCCCGAGCGGCAGACATGTTTTTTTCTCCAACACAAATTTTTTAAATGTCACTAAATTTTCATTTTGTTTAATTCAGTTTTGCTCATTTAACACCTGAATAAGGGGAGATATTTTGATTGTTATGCGCCTGACGTCAGATGGAGAAATTCTGGTCATTGTAATAGGAGTTTGCATACTGCGTCGGATGATTTGGGACAAACAAGTACTTACTTTGCCCCTGAAGGTAAAAAATCTAACGAATAATATGGGTAGCATATAAAATATTAAATCGCGGTTTCTTTTTTGTCGATAAAGCTCTTAATTGTGATCACTTTTGCAGACATTGGGAATCAAATATTTCTTTCTGTTCTATAAAAAAAAATCTCCAGTAAATAAAAACACTCCACAGAGAGTTGAAGTAAGGCATCATTGACACACTTTGCATTAACCAACTGTGAATTATAAAACAAAGTAAAAAAATTCACGATTCTGACGACTGATCGAGCATAGGACTAATCTTTTCGTCTACTGATGTTCATTTGGGATGCTAGTATTTATTGCAGTTGCAGTTTAAATTTGGCTATAGTAGGTGGTCAGTGTGATTTTTGGGGGATACATTGCTCAGGAGTGTGGAGCAACTAAATAAATAGGGGACGGGCTTAAGGCTTATAATTACTGAATGCCTACATTTGGTTTGAAAGATAGCATTAAAAGAGCAACTGAGGTAAACGAGAACACACTGCAAAAGAACAAAAGCAATTGAAACTGATACAGTGCGTACGGAAAATGTAGAGAATTGTGGGTGGCTCGGTTGCAACATTTATTAATTAATTGGGGTTTGGTTTAAAAGTTTTAACCTTTGAATCAAGGTTATTGAAAGGAAAATAGAAAGGAGATCATCGAAAAAGGATATAGAACCATCGGAGTAGAGTGTAGGAACACCACAGTCAGAAAAATGGCGGGTGATAAATTGCCTAAAGCTTCTATATAACAATATATACCTCATGTAGAGTTGTATATATATATATATATATATATATATATATATATATATATATATATATATATATATATACCCGCCCCGTATACCCGCCTGTCACGTGGGAGATCGGGGTTCGATTCCCCGTCGGGGAGCCTCTGGCGCAAGACTAATGACCTTGCCCGGAAAAAAACAAATCATTATGGAAAATTTAACAAGCCTCAGGACTTGCTAAATAAGGCCAAGACCGGTTCCCGGTTGTAGTGCCGATGATGATGATATATATATATATATATATACATACATATATATATATATATATATATATACATATATATATACATATGTAAATATATAAATACGAGGGTAAGTCAATAAGTTCTTAGAAACGCGTACCTAGGTCCAAGAGAGAGACTTTGAAAACTATTAAACGATGAGAGTTAGCCGAGATCCTTTTCTCAAATCGGTGGTAATGACATCTATTCACGAACATTTTCTACTGCAGTGAGGGAATAGGAGACCTACATGTCGTCAACAGTTAGGATGGTTGACCGTCCAGTACAGAAACAGTGGCGTAAGGTACGAGAGTAGTTGCGAAGGTATGAGAGTAGTTCAATAAGTCCTTACAAACGCCTACGATGGGGCTCGTAGCATGGCTAATGGTCTGTTTTTAGTAAGCATCATTCCTCACTAGGTATCTGTCAATTTCCAATTTGTTTCATATTTCAATTTTGTTGAAACAATTTTCAAACAAGTAAAAATTAATTTCGATAAACAGCAGTTTTATTACAAAAATCATAATAAATTCATATAGAAAAGTAGTACATTAGAACGTCAGTCACGTAACGATGTGCAGTGCATTCACAATTTCAACTAAAACTAATCATATATCAAAAGCGGAAGGTGTTGCACCTCACCAAAAAAAAAGGTAAATTCGTAGATAGGTCAATAAGTCCTACGATGGCGCTCGTTGCATCGCTAATGGTCTGTTTTGAGTAAGCATCATTTCTCACTATGTATCTGTCAATTTTCAATTTGTTTCATGTTTCAATTTTCCATGATAAATTGGGTATGAAAAAATATCTGGGAGATGGGTGCCGCATTTGCTCTTAGCTGAGAACTTTTGGAGCGCATGCGCCGCAACCCAGATGAGTTTTTACGCAGATTAGTAACTGTAGATGAAATATGAATATACCACAATGCTCACAAGACGAAAAAACAGTCAAAACACTGCTTTGTTAAATGCGAATGAGCTCCAAAGAAGGCAACGGCGGTGAAATCAGCCGGGAAGGTAGTGGCTACTATGTGTTGGGATGCATGTGATATTTTCTTCATTCACTATTTGGAAAAGGGACATACAATAACTGGACGTTGTTATGCATTACTAGGTCTGCTAAATGAGAAAATAAAAGAAAATCGTCTTCATTTTCTAAAGACTTATTGACTTGGCCTCGTATGTACATATATCGGTAGTAATATATATTTGTATGTATATATATGTATATATATGCGTATATATATACATACATATATATATATATATATATATATATATATATATATATATGCGTATATATATACAGGAATCGCCATCTGTTATGTGGGTATGTTTACATTGAATAATTTTGACATTTATCGACCGATTGATTTGAGTAGACATGTTTTTGGAACGACAATTCAGTGCAATTTTAATCATGAATCGAAGAAAATAGTCATTCAGTTATGTTAATTTAACGTGCATATCGTCGAAAATATCGTGGCCAACAAGCACTGTCTGAGAACACGTCGTTGTCGTCGTTTGGTGTCGAATTTTGTTGAGCACGAGACACTGGGAGATCATCGGGATGCCGTTCATCAACCTCCAAGACGTTCCGTTTGAACCCACATGTATCGTATCGTCACCGCGCTCAGTATATTGGCGTCAGAATAAACACCTTGCGGTGCATTTTGAAGGATGATTTGGGTTTTTTTTTTCGTGAAATTGACTCAAAAAATATTGCCGACAGACGTCGCTTGGAATATGGCCAAACAGTCACGCGTATGGTTGACACGAAACCTGGCTTTTGGAAGCAAATCTTGATGACCGACAACGCTCATTTCACACTTGCTGGCGCCGTTAACGAGCAAAATTGCCGCATTTGGGGATCGTAGAATCCACACGAGATCCATGAAACCCCATTGCATAAGAAAAGAGTGATTGTCTGGGCCGACGTTTGTGCCAAAACCATCATTGGGCCATCTTTCTTCAGGGAAAGCGAATCAATCACGTATCAGTGGATGTTGGCCCATTATGTCTACCTACAAATATGTGAAAACGTTCTGGTCGGTTACTGGTTTCAACAAGACGGTCGGCCATGCCCCACTGCAAAGGAAACAGTGCATTTTCTGCAACGAAAATTCCCCTGACGTGTGCTGTCAAAATATGACAACATTGACTGGCCGCCCAGATCTACAGATTTGACCTCTCAGGACTTTTTGTGGGGTTATTTGAAAAGCAACCCTTAGACCATTAAGGAACTCGAGAAAATATTCGTGCTGCAATCATCTCTATGCCGCCCGAGATGGTCAAAAAAGTGAAGGAAAACGCACAAAAAAGGCACATTTAGCTTTGGTCAACAAAAAACTAGTCCAAATTAGTTGCAAAGGCCCAAATTAAATAAAACCACTTCATATATGGAAATCGGTTGCTTTTTTGCGGAGTTATTCAATATACACATACTGACATAAGAGACGGCGCACGCCATATATATATATATATATATATATATATATATATATATATATATATATATATATATATATATATATATATATATATATATATATTTATTTATATATCATCGTCATCGGCACCACAACCGGGATCCGGTCGTGGCCTTATTTAGCAACTCCTGAGGCTTGTTAAATTTTCCATAATGATTTGTTTTTTCCGGGCAAGGTCATTACTCTTGCGCCAGATATTTATATATATATATATATATATATATATATATATATATATATATATGTGTGTGTAAATATAGGAAGTTGACAATGAAAAGGGGTATCGTTGGACATTGCCTGGACATTGCAACGACGAGAAAACCCATGATCGGGTAGAGCTTTTCACAGTTGTGTGGCTCGGCTAAAGAATGACTCTCTATGTTGAACTGATGCGTATTCTCTGACTGACGGATATCACGGGAAAATGTTTGCAGAGGAGGAACACACACAGCAAGTTCATTTGAGCAACGACTGTGATAATACTTATAGAAAAAAAGCAGATATGATACGTTGCACTATGTTCTAACGACGGAATTGATCGACTCATGACTGGATCACCAATAAGTGTCGCTGCTCGTTTTTGCATTCTATCAAGGACGTCTAGCGCAGTTTTGGATGCGCCTGACAAAATATAAAAGTTGAACTCCATTTTCGAACGAATGTACGCTTTGTACATAGTGGCCCGGTTGGATGGAGCGAAATATTTTTTGTATCTCTTAAGGAACCCCATACATTTGGCCTCACTTTTACCAGCTTAAAATATATGGTTGCTCCAATTTAGCCCTTGCACCATTTTCACGAGTCTGACTCGTGGTGATAATTTTAGGCCAAACTTGAACATCACCAGTTTGGCTCGTTAATCGACATTTCGGGCTTAATATGAATATCACGAGTCGTACTCGTAGTTTTAATCTCGGGCCAAACAAGCACGGGTACATGTTAGGCACGGTTTGTTCTGAATTTCAGCGTAGTGCAAGAGGTTAAGAGTCGAATTAATTCGAGTGCCGAGGATTGATAGTTCCTTGGCTTCGTCGATGCAAGTGCCGTTCATCGACAATATATTTACTTTAGAGTTCACCTTTGATGGGAAGAGGCAGCACTGAGTTTTTAAGGCATTAAATTCTACTCGATTTGATATCCCGATTAATGTATCAAATTCAATGTATTAAGCATAACCATTGATGGATTTGCTGTGATCGGCTTGTGCACTAAAGCTTCCGTTCATAACCGGGAGTTCATTCATGTTAGAACAGAAATGTTTGCAGGTGGTTCGAAGCCACGACATCATGCGACCGGTTGATAAGGATTGCATTCGGTTGACAGCACCGCGTAGTAATACGTAGCGTAGGCTGGCATTTGTGGTAGCCAATGGTTTACATTCGATGTTTGGTTTTAAGATCGACAATGATGATTTCTTCACACATGTGTCTAATAATAAATATTCGGCGTCTACTTCTAAAATATGTTCTATTTTTCAATTCAAAAATAGTTGGCAAAATATTGTCTGTCATTTTTCACCTAGAACATTTATTGTAGAAGTCTGGGAGTTTATTTTTGAAAAACCGACACATTTACTGCGCATAATCATCTTCTGATGTTAGTTTTACGCCAGTTAGAGATTGTTGCAAGGACCAGAACAATATGACAGTAAAATGTCAGGACATCTCTTTCTTCCCTCTGTTAGTAAGAGACAGCCAAGAGCTCAGATGATAAAATCAATATTTTCGCGAACTCAGTTGTGGATGCTGGACCATTTGACAAGCAATATTTCTCAATTTTTGTCGGATCATCGAAGATGCGTGGGCTGATGTTGTTACAATGAAAGTTAATCACCTTCAAGCAGAACTGGGGATTTAACTAAATGGTTTGGGTAGGTAGTAGGCGCTGGTTAACTCCTATTCCCCAACAATCAAAAGTTCCGCCGAACGTTGTTTATCAAGGAGGGCCAAGCGTAAATGAAAAATCACTGGAAGGTTTTATTGTTAAGCGTCTTTTTTATTTTTATTATTGTTACTATATTTTTGACGTTTGGGATTGATAGTGAAGCACGTGTGATTCGAACTGACAGTTAGAATCACCAAAATATGAATCTTAAGCGTAACACATCAAGCTACTGGCCGTGTTTAGAATTCGATTTTTAAACTCAAGTATATTCCACTGATGTGAATTATTATGTTATCGCTATGGTATACGGCTCTCATGTATTTTCTTATTTGATTTTCGTTCGGTGTTCTTCACTATTTGCCTGTGTATTGTGTGTGTGTATCTGTTAGAGACACCACATATTTACAAAGTGATCCACACAATAGAAACTCGTTCATTTAACGTTAGGTCGCCCGCGCTTGGGGACTTGCTATGTATAATATTGCTATTGTTTAACTTTGTTTGGCCCGAAAATCAGTTCTTAACTTAACGCAAAACAAAACAGGGGATTGACAGAAGGCGACTCGATATGCGTCCGGCCCCGGTGGCGATTGGATATCGATTTGATGTGCGCGCGTTGGTAGTTGAGCGACGACTTGGTCGCGACTCGACTGTCTGTGTGTGCCCCTGGTGGCGGTTGAATCTCAACTGACTTATGAAAGGAAAGAATCCATTCATCGCGTCGTGGCGGTTGGGTCATAGCAGAAATAAACTCACCGCCACTTACGAGGAATTTCGAATAGAATGGCTATGCTTAGGAAATCCGTTCCCGTGAATCCCCGCCGTATAAGCTGAGTTGGATTCGTTGGTTGTGTGTGCCGGGAAATTGGCTTTGAGAACGTGAGCAAGTATGGGCATGCATTTTCGGGGGAAGTTGGAATTGCTTGGGTGCAAGCAAGGAATATCGTTTAGATAAGGTATTAACCGAAGTAATTTCGGGGAAACGTATGCGGCTCGGTATAGTTGGTGGTGATGGTTAATGTTCCGTTATGGATTTGAATATGCGTTTCATTACAGCATATGAATTTCGGGGAAATTAAGGTTGCTTGGTCGCAAGGAAAGAATATAACTTAAGTAGAGAGTTGACCGAAGCAATGGGGGAAAATGTATGTGGGGTGATGTAATTGAAGGAGATGATTGGTATTCCATTTCAATATGCATTTTATTACAGGTTATGAATTTCCGGGGAAATTGAGATTGCTTGGTCGCAAGGAGGGAATATGAATTCAGTAAAAAATTGACCGAAGCAATTTTGGGAAAATGTATGTGGGGATGATTTAGAATATATTCTGTTGAATTGTTTTCTGTTGGGAGTTTTGGAAAATGTCTTTTATTGCAGATTGGGAGATGAATTCTTGCAAGTTCGGGATGGATGCGCTTGCAGATTGGGATTTGTTTTGCAAGTTTACAGGTTAGGGTAGGGTGACGCGCTGTTAGCGGTCAAGATTGGTTGGCATAGTGGGTTGGTTGTCCATGTGGTATAGAGAACCCCCACAGTAGCGTAGAATGGTGACACTCTCTTACCCAGCTTTACCACTTTTTCCAAACCTATATCTTTTATCGAATTATCCGAACGAACGGATTTGTTTACGTTCAGCTCCTTGAGCGCGAGGGCAATAGTATGCGTTCGGAAGTGAATCTGGCTTATGGTGTGCTGCTTACACTCAAGTTGAGGCGGAACAGTTGAGATACCAGGCAGCGTTGAGTTCGCTGCAAAATGTCCAGCAAGTAGATTCGTTTTCTCTATTGCACTAGTGACTGGTCTGTCATCGACTATAAGCCAAGGAATGGATGAGAAGACCGACTTTTGGTTGTTTTTCACGAATGCCCAGAAGTTTTTAGTACCTGTGGGAGAGTGTAGTTTTTTTTTGTGTCACTCTCTGGTCCTGGAAAAAGTTTGCGCGTTCAATATTCGCAAAGCAGTCATTTCTAGCTCTCTTGAATGTTTCCCGGTTTTCGCCAGTATTGCTTAATTTATACAACCGGAAGCTCAACTCGTTAAGCTCAAGCCTTAATGGATTCTCTGCACCCAGAATCGACCCAAATATTTCGCTTAGTATTGATACTCTTTACCCTGTGTGGAATAAAGATTCGCATACCAAGAAGAATGTTGTCTGTCAATATGTCCGCTGTAATGTCAACATCGTTATTGAGGAAAAATAACGACCAATTCAAGTTCCCAAAAAAGTTGTTGAGACCTTCCCAGTAGGCTTTCTCATAGAACCATACTGTTCTTTTGGAAGTTGTCTCGTTAACGTTGCTGTTGGTTAGAACAAATTTACTTGACACGGCACAGTGGTCTGAAGTGCCCAAGGGCGAAGAAACCTCAATTGTGTATTTGCTCAGGTGGGAGGTGAGAAACAGGTCCACTGTGTTGGCGGAATGACCGTATATATCTAGTACTCGTGTTGGCTCATTGGCGAGTTGACTTAAATTATTTGAAACAGCAAAGAGCTGAATATACTGACTTTCAGGTGTTGTGTCCGGAGTGGGAAAGCCACTAAGAGTTATGCACGTTGAAATCACCCGCAATAACGATTTCAGTGTGCGGATATAGGGTTAAGATTCTATTGATAGAATCAGATAGAGTACCAAATTCGTTAAAGGATGCGTTTCAATTTTTAGGCTGCTGTGAAGAAAACAGTAATGTATGATGCTTCTGAACATGAAGTTTTAGCCACGAGAAATTAAATTCTGCATTGGAGCAGAGTCCATATTGTGGCAGAAGCTGACAAGTGGCTAGAGCACGATGTGGTAAGAACAGAGGTATTAAGTTATAACCAGATATATTGAACTCGGGAATTTCTGTATTAGTTATTATCTGGGTTTCGCTAAGTGTAATAATTGCTGGTTTCTGGTTAAAAATGTGGGCAGACACAAAGCAGAAATTGCATCTTAGGTTGCGAATATTACAAAGATCGACGCGAAATTCCCGGTCCGTTGAAATGGCCCACCACAGAAAACCAATACCGCCTCAAGAAACGATGCTAGTCAAGATCAGTGATAGATGGAGCATATACGTATTGCATTTTATGTTTTCAATATAGAATGTCACGTGGTCGTAAGCAATCAATAATTTGAGTTAAGAAACATTACTTTTGAATCAAGTAGCAGAATGTAATTCGAAATCCTTATCCATTTAGGACAATGTATACAAACATATTTATACGTCGAAAGGAATAAAGAAAAATGAGGAACAATTGTTGAAAAGTAGGATTTAGCATTTAGTGCTAAGATGTAATATTTTAAAAAAATTATTATTATAATAGTATAGTATTTTAAACTGAAAAAAAGAACAAAAATATTCTATTTTAGGATATAACCATAAGACAAAAAAAATTAGTTATACGTATATTGAAGTTACAAGAGCGGATAAGCATTCAGTATAGAGTTCGTATAAAGCCGAAATTATTCTAAAACGTTTGCCCCTTTTATTTTTGTGTTTTTTTTCCTCTTCCCTATCATTCTTATGCTGCAGCCCACTGCCCTACTTTATTCACATTTACTATCCGATTCCTACCAAATTACACGCATTTGTAGACACCAACTTGATTTGTGATTGAATTTCGAAGTCGACCACACCCTCTCGCAGTTAGCATATTGACGCGACAGTATCTACGCCCACATATTATAGATTCGAAAATCTCGGTTGGACGTCGACATGTATTGTATAAATAAGTAATCACCATTTGAAACGTCGCACCATCATAAACATAAAACCATCTTAAGTATGTTTTCGGTGATTATCTTTCAACTAAGCTGCTGCTGTTTAATCGTCGTAGGCGCGTGCGCATCATAACATTTAATTACCATAAAATTTTAACAGACACCCTCTGCGTATCAATTTACAATACAACAAAATCCACCGATGAGCTAGAATTTTTCGTCACTTATTAACTGAGATTATATGCTGTCAAGATTCTTTCGTCTACCCACGACGGACTTCTCGAAATTGAAGCTCATCTCTTTCGATTGGTTTTTTGAATAGAATCACAATTTAGAAAACGAGACAAATCAGGGAGGAGGTCAAAGCTCAAGATCAATTACAACACCGAATATAATGTTGACGATGATTAAGGGCTTTAAAAGTAATCAGGGTTTACATACAAATATCGATTTGATGGTGGAATTCCGGGAATGGATTGTAATGTGGTCAGAATACTAGTACTGACGCTGGTTTAACAGCAAGCAAGGTTCACGATAAACCTTTTTGACCCAGGAAAATAAAAAATAAAAAATAGGAAGGACTTTAGTTGTGCGGTGTCTATAACTTCTCGGGTGGATCGTAAGACTCATGAATTCATCAGAAAAAAAATTACGTATTGCGCTATTGTATTGTATTGTACTAAGGTGTAATACTCTTAATCAATTGATATATGATGCAGCGTAAAGCATATATATATATATATATATATATATATATATATATATATATATATATATATATATAGATATATAGATATATAGATATATAGATATATAGATATATATATATAGATATATATATATAGATATATATATATATATATAGATATATATATATATATATATATATATATATATATATATATATATATATATATCTATACATATATATATATATATGTATATATATATATATATATATATATATATATACACATATATATATATATATACATATATATATATATATATATATATATATATATATATATACATATATATATATACATATATATATATATATATATATATATATACGTATATATATATATATATATATATATACATATATATATATATATATACATATATATATATATATATATACATATATATATATATATATATCTATATATATATATATATATATATATATATATATATATATGGGCGGTCTGAAAAGTTTCAACCTCAACGTGAAGATAGCAGCACTCGTCAATAAAAGCTAGTGGATGTAGTTTTGCATCCTTTGACAGTTACTCACCAAAATTTCAGCCATTTTGGAATCGTCGTTTTTATTTGACAGTCGTTTGAGTGAGTAACTGTTTTTGTGAAAATGGACAAAATTGAGTATGGAGCTGTCATCAAATTTTTGTTTTTGAAATGCAATACGCACAAGCAAATCAAAATGTGTCTGTTTATGGGGACTCTGCACCATCATTTACCACAGAGAAAAATTTGGGCAGCTGAATTTAAACGAGGCCGTGAGAGCTTGGGAGACGATGGACGTTTGGGACGTCCAAAAACTGCAACAACTGACGATAACATCGCTAAAGTTCACCAAATAGCCAAGCTAGGCCGGCTTGTCGTAAGAGGCGACTAACGGCCGAGTGGTAGGTCGTCGAGAGAAATCTTCGATAGTGTTTCGGATGTGTAGCTGATAGCCAGGACTGACACGGAGATAAGTCATGATGAACCTTCTGATATAAAGAATTCCGGAGGTAAACTAGTCGCCGGTTCGGATCTTCGGAGAGGGGGACATCATGCAGATATTATGATAAATAACAGAACTTTAAGGGGCTCGTCATCGCATAATCGGGTTCGCTCGAGGCTCTGGCCACGCTCGATTGGTAACGGCGTTTTGTAACATCAGGGGCATCGGTTTCACCAATACGAATGTAAACGCCGTCCACCAATATTTGCAAACTGCGAAACCTGATATCCTTGCCTTAACTGAGACCCAGGTCGATTCGTCAACTGATTCGACATATCTTCGTTGCTCAGGATACGACTTACATTCGAGATTCCGTTTTAAGGCGGAGTCTGCATGTTGACGCGGCCCGATCTAGGTAGTCAAAAGATGGAGGCGTTGGAACCGAATAACTTGGACATCATGTGGTTGAAGGTCGTGCTGAGGAATTCTGTTAAATTCCTTTGTTGTCCTTACCGCGCCACGAATGACGATCGGCTGGCGACATTTTTCGAACAACTTCGCTCGAATATTGCTCTCATGTTTGGAGCTCGGCTTTTACACATACCCTCGACCTACTTGAGAGCATACAGAGACGAGCGATCCGCCTGATCGGGGACTCGGCGTTGACGTCGGGACTACAACCGCCATCACATCGAAGGCGCGTAGCCGACCTCTGTCTGTTTTACAGATATTATCACGGGTACTGTTCTTCAGAGATTCGTGGTATTGTTCCACGCAGTTCGGTCTATATGGGCTCCATAAGACAATCCGACGGTTCGCACCCGTTTGCGGTTCATTTCCCGACGGCGCGAGCATCCCTGCACCAGAACCCGTTCCGTTACGGAACGGGGATACTGTGGAACTGCCTTTCCACGCGAGTGTTCCCGGAGCGTTACAACCTGCAACTGTTCAAAAAGAACTTCAACAGTTATTTGGTGGCATCTCGGGCCGCCCACTCGACGGTATAGGTTCGTCTCTCCCGAGAAACGTGCAATAAAAAAAAAAATAAAAAAATCCATCCGCCTTAGTCACCAGATCTAGCCCCAAGCGATTTCTTTTTGTTCCCTAATCTAAAAATTGCGCTCGGACGACAGAGATTTTCGTCAAATGAGGAGGCAATCACCTTCGTGAACAGTTATTTAGCAGAGAAAAAGGCCGAGTACTCTTTGGACGGGTTAGAGAGATGGGAGCATCGCTGGGAGAAGTGTGTAGAGTTACAAGGAGAGTATGTAGAAAAATAAAAATAAACTTTAAGGAAAAATGTCTTGTATCTTTGTTAGGTCGGAAACTTTTCAGGCCACCCATGTATATATATATATATATATATATATATATATATATATATATATATATATATATATATATATATATATATATATATATATATATTTATTTATTTATTTATTTAGTTATTTACTTATTTATTTATTTATTTATATGAGAGCAACTTCCGACAGCGTTGTGAAGTTACGCCCTTAAGCGAGAAAATTGAGGCCGATTCTGAAATATTTGATCAAATAGTGCGACTTCAGCCGGCTCTGCTTTGACTTGAGTTCGTAAATGCGAAAATTTCGTTATAAATAACGGCGATGATTTGACACCACATTAGTGGTCAAATGTACGAAGAAATTGGTGATTTGGCAAAAATCGCTAAACATCTTCGAACGTCTGAAATATCCAAGGTGGGGTAGAGGAATTTGTTGATATATAAATTCAATTAAAACAAAAACAAACAGAAAACTAGTAATGCAGATATCGATTTCATTCTTTTTCCACTATCAAATGGTACAATTTATTTATCAACTTATTTATTTCATTGAGTTCATAGAATTTAAAACATTTGTATATAATATGTTTTTACTATACGAACAACTCCCCTGGCGCCTAAATTGCAGACCTCTCCAATTTCCTGTCGAATGCCAACGTTTGGTGTTAGTTTTTGAATGCGGTTTTAATTACCACCATTTAGTAAGTAAACATGAAAAATTATTTCTACATAATTTAACACGTAAACCTCAAAAAACTGAATTAGAAATCTTTTTGCACCACCAAGCTATTCGTAAACAAGTTGTTTGAAAAAATATATTATATATCTATTACGTCTCAGCACAAAGTGCGACTTGAGCGAATGATTTGTCAACGCAACAGGATATCAAATTTCTGACACTCATATCTCGAAACTCTCACTTCATCCACGCAACTGTAACCTTATGCCGTTCTGCCACATCTCACTAAGTGCATTTCCAGCTAACCAACTCCTCAGCAGGAGGAATGAAATTCAAGACTCTCCCATCGATTTTAACCGCATTACGAAAGTGGCAAACGACTTTAGTTAGACCTGATACTCTGTCCTCCTAAAGATTGCGCCACGCTTTCCCACACAATATTACCAGCGATAACGAGAGCTCAACGGTTACACACAGCAGGAATGTGAAAATGTTCCTTTTTTGAAATCTGTTTTCTGTGTACCTATTCCCCAGTGATCTACAGGACCTACTTACGGCATCTCTGACCTGTCATGATTGTTGAAGCTAAAACCCATCAGCCAATGTTTATTCAAATTCGCTCCTGTGCAACGACGCGCATATCTTCAGTATCTTTGACAAAAACATTAAGAGCATTTGACATCTGACTTTACCCTGATCGATGGAAAAGGCTTTTGTCACACAGCAGAACCCACCGTCTGATGATGTCTTGACACACTTTTGCTATCCAGATTGTGCACAGTTCACCTTCCAAAAGAGGAAGAAGATTGAAACCTACCAAGGCTACAGACGGCATGTAACAATCCAACAGATAAAGTGCGATATCGGTGGGGATCGCGATAACGAAGCGTTTTATGTAGGCGACAAGTATCGCTCGCTTGGCTGCCACACCATCGGCTCGTTGTGCGTCTAACTATTTGATCCGAAGACTGAAGGACTAAGTTTTTGCTGCCTTCTAATTGCGGCACATGAAACCTAAGTTGAGGCTTTTATTTTAAAATAAATGAGCGCTCATGAGATTTATGGATTCAACTTGATTGCTCGTAATGGAGTGTGTGTCTGGGGCTTTAGGTGCCTAATTGAAATGCTTAGCTGTTGGGGTTGGAAAATCCACTTGGTGGCTGTACACTGACAGTTGATTGATTGGTTCTAAAATCGAGAAGGTTAAGACGTAATTTATGAGGTTGACATCAAGCCTGGATACGTGAGGGAAGGGATAATACGTACCATTAAGTAAAGATTTCCTTATTTTAATAAAGAAAACGCTCAAGACTCAATATGATTTTTATACTTTTCATAATTTACGTGACTCTGTGGACAGAAATAAATATTAGTCAGAATCTATTATTTTTATGAGACGCCAAGGTATGTAAACTGATATCTCAGCGGAAAGAATGCGTAAAATGGGCTGTGATGCCCCTTTTTTGTTTGCCAAAATGACTATTAATACCCCTGCAATATCAAAAGATACAGGACGAGCATAAAACTGGGCTCCTCGATAGTATATTGGTTAGTATCCCGCTCACGCGGGAGACCGGGGTTCGATTCCCCGTCGGGGAGCCTCTGGCACAAGACTAATGACCTTGCCCGGAAAAACAAATTATCATGGAAAATTTAACAAGCCTCATGACTTGCTAAATAAGGCCAAGACCGGTTCCCGGTTGTAGTGCCGATGATGATGATGATGATGATAAAACTGGGTAAGGCAATAGTCAAATAGTAAGTGAAGATAAGGAAATTAAAAAATGTAGGAATAAAAAATTGGTAAAACGAAAGAAGTGATTTCGTCCGCTACCGACGTAGTATGTTCGTGGGCCAAAGCTCGACCGATTTCAAGTAGGGCCGAATGTGCACGTTCTGTATTAGAATTTGTCGTAGTGTCCAACTGGTGTGCGGATGTGTGACTCCCCTCTGTTTAAATATGTACTCCGTGCATGTTCCCGTAAATATAGATTCGTAATTGTCATAATGCTTTAGCTCTACATACCTACTAGCTATTGCGTGGGGAAACAGATTTCTGGTATGTTCATAAGAAAAGGTCGATCACTTAACGAATAACTCTACACAACCGTAAAGCACATTATTATCACGAACGCATCCTGCTTGATTAGTTTTTTTCAGACTTCCAAACATCAACTCAAATTAATTTCGCTTTTGCATTCCTTCCTCGTACGAATGGTTATCCTCAACCCAAATGGAGATTAGACTAGACGAATACTCTATTGCTAAGGCAGGTATTCTAAATAATAAAGTTATTTGCTGTAAAATTAATCCAAAAGGTATGCAAATTTCTCCTCAACATTCTGTCTCCAAGTCCTAATCTCTAGGTTATGTCCAGTTTTCAGTTAGAATGCATTAAATAGTACGTGGGCGAAATCTCACATCCCGCATCGAAGACCGTACCAGCGCGATCGCAGGTGGCTGCAAAAGACCGGCAAAGAGGTTTGAATTCGCGGACTTATTAGCTTTATCTTTTAAATTTGGGACTAACGCCTCGTTGACCGTCACCAACCGAGGAAGAGAGGCGGAGTCGAAGTTACTACTGACAGCCCTTGCCATTGACTAGAAGGGACGCGAACCAGTTGGGCACTGAAGGAGTTTATTGATCACTCTGTCGTTGTAGGCCTTCTTCGCGGTATCAATCGCCTGGTTGCACGCGTTTCTGATTCTAACAAAATTCGTTATATTAACATCGGTGAGATTAGAGCGCCATTGCGTAAAAGCTCTATTTTTTGCCGTTGTAATCTGCTCGCATTTTTTATCAAACCACGGTTTATCAGATGAATTTCGTTTGATAGAATGCGTAAATTGTAAATATCCATCCCGAGAAGACTAATCGATCGATTTTCGAGTCTCCAACGCACACTTCCGACCACGGAAATGATGCGAAGAAATCTCGCAAATCGTCCCGCTATGCAGCCCCATACCTCCATACATGTCGAAGCTGCTTAGGTCGATTATTTGCTTGAAATGCAAGTGCTTGCGCGACCGACATCAAGCAGTGATCTGAGTTTTCCAGTGGCGCAGCAATCTCAACAGTATAAATGCTCGACTCGGATGTCAAAAACAGGTCCAGAGTGTTCACATGATCACCTCGGGTATCCGACACTCGCGTAGGTTCCTCCACGAGTTGAGTCGATTGCGGCTAACAGCGAAAATCTCCGCTAGCCTCCCAGCCTCGTCGGTTCTGTTAGAATCTAGCAACCAACCAGCCGGAGTTGTGTACATTAAAATCGTCAAGGACAACAAGCTGAGTGGTTGATCTGTATCCAGTCGACGGTATGTGAAAGATGTTCGAAAAATGTCGCTGGCCGATCGTCATTCGTGGAGCGGTAAGAACAACAAAGGAATTTAACAGAATTCCTCAGCACGACCATCAATCACATGATGTCCAAGTTATTGGGTTCCAACGCCTCCATCCTTTGACAAGCTACATCTGACCGCGTGAAGACGCAGACTGCATCCTTAAAACGGAATATCGAATGCAAATCGTATCTTGAGCAACGAAGATATGTCGAAGCAATCGACGAAACGATCTCAATTAGGGCAAGGATATCAGGTTTGGGTGTTTGCAAATACTGATGAACGGCTTTTACATTAGTCAATGTCGTCTGTATTAAGAAAGCCAGCCAAGTCGAAATGTGCTTGCGCGTATAATTACTTAAACAAGAACGACAACAAACAATTATTTAAATGATTTCCATACGTGATTGCAATGTATTCCCCGCTTGGTAGAAACCTTGACGTGGTGCGGGGGCTTAAACTGCAATGAATCCCTTAGGCTATGCTGACGGAAGCATACGCTTCCAGTAGGGCCACCCATGCCAGACAGGCTAGCGAGGAGTAACACACAAAGATCTACCACCCCTAATCCAGGGTGTTAAGCGTCACCGTGCCCATTGGATGGTTTGCAGCCAGGGGAATACAGGCTGTATTATAACGGCGCCTCTCTGACACCGGGTCGAATCAGAGCAGTAAGCAGACCTTACCATACCAAAGAAGGGCTCTGATATGGCGGACTATCTGAAACTCCAAGACTCGTGGGAACAAAAATGAATAATCAATATACAACAAACAATCTCACGAAAAACCTGGTAGGCGTAGGTGTGATGAGCCGACACTACCATAAGGGAACAAATCATCCAGAAAATACCGACTCGGCAAAAAGAAGACGTATGGAAAAACGGAAAAAGTGTGATATTCGCGTCGGCACGTGGAATGTTTGAACGTTATATAAACCAGGCGCGATACAGACGGTCGTAGAAAACGCGAAACAATATAAAGTGGACATTGTCGTGCTTCAGGAAGTCTAAGTCACACCAAGTAATCGAAACCAACGGGTTTACACTGGCGTGTAGAGGTACCAATACACATAACCTCGGAACTGGCTTCATCATAAGCAAGAAGATTTCGCCCTATGTGAAGGATGTGAAATTTATTAATGACTGAATGCCGGTGCTAAAAATACAGTGCCCATGGTACAATTATGTATTTATAAACGTTATAAACACACCCCAACAGAATCTACCGAGGAAGGAACGAAGGACACGTCCTACGAGACCCTAGAGGAAGTGTTTGATGAGATCTCATGATTAGATGTTAAAATCCTCCTCGGTGGCCTCAATGCGAATTGAAAAGGAAGATATCTTCCAACCAACTATAGGTAATGAAAGCCTACACAACTTTTCAAATGATAATAGAATTCGAATTATTACGATCGCAGCGTCAAACGATCTGGTAGTGAATAGCACGATGTTCAAGCACAAGCAAATCCATAAAGCCACATGGATATCACCCGACAGTGTAACGCGTAACCAAATAGACCACTTCCTCATAGACAAAAGACACCACTTGAATATCCTTGACGTAAGATCATATAGAGGAGCAGATTCCGACTCCGAACATCTTCTAGTGATAGGCAAAATTGGGAGTCGGCCCGCAGTAAACCCACATGGGTAGTCATGGGTGACAAGCAAAAAGTTCGAGATTGATAAACTAAAAGACCTACGTAAAAGGGCTGAATATCAAGACGAACTAACGAATAGATTTAGCATCCTAGAGAATGGGAGTAGTGAGGACGAGGAAACCAGTAGTGTGGACACTAAATGGACATCGATCAGAGACACAATCAAACAAACAGCCCAAAAGGTATTCGGATTTAAGAAAACAATTAAGTCCAAACCGATAAGTGCAGGGCGAAGATCGAAAAACGTAAACGCCTCAGAGTGATCCACTTAGAAAGATATGATGAAGTCTGCGCAGGACGATAGGACCGTGCGTAGAATTCTTGACAGTAGACCAACGGGAACATTCGTCTACGTATGTCTGGCGACAGGAGAAAGCAAAATAAAAGAACGAAATTCGTCGCGCGAGTGTAAGTGTGGATTACACAGTGTGGCCGCCACTGAGAGCGGGTTTAAAAAAAAAAAAAAAAAAAAATTGTGGGAACAAACAAAGTGCTAAAGAGCTCGTCACCTTTCATGAAAAGGGGCCAGGCAGACCTGAAAACGATGACACGGAGCCGACTCGAGCGACAGCCGAGTATTATAACAAAGCGGCACAAGCTAAATACGGACGGTGAAAAAAAAAGCAAAGGGAAAGAAAAACGAATACACAGGAGCAGGCAACCAGTTCAACGAATTGTTTGATCTTGACCCAAATGAAATTGAATTACCTGCTGATGAAGACAACAATATCACAGGTAGGGCAACAGATCCAGCGGAACTGGATAAGCTCCTTGCGGATATCGACACAAAAAAGGGGAATTGAAGAAACAAAAAGAATGAATCCTCAAATTAAAAGACCTGGTGCAGCAACAACAAAGCCAAGAAAATACAACAGCACAACGGAAAATCAGGAACAACAACATGAGGAAGCAAACAAAAGGCAGCAAACAAAGGAGATGCAGAAGCAGCAAAAGAACCAGCACATCGTAACCAACAAAAAGGAAAAGGCGCCGCCTATAATACTTACGTCCATGGAAACAACGGACGTTATAAAATTAGGTGAGTTAACTTGCAAAAATTTCAAAACGAAAAAAATTAATAACTCTAAAATAAAATAATGTGGGTAGGACAAAAAGCGAGTACTACACGTACACCCCGAAATCGGAGAAAATAATCTCCATGCTCCTAAAAGGAGTTGATCCATGTTTTCCCCCTAAAGAGGTATTAGAGGAAGTAAAAAGAAAAGATTAGAAAACGCAATTGCAAATTGCCTTTCTTTATTGTATCACTGAGCCCCAACAGTAAAGTTGATGCTCTCCGATACATCAAACACCTCAACCACCAAACAATAAGTTGGGAAAAAATAACAAAAATCGATCGTGTATTGCAGTGCATGCGTTGTCAACGCTTCAGGCACGCGGCATCAAACTGCCACATGCAATTCAGGTGCATAAAGTGCCTCTCCGACCATATCATTGGGGAATGCCCCTTGGGCAAGGAACAGCTTCCAGATAGGAAAACACTGTCCTGTGTCCTCTGTAAAAATACAGGTCACACTGCAAATTTTAGAGGATGTCCTAAATATCAAGAAATGAAATTAAAATTGAAATCCAAAAAGAAACAAGTTGAAGAAGAGAAAAAAATGAAAACTCGTTCTAACAACAATTTCGTGGCTCCTTGTGTGACATATGTACAAATGCCCGGTGCTCGTAAGCAACCTGCATCCATGGAACATACATATAGTAATGGAAGAATGCCTGAATACATTCACAAATAATAACAATGTTATTAACCATGCAAGGACAATTTGCCGAATTTCAAAAAACACTGACTGAACAAAGAGCACGAATAGATACTCTCTATTCAACCCTGTTCTCAAATAACTCTCCACATCAAAATCTTCAACCCTCGGTCTGAACTAAACCTAAAAATTATAGCTCTGAATGTAAATTCACTAATCCACATCGAAAGAAGGGATAATTTCGGCAATCTGCTCCAAGCCGAATGCCCAGATGTGCTCTTGGCTAGCGAAACTAAGCTAAACCAAAGGCACAAAATGGGCTACAAAAATTATAACATAATTAAACGAGATCGACCACACTCTACTAGAGGGGGTGGGGTCGCTATCTTAGTTAAGAAAGGTCTTCACCATAAGGTCGTTTACAGCACGGAAGTACACAAATTCCAGGTGTTAGAGGTATGCATTAGAGATATTCCTCTAAAAAGTCAAAGGCATCTATATATAGTCGCTGCTTACGCTCCTGAATCTGTTCAAGGTACTCAATTTATCTGTGAAATCGATACGCTTTTCCGAAGTCTCAAGCTAGATTCAGAAAAGAATTACTTTTTAATGGCGGGTGATTTTAACGCCAAGCACAGTGCCTGGGGCAATCTGACCTCGAACACCAGAGGCAATGCCTTGTTTGATTGGTGGCAAACAAATGCGATCGAGCATAAACTAGAATTGTACGCTACAAGTACGCCGTCTTATCCAAGAGGTAACTCCTTCCTGGATTTACTTGTGACAGATGATCGAATTCAGTTACCAGATACCGAGGTAACTAGTCGAAATTGTCTTCGCACAATTGAGTACGATAGCGATCATTACGGACTTGGAGCCGTAATACACATGCCAAAGGAGTGTCATATACTTGAGCAATACAACCAGGTACACTCTTTCGATTTCCGAAAAGCACATTGCTCGCGTTTCGATCGCATAGTAAAAAGAGAAATACGCAACATTGGCATAGACCCACCGACTAATAGAAACCTCCGTAATGATGAAATCGATCATTACCTCCTAACTATGAACGATATTGTTACTAATACAATGAATCGTTCCATCCCCAAAGTAGCTCATGTGGATGGCTATGCCCACCGATACAGAAATGCAACTATCGAAGCTTTGTATAGGCAAAAGAGCACCCTGCTCTCAAAGCTGAAATTGTGCTATAGGCAGTTCAGTGACCCAAATAGCAATGAAATCAAAACAATCAAGTCCTTGATTAAGAATCTTCAAAAACTGATCCGGGATAATTACCGAGCAGTAATAAATGAGGAGTGGAGTAACAGAATTCGAGCTGTTCAAGCAAACGGACCGAACATGTTTTCACAAATCAAGAAAATATGTCGAAGAAAAGATCACAATCACATTCCCTGTCTCCGAATTCCACGGACTCCCGAGAATTGTCAGATAATGCTGAACGCAGGACTCACCTTAGAGCACATCAACTCCAATGATGAAGTAATAGTAGTCGAAGATCCGCAAACGAAAGCGAATTCAATTGGAGCCTGTTTCGAAGCAGTATACAGAGTTAACGAATCAGTTCATGCTAACACTGAAATTGAAAGCAATGCCCGTAAAAGACATTGCTCGCTGCGCAATCAACTTCACAACTGGCGACCCGAAAACCGTAGTTTCATCACATTCGGCGAAAATAATAGGGCGGATTCTCCCGTCAGAAATGAAAATACAAATATGTTTGTGCGCAAGGATGAACTTAGAGACATACTTAGATCAATAAAAAATAAGAAATCATCTGGTATAGATAGCATTCTAAATGTGGTTCTAAGGCACTTGCCTCGCAAAGCAGTGAACATATACACTACTTTGTTTAACAACGCTCTAAACAATGCACACTATCCAACCCATTGGAAGACTGCAGTAGTCCACCCAATCCCCAAAAAGGGTAAGGATAAGAGCAATCCAGCTAATCTGCGCTCGCTCAGCCTGCTTCCCAACATCAGCAAGGTATTCGAAAAAATTATAAACAAAGCACTGATAGGTTGGTGTGATGAAACCGATATCATCCCCAACAACCAGTTTGGCTTTCGAGCGCGACATGATACAGTTCATGCAGCGACGAAACTTGTCTCCGATATACAGTGGAACAAGGCAAAGCGACAATGTACGGGCGCCTGCTTGGTTGACTTTGAAAAGGCTTTCAACACCGTATGGTTAGAAGGACTTGTCTATAAGTTAACAAACCTGGGAATGCCGCAATATCTGTTATACATCATTTATGATATGACAATGGACAAATATTTTGTGGTGAAATGCGGGGACATACTCTCCAACAAGACCTTCCAAATTAAAAATGGCTTACAGCAGGGAGCTGTGAATTCTCCCATTCTATTCAATATTTACACTAGTGATCTAGTGAGTTCTCCCGAAAACGCCATTGCGTACGCCGATGACATAGTGGTGTACAGAACAGTAGGAAAAATAGACGTCATCAATAGGCACCTTCAAGATGACTTCAACAAAATAAAACATTTTTGCGACGACTGGAAATTAAAGATTAATTTCCAGAAAACCGAGACTATCCTTTTCAGAACGCCCCTATCCAGGGCCTAGAGGGATACAAAATACAACTGGAAACACTTTTCTATTGTAGGTAACAATAACCTTCCACTGCAAGTGAAAACTGTAGTTAGATACCTTGGTATCTGGCTAGACCGGTATTAATATTTTGACAAGCACGTTGCAGCGTCCATCTCCGCAGCTAAAAGCGCATATTCTATGACAAGAAGTCTATTCCGGAGTAGTCTTCTTGACCCCAAAGTCAAAATAATCTCGTACTCGGCATTCATCCGACCAGTTTTGGTTTATGGCTGCCCAGTATGGTATAATATATCTCCACTTTATATGGAGAAGTTTCGTGTGTTCGAACGGCAGTGTTTGCGTTCCTGCCTCGGACTTTATAAACACCAGAGTCGGAATACAAAAAATTCTATCCCAACAAAATCCTGTACAACAAATCAGGGTTAAATAGGATAGACAATTTCATAATTAAAATTATTCGTAGTCACACAGCAGGGGCAATGTGCAGTGACAATAATCTTATCTCGGGAGCATTCTATCCCAACGATATGTATCTGGAGAATACTCTCCAGAATGGGTTTATTTCCCCAGAAGCGTTCCTTTTCTTGGATCAAAAAGGATTTATCCAAGACGTGCATAGAGTCCCGATTATTTACCACGCTCTCCGTGGTGCCAGGAACAAACGAATTCTCTATGATAGTGATATCTCCAATGCCCCAGACCGCATGCGTTTTAGCACGGCGATCAGTGAAAGAGATAAATCAGCCAAAAATCGAACATCTCCCAAATGGTGGTGGCTTCTCAACGAGGAGAGGACTTCACTTCCTCAGATATAGTATGCCCCTCAAGAGCTAGGCCCTCCTTCCTCTTGCCCCCCCCCCCCCTGTCCGCCTTTCCCCATTACTTTTTTGTAGCTATTCTATTTTATTTTTTATTTCTTATTTTATTTTTTATTCGTTTCGTTTTGAAGTTTTTGTTTGTTATTAAAAAAAAAATATATATATATATTGTAATAATAATGTATACATATAGATGTAAACGAGGAGTGCCTCTAATATATGACCTATTTCATATATATATATATATATATATATATATATATATATATATATATATATATACATATATATATATATATATATATATATATATATATATATATACATATATATATATACATATATATATATATATATATATATACATATATATATATATATATATATATATATATATATATATATATATATATATATATATATAAGAAGCAAAACAACAAAAGATGTACGCCAAAAGGCATATATAAAAATCAAGTTGTAATGTGTAATTTAGAGAGCTCGTATAGAGCCAGTAAATTAATTTAAGGACTGTGATTGTAGAAAAGGGTTTAACATTTACCCCTAATATTATACATGTAAAAAGAATTAGGAAAATAAATAGGTTGGTCGCGACGAAGATGGGAGGACAATGTTAGGTTTGACCTTGAGGAGATCGTTTCGGCTGGTCAAGCGAGGAAGGAAAGTGCACAGGACAGGGGACGATAGACGAGTTGAGTCGGTGAGGTCATGAACTTCCGGGTTCATACAGACCAATAAATAGTATAGTAGTGTTGCAATGTATTACTATATTACAAATTGCTATCGACCACTCTCTACTTTTGTCAAATATCATCTTGCATTGCCACAAGCATTGGCCATATTAATTCTACTATAGAAGTCCCTATTTATAAGTATTCGCCCACATAACGTGTCAAATAGAGGGTTAATGTTTACATTACGGAATCGTTCTTTAGTCGATTTGCACGAATATGATACGCTCGTCGTATTTGCTTCTAAGCTAGTCCAACCTTCACCAACGTGCGCCGGCACTCTCCTCTTATTTTTACTTGTAAAGTTCACTCATTTGCAGAAGGTATTCGTTGTTCTTTTGTTTTACCCCTTTTTTGTTCGCCTTGTTATGAAATATGATAACGCTCTTTTGTTTCATTGCCCAGCACTCACTACAACCGTTTACCAGCAATAAACCAAGAGCATAGCAATTGGAACAAAGTACTAAGTGGCACAGACAGCGGTTAAACAATAAACAAATTAGGTATGCGTCAAACGTAACGATTTCCTTGTATTTGGAGCCTGGGGTGAAAATATCATCATCATCATTATCATCATCGGCACTACAACCGGGATCCGGTCTTGGCCTCATTTAGCAAATGCTGAGGCTCGTTAAATTTTCCATAATGATTTGTTTTTTCCGGGCAAGGTCATTAGTCTTGCGCCAGGGGTGAAAATATGCTGATTCCTATTTGCGAAAAAAGTTTTTTAAAAGAGAAAATGTAATTTTTATCCCTCCAAGTTCTTTTTCGAACATCTTTTCAAATGACTAGCGTTAATCAATACATCCATGAAGTATACTATGTATCTATCAAAAATGGTGAAAGTATTTGGAAGTCGTTGAAAATCTCCTCCTTATAATGAGCTCTCTCTTACCGACCGTCATCACTACTGACTTCTTCATATGTTGCTGATTATCATCACCATTCGACTGTTATGCAGAAACCATATTCAACTTGTTACGTCGTCTTGATTAAATTATTAAAGATAATTTCCTAATCAGAGTTGAAAGCTATTAACGTTTTGTTTCCTGTAAATTGGATGCTTGAAGCCAATTCGCAAGCATTGCAACGCAGACTACAAATTCGATGGACCCTCGATTCTAATTTTTGTTTCTTAGTGCAATCTTAATTGAATTCGGATGCTTTGACTAAACATGAACAAATTATTAGTTCTGTGTAGGTTCTAGTCGCGTTTACTTAATTGGTGCTCACTATAAAACCGGAGTTCGCCCATCTCTAAGATTGTCTGCTCAGAAAGTTTGTAGAACCGTTTACAAGAACAAACAAATCGGGAACTTCAGTGACTTAGATTTCATATGAATGTGCCATTATTGTCCAAGCTTTTCAAAACCAATTTTCCACTTTCGATGAGGTACTTCTCTTGGTGATATTGGAAGACGGGGAATATTATGAGTCATGTTTTTCTCACATCATATTTCTAATCAGTTCCATCTACAAAGAGTCCGCACACTTTTCACATCTACTTCACATAACTAGCATGATAAGTATAATAATATTTATCATCAATCAAGTAATCTTCTCAGTCCAGCGTGTTGTTGCAGGTTATATTTACAACTTGTGGCCACCAATCGTCATATCCAACTTCCCTCAAATCCATCGTGGTCCCCCAATCTACCTGCCCCATCATACGGTAATTGGACCTAAAAATATATCATTTAACACGTGCATTGTACACAACTTCAATCGAAATATCAATAAATATTGACATCAACCATCAAACTACGCCCGTGGCAGGTTTCAAATAAACTAGAAAAGTCATTTAATTAAATGAGCGGCCACATGGCCGCCTGTCTAAGCCAAAGGAAGAGGAGTTTTGGGTAAAATCAATCAACAGATAATGTAGCAGACGGGCGGTTTCAAGTGGAGCCGAAAATGATACTCAGATGAACACAAATTATGACGGTGAGGTCATAATTAGTGACATTGTACTCCGATACGAGTCGAGGGTGATGGAACAGGCTCCAAAACGGCGCACTTGGGAATTATGACTCGGTGGATAGAGAACTCAATTGGGGCTTCGATTGGATGGGTCACTGACATTTAGATAGACAGATTGCTGGTCAGATTTCTTAGAAATGAATCGTGCAGGGCAAAGGTGCGGTTTGAGTTCCTAGGGCGAGGTGTGGTTAGTGACATTGTTAAATATTATCAAAACTAACGCGCAGGAATTCGATTGAAATCGAGTTGACTTTCCTCAGGTGTTGGTGCTGGTTTTAATTTAGTGTGGCACCGGCATCAAGATAGGAATCGATTAGGTTATATAACGTTTGATGGTGTCTTTCCCGGGAGCTCAGTTCTGTGGCCTCTCCCATAATTTTGCATGCCGCATTCTACGCCACCTTACTGGTGCTATTCCATTCTGCCCGCCAGTTACACTTGCCTACCAACAATAATTATATACCAACAGAGAGAAACCAGAATATCCCAACTCTTTGGGCTCTGCTCTGTGGCAACATAGAATTCAGGCACTTAGCCGAAGATATTTATCATAAACCAGCGTTTAGCTTGTCGTCCAATTCAAGCACCGGTAAGGCACCGACTGGAGCATGAGCAATCTATGTTTGCCATGTTGTATGTCGTTGATTGTCATCGTGGCGTGATGACGTTTTTAATTTAAACCAAACCTGCTCTAGATTCGTTCCTAATTTGAAAAGACAGTGAGGCGATGTACCAATGAAGTGAAATCGTTGAATTTAGTACGCACTTCATCCCCAGATGCAATAATTACAGCCACAGGAAACAGCGATTTAATGACAAATTTCAACAACCATCAGTCACGGGCTCCAAACTGTCCATGGTAATTAAAGTCATGCCGGGCGGCTATGTTCGCGTGGTCATGCCTCTTAAAGCCTGTGTTTTCCACATTCAAACAAGTCTTCACTTTTTAATGGATTTTGTGTGGCCACATGTGCATGCGGTGTAATTATTCTATATCGTCTTAACCTTGGGCTCTGGGTAAGTTAAAATTGTTATGGTACATGATGCTAAAGGAAAAGCAGTCGCCAAGTGACAGGGAATCTCTGGAAACACATGTTAAATAAACGAATTATGTTTCTCACTTTTGAAATGTAATATTATGATCCTGAATTCCACTGAATAGTAGGAAAGTCATTCACCGTAGGATATGAGGACTACCATGAGTAGACGCAACCCCGTGGTGAGGTTTGTAATTGAGGATTGTACGGTGAAACTGAAAGTAAGCGTGGAGCATTCATGTAAATCTGAAACACGAGTATAATCATTTGCCAGTGGATTCGTGGCGAGTTTAAGATTCACTGAATTGTTTCTTAAGAAGGGAAAATGGATTTATCTGTGGTTATGCGATGGAATATGTCAAGTCGGCCGAACGGTTTACCGATTAACTCTCTCGGTAGTTTGTCAAATTATACCGCACACTTTAATTTAAAAATATGTTCAGAATTTCCTTTTATTTAGTTTGTTATTCACATTAACGAATTATTGGATCATTGAGAAAAACAAAATAAAAAGGTTTTAAGGGTCGTTTATAAACCACGTAACGCTTCTTTGAGCATGTAATCCTATACGTAACATCGGTCTGACCCACTGGGAGGATTTTTATTTTTTTACATTAACGCGCGCACAAAAGGGGATGTTGGAGTACCCTTAAATCTCAGAGCACAGTGCGAGTGGAAGGAGAGAAATGGGATAAGGAAAGGGGGGAATCGATGTACATTGGTCTTAAATGCCAGCACATTGGAACGACGAGGAAACACCCGATCAGGTAGAGCATTCCACATTCGTGTAGTTACGTGGCGGTTCTACGAACCATTATAGATCGAGATGTCTTCGTTCCACCAAGGAACATACTCACCTGTAGCCAAAACTATACGTGCCCACAGACACGTATCCCCAAAGTCCTCCTTTCCACCTGAAAAAAAAGGTAACATTCATCCTGGAGTCAACAACCCCACGTACCCACGTGGGCCACAAGTCCCGAACAATTTTCCTACGCCTGCACGGCGATCGAAGGACATGACCGAGAACAGAAATTGTGTATCGATCCATCAACTGGATATACACAAAAGGTTGGCACAGCTGCGCCAGATGTCGATAAACATCATATCCCCGGCGATTAGCGAATTGCCGCAAAAACAATCCGTCGACAAAACCTTTGTCCCTCCCCCAATGCACTTCGTCTAAACAAAGACCATTGCGGAGCAACAGCAATAAACGAAAACGGTGTTCCCATAGGAGAAAGTAAACATGATAATTACCATCATCCCAGAATCGCTTAAAGTAAATCACACATTCGATTGCTTGCTTAAGCAACACAACAGAAGTGTGAAAATTCTGCTGATCACAGAATGATCTACAGTGAGCAGACAATAGCCTCTGCGTCTGTATGTGTGGGCGTGATCTTCCCTGGCGGAGAGATTCTCGATTGAGAGAAAGTCACCACGCGGGGAAAGTGAAAGGAGAGAAGGTCACCACCTAGGAGAAAGAAAACGATGCGGTGAATAGGATCATCCCGAGAGAAAGTAACCACAGCCTAGATAGAGAACCCCGACGAGGAGGTATCTGCACAGGCAATAAACCGAAAAAGAAACCAACCGACCCGAAGTCTCATTACTTTTAAATACGCGAGTTAAGCCAATTGACCGAATTGCCACCGAAGGCAAACATATATTCGGCGTTCAACGCCCCTCATTTCAACGCGCGCCGACCCGTGATCCTCGCAAAGGACATCGGAATTGTGTTTTTTGGGTATTACGTTGTTCACCCAAATAATTAGATCAAGTGCGGACAGTCAAGACTGAGACTGACAAGCATCCTCGTCGTGACATTTTTTGGTATTCCAAGGGGTGACTTTATTTATATGTGATCAATTTCGTGCAAACAATAAGTGATAGACTATATACGATCGACAGACATAAGTAAGGCTAATTGCAAAATTGACTCGTTACAAGGTGTGGTGAACTTTCGTCGTTTAGATATGTATATTCGATGTATCGAAAACAATTGTGAACTAAAAGACAAAAAAAATCGAACAATAAAATAAAAAAAGAGCGTTTCCAAAAAGGAAAGAATTTGCGTTTTATTGTGTGCTGCATTCGCTCCGTGTTCCAGACTGTTCTTTGGTTTGTGGACAGTGTGCCGCGGAACACTTCAGAGACATCGACGAAGAGACAAAACATCCCCCAAAGTTCGGCTAAAGACGGACTTTCTATGTTTATTTGTGCGCCTGAAGTTGACTTTCAACTTGAACTGATGCATATTCTCTGATTGGCGGGTATCACGAGAGAATGTCTGCAGAAGCGGAACACATGCAGTAAGTTCAATTGAGCAACGACCGTGATAATACTTATAGAAAAGGGGCAGCCATAATGCGTTGCGCTTATGTTCTAACGACGGAATTGATCGAATTACGGCTGGGTCCGCAATAAGTTTCACTGCTTTTTACATCCTATCGAACACGTGTAGTGCAGTTTTGGGTGCACCTGACCAAATATGGGAGTTGAACTCCATTTGGCAAAGTAAATAACAAACTGGTTGAGTGTCCAACTGCTTCAATCCCTTCTGGTCAATGACAAAGACTATAGGCAATGATTTCAGTTCTTCTTCCTTCCCTCTGTTAGTAAGAGACTCTTGGCTGTCTACCCAAATGATAAAACCAATATTTGCGAAATCAAGTCTGGATGCTGGTCCTTTAGAATCCAGCTGTGACTGTACCAGTATAATTGTCAATGTTGTATGTAAAGTTTCAATCCCATTCTCTTCATCCCATTCTCTATGGACTCGACTGCAAGAAAGCAACCAGACCGAATACCAGCAAGTTATATATTAAAAACAAGAACTGAAGTCGATTCTTGACAATAAACAATATCTTATGCAACGAAATCTTTGCAACCTGATGGAAAATCGTTCACATAATCCCAAGAGCGTAAAAGTGTCTCCCACAAAATTACCGGCACATAGCTGTCCATGTTGTCCAAGACGGAAAATGTCATTGATACCGCATTGATTGCCTATTTGGAATATAGCGGACTCTTAAATGATCGCCAATTTGGTTTCCACGGCAGAGTGGTTATAATAATAATAAACAGAAACCTCAAGTTTTTATGTAAAGGTCCAACTAAATGAAGTATCACATACAAGACTTTTGGTTGGTTAACATTTATATTTTCGAAAATTGTCCACTTGGTACTCCTTGCATCGAATTCAACTTCCGTGCGTGATATTATTTTTGTATAATTAATTAAATAAGTATTCTGCCACTTATTATCAGAACTCCTTTGCTGCTTGTAGTGCGCACGTGCACTACCTTATCGCAATTTCTTGGCACACACGGCCGTTTTTTAATATAAGGCTCTTTAAGTCGGTTGATCTTGATAAATATGAGGGCAAGTAAATAAGTCTTTAGAAAATTAGTACGATTTTCTTTTATTTGTTGTCCAACGTTCTTTAGTTTGTAAAGTTATATACACTTTAGCTTGTAAGTACATATATTGCTAGAATTAAGCTAACAAATGGAGTGGTAGCACCACTAAACCAACTCCATTTGGACATTGACCGTTGTTTTTGGCAAAAGAAAGTTTAGAGGATGCTGCTGTGGGAATTTCAAATTACACCAGGAAATCCCCTGTAGCTTCCAGCCAGTTTATGAAAATTTAAGCAGCAACTATCTTCTCATGCGTTTTTTAGGTGGATTCACAGAGAGCTTCAACGAAAGCTTGAATTCGGTTGTGTGGTCTATGGCGCCGAAGAACAAGTCCAATGACAAATCTGTTCCTGATACAACAGTTTATATTGCTGTTGTATATTTCGATGATGGTTTATGACGGAGTAATGGAAGTTTTGTATGTACGAGGGCTGTTATCAGAACTCCTTTGCTGCTTCTAGCACGCACATTCACTACCTTATCGTGATTTTTTGGCGCACAGGGTCGTTCTTTAATATGAGGCCCTCTAAATCGGTTGATCTTTATAAATATGAGGGTAGGTCAATTAGTCTTTAGAAAATGAGGACGAATTTCTTTTGTTTTCGCGTTTAGCTGACATAATAATGATCTATAATACTGTCCAGTTATCGTCAGTCGCTTTTCCAAATAGTCAATGAAGATTTTATCACGTGCCATTGATCTTCATAAATACGAAGGCAGGTCGAAGAGTCTTTAGAAAATGAGGACGAATTTCTTTTATTTTCTCATCTAGCTGGCCTAATAATGACGCATAATACAGTCCAGTTATCGTCTGTCCGTTTTCCATATAGTCGATGAAGATATTATCACGTGCGGTTGATCTTGATAAAAACGAGGGCAGGTCAATAAGTCCGTAGAAAGTGAAGACGAATTTCTTTTATTTTCTCATTTAGCTGGCCTAATAATGACGCGTAATACTGTTCAGTTATCGTCTGTCCCTCTTCCAAATAGTCAATGAAGATAATATCACGTGCGTTTGATCTTAATAAAAACGAGGGCAGGTTAATAAGTCCTTAGAAAATGAAGACGAATTTCTTTTATTTTCTCATTTAGCTGGCCTAATAATGACGCATTATACAGTCCAGTTATCGTCTGTCCTTTTTCCAAATAGTCGATAAAGATATTATCACGTGCGGTTGATCTTGATAAAAACGAGGGCAGGTCAATAAGTCCTTAGAAAGTAAAGACGAATTTCTTTTATTTTCTCATTTAGCTGGCGTAATAATGACGCATAATACTGTTCAGTTATCGTCTGTCTCTCTTCCAAATAGTCAATGAAGATAATATCACGTGCGGTTGATCTTCATAAATACGAGGACACGTCAACAAGTCTTTAGAAAATGAAAACGATTTTCTTTTACTTTCTCATTTAGTGGACCAAATATTGACGCATAACACTGTCCAGTTATCGTCTGTCTCTTTTCTAAATAGTCAATGAAGATGATATCACATGCATCCCAAAACACAGTAGCCATAACCTTTACAGCTGATTTCATCGTCTTTGTCTTCTTTGGAGCCCGTTCCCCTTTAACAATCGACTCTTTTAACTGTTATTTCGTCTCGGAAGTATTGTGGTGTATCCATGTTTCATCTACAGTTACTAATCTGCGCGAAAACTCATCTGGGATGCGACGCATGTGCTCCAAACGTTCTCAGCTGAGAACAAATGCGGTACCCATCTCACAGATTTTTTCATACCCAATTCATCATGCGAAATTGAAATATGAAACAAATTGAAATTGACAGATACCTAGCGACGAATGATGCTTACTAAAAACAGACCATTAGCGATGCTACGAGCGCCATCGTAGGCGTTTTCAAGGATGTATTGACATATCCTCGTAGAGTATCCAAAAGTTGAAACTGGATTTAGTAATTGACTCCTTCGAAAAAGAACTACCTTGGTAAACGAAAATGTTCGAACTATAAATATGAGCGTTTCATTGATGTCGGCTGTCTTTATCAACGACCGTGCAGGTCGACGAGTAATTTTTCTAAATCTTAAGGAGCACCAAGATAGTATGATAAATTGATTCATGAAACTCATAGAGGAAACAAGTCATTCATTTAATTCTGTCATAAGAACTCAGGCGGAACGTAATGGCTTCCTTTTTTTACAGTTTTTATCACAAATATTGTTCGCGTAAATTCAGAAATCCCGTTCCTTAGCGGGTTGTAAGTAATATCTGCAAGAATATATTTGTATGTAATTCATCATCATCATCATCATCGGCACTACAACCGAGAACCGGTCTTGGCCTTATTTAGCAAGTCCTGAGGCTTGTTAAATTTTTCCATAATGATTTGTTTTTTCCGGACAAGGTCATTAGTCTTGCGCCAATGTAATTCATACCGTCATTCAAATAGTAAAAGGACATAATTCATTTGAAGAACTGAAGATTAACTTCCGGGATTTATCGGAAACCGAATAAATAAAGATTATATTTTCATAGTTACCAAGCCATCCAGCTAAGTGCTTGTGAATAAGGTAAAGTGGCCTTTTCCGAAGCAATAATTTGCGATTAAAAGAGACCTCCTCCTGCGTTTTAAATCAAAAGCCCTTCATTCCATAGCTCACCAAGTTTATTAATTATACCTTTTAAGTCATTCACATGTCGTGTTTTTTAATTTCTCTTAACATTCCCCGCTCCCTCTCTAAATTGGCTAGACATAGTCCGTGAAACACATTATGCGTTCATGAATACAAACTATGAAGACAACTTTCTTAGTTTTCTATGCATAAAGTGCGCCAGGTTTGAACCACATGCCCGTAGAGCACAGTGTGCCACCTCCTACTTAATGAGTGTTAGCCGACTACCTAGTACACTTGCCAGCATGAGTTGGTGGACGATAAATAATTTAAGTTTTAATTGTCCATAAGAATCTGAACACTTTCAATATGAGAGCAGAGTCTTAAAATAATCCCAGCTCCGCTGCTTCGTTCAGGACATGAGTGGCGGTGACATCAAGTGGAAGTGTACTGCGATGCGTGCACATGTGGCTCGTTATCTTAATTCCAATTCAAGCGTACAAATGCTTAGGAACTACGTCCATCGAATGCACTCAAGCTGAAGAGGAAAAGATTGACCAGCATGTAACCATCTGCGCCACATGGGATTCCACTCAAATTGAAGGAAAATAAACAGAAGATGAATGCCCATAAAAGATGTCCTTATAGCTTAATTGTGTTAAATTAAATGAACAAAGAAGAAAGTAGGCCGTTTGACTTGTTGGCTTATACGCTGCAGGTGCCGCATGCAAGTGGGCTTATAACAGGAATGGCATTCGCAGAGTATTCACATACCAAAGTAACCCCGAAGAACATGTGGGCTCGTCACTTGGCTGTAATTGTGTAGAACACTAAAGGGTTGCCTTCTAATTAGGTTATTTTCGAAAGTCTTAAGCGAAACGGTACAAGGGCTATTACATAACTCAGGAAATCATTGAAGATGGAGCTTTTCGGCTGAACCTAAATATGGATGGATAGACCTGCTACTTTTACAGCCAACTGCTTGAGATACTTGAGCTTACTTATTCACAACACCTATTCAATTTGGAGGTGGAATCAATTCAATATTGTTTAAGAATGAAACGCAGTTCTTTAAGTGGATTGAATAAGTAAGACTATTGCAGTGGTTGCTTAAAGGTCCGTAGGGAACAAGACTTCATGAATGAGACTTTAGATAGATGGCGCTACTGCGAAATATCTTCTCGTTTGTTATGTTGACACAATTGTTGCATAATTAATATCATGGGTGATTTTTTTTGTATTTATTTTAAATGAAGAACTCAATGGCTGAATTGATAAGCAGGCCACCTCAATGGCCGAGTTGGTAAGGAGGTTG
Organism: Microdon myrmicae; assembly: GCA_963931805.1. Taxonomy (NCBI): domain Eukaryota; kingdom Metazoa; phylum Arthropoda; class Insecta; order Diptera; family Syrphidae; genus Microdon; species Microdon myrmicae. The sequence continues at coordinate 68,239,522 of OZ007496.1, read as the reverse complement.
TGTCTTTCGTTTGATTGTGCAAACGTGGGTTCAACTGACGTCTCTTGCTATTGTGCAGTTCGGGACAATTACTGAATGGTAGGTAGGGTCCCAAACTCCAGCCGCCCTATGAAATAACACCCCATTAAGCTATAGGGTTCGCGTAATAGTTGGGAGAAATACATGACCATCTTTCGGAGCTTGGCTGATGGCCGAGAAAAAATATGATCTCAGGGCGCTGACTCAGCTCTATAGGTTCCCCTTTCCTGGGAGTAGTAGAATAAAAAAAAACTACAAAAAAAAACTCACTACGGAAAAGTGCAGGATGGATGTCACCGTTGTTAAATGTTCTTCATACGTAGATGACGAATTGACTTTGTCAGCAATGTTCATGCCGCTTTGACAAAAATGCAGTCTACTCTCGGTACCGATTTGTTACCACTTTTGAAACGTGGGTTTTTGGCGTTTTCTGCAATTTTTCTTTGGTTAAATTATTTACCCAACAAATGAATCGCCAGACAGCGTTAGTTTTGGAAGCTTTCCAACCTCGTGGAAAGTCGCCGCAGGTTTACTACTTTACCTTATACCTATAGTTTAACTAGTGGATACAACCTGGTGGTTCTGAACGTAAGAATATAAAGATAATTACACCGATTGGAAAGGTTATTACTAGTGTTTTTTGGGACTCCTTACCAGGAGCCAAACAACTGAAGAATGTTATAAACAATTTCTTAAACAGCTGGATGATAAATTAGGTAGAAATATCGGGTTCGTGTCAAATTAAAGGCCCCTTTTAGTCAAAGATTACACCTGCCCACAAACACGGACCATGGGAAAATTGAAGAGTTTGAAGCATTCATCAGCTTATGTTCTCTTCGATTTTCCGTGTTGGGTTAAATAACGGGCTAAAATCAGGGTTTTCCAGGGTCACAATTCGGGGACGAAATCTAGCTATTGGAGAACTGGACAAAGTATATTTAGATAAAGTGATACTACATTGAAAAATAAGTACGTTTTGGGAATAAATTAAAAAACAGTTCTTCTTTTTACTACTATACTGAGAACTGGCATCGTATGTTATATTACTCACTAGAATCACCCACGCCAACCCATTTATCTACTGATATCGGACCCATACAGGCTAACAATATAATTATAGTGTAGAGGCACACATCAGGGAGAATATTCCACGACGACGAAATCCAGTTATTGGAGAACTGGACAAAGTATACTTAAATAAAGAGAGACTATATTGAAAAATAGGTACGTTTTGGGAATACATTAAAAACTGCATTTTTTTCAGTACTATACCGAGAACTGGCTTCGTATGTTATATTATACACTAGAACCTCTCACACCATCACATTTATGTACTGATATCAACCCCATACATGCTAACAATTTAATTATAGTGTAGAGGCACACATCAGGGAGAATATTCCACTACTGGCACCGCTTCAATTAAATACGGTTCCCAGGAAAATGTCTTGCACGAAACAAACGGTGCCACCCTTGAACAAGGTTGCCATTTACAACTATGTCATTACAATATACGAAAATGTCGTTACACTCACCAAAAAGCCTAAGGATATACCAGCCTATTAACATTACTAGCAAGTGTAAGTAATGTTCGGTAGTTTATGACATTGACAATCCAAAGTACAATTAATTAACCAAAGAATCTGACATTGTGACTGCTGACACAACAAAGTATATTGCAGATAAAGGGATCTTGCAGTAGAGAAGTGGGAAATGGAAGAACAATATCAAGCTGCGGCCACAATTAATGAGTTACAAAAGCGATCTTTTAAAAGAACACCGAATCCAACAACAAATTGAGTTATGTTTTGAAGAGTACGTTAGGAAGTCGTGTTTGTGCGGATTTCACTTTGTGAATCGTGTGTGAAATTCGTTATCCGAGGTCGGGGAGTGGATCAAGTGTAGGAGTCGGTCCAGCCCAAGCCCCAGAAAACGATTTTTTTTTTACAGTAACACGCACATAAAAGAGGATTTTGAAGAATCCTTAAATATAAGACCACAATGCGAATGGAACTAGTGTTATTACGGGGTAATATCAATTTGTGATTTATTTTCAGGTTTTTTATCTAGTTAAACATACGCTTGGCATATAATGACGTCTGGGAGACATCCATCTCATGTGTCGTTGTAAATTTTGACGTCTCCCAGATGTCAAGAACTGTCTTTGGCTTTTTTGAATAAATATGTTAAAAATGGGATTGGAATAGTCAGAAAACATGGACAAAACATGCCAAAAACGGTGGCATCATATAAATTAACATTATATATCAACCTAATTAAATACTATACAATAATGTGAACTTCGAAATAAAATATTCTGTTTCTAAGTTTGCATATAACTGTTCTGTGGAGCCAGATTAAATAGTATTCTGCGGACGCATTAAATTATATTTTATTTAGATGTCAAGGAGTTAAAGCATCCAAGAATGCTAAAGAAGGGCGATTATAATGGGGAGAACCTTGTAAGTGGGTCAGAAAGTCGTTTTTCCGAGCGTAGTCCTAAAGCAAAATTAGAGGTTTTTCAAGTGGGCGGCGAAGCATGCGTTTGAGGTCTTTATTATTCTTTATTTGAATTATTCCTACACATCAGTTTCTAGATTTTAATTTTGACTAGATGTCTCTCCTACCTCAATGTTAAGGCTGTTTTTAGAAAGACCAGCAATAGCTAGTGTTTGCTCTCTCCACGTGTATATATAGTAAGTGCTCGGGTAAAAATCGTAGTGGTTGCATTATAAAACGAACAAAAAATGAATCCAAATGAATATCAATCGCGAAAAGGAAAACGACTGTGCGTTGCAGGGAGGCGGCAAAGCGCTCGTATGGACAGGTAAACGGTGCCACCTCCGCCAACCCGTCGAAAGAATGGAGAAGTCCGTGTTAATAGGCGGAGTTAGAGGACCATTTCCGGCATTATTTGCTAGCTTACGGGGATGCGTCTCTTGATTGCATTATAACACGACTCCCCCATACAGAAAGGACCCAAAAAATATGTTGGGCCAACGCGACTTCTTTTACATAGCAGGCTCAGCTGGGGTTCAACACTACACGACACCTATAAAAATCTTCACAATTTTCAATGCTAGTCACAATTCATCTCTGTCGGCGACTCCACAAAACTACACATCAAATCAAATTTATGGTAGGGCAGTCGGCCCCACAATGGCGCAAGGCTAATAATCTTGCCCGGAAAAACAAATTATTATGGAAAATTTAACAAGCCTCAGACTTGTTAAATAAGGCCAAGACCGGATCCCGGTTGTAGTGCCGATGATGATGTTGAGTCGGCCCCACACACACACAGATAGGTCAACCACATAATTCACAGGAAGCAAATTATAGGCAACCCCTTCCTGTGGATACACCTGCAGGTGAACGTACTTTGATTAATTTTTATAGATTCTATAAGCGGCTTTCGGCCGATTTCGAAAAAATCGTACGATATTCAGTAGATTTAGGTACTTCGCTACAGCTCTCCGGAAAGCCATTGGACACCACGATTACTTCCGCAAGTCACAACCAGTACCCACAGGAAACGCTACACAGGCAATATATGCCTGTGAATGAAGAGAGTCAAACAACTGGGGACATTTTTGGTAGGTCGGTCGACAATACCCAGAATTTTACAGATCAACTTTAGTATGCATTAGAAACATCAGTAAGACCGTTAGTTGCACGCATGACGTGCAGCTTTTGCAATAAAAGAGGACTCTTGTTCGACGAGTCTCTAAAAAGGCGAAATACCCCGTTCTGCAGGGAGTGCAGGGAATATGGGCATGACATCAATGATCATCGTGCGCATTATGGTATACACCACCACCACGAAATCTGGGACTCCCACAACAAAATAGGCCAAAGTATTGGCAGAGAGAGAGTCCCGGAATAACACAAGTCAGGGACCATACCAACTCTATTCTTTAACAAACAAAAAAAAAAAAAAAAAAAAAAAAAAACGAGTAACCATCTAGTATGGTAGTATAGTATTCGATGTTGCAGTGAATTTTATGGCTGAAAAGTCACACGTGAGAAGGGTGCAGATACTGGGTAAATTGGAAAAAAATAGAAATTCCCAAACAACCCCAATCTGTACAAGCACCCAAACGCCGCCATACGCCACAGGCCTGCACGGTCAATTACGAATGGAAGAAGGTTATAGCGTTTGGGATGAAAATTGAACCAATGCATAACACATCAGGCTACTGGCCGTGTTTAGAATTCGATTTTTAAACTCAAGTATATTCAACTGATGTGAATTGTTATGTTATCGCTATGGTGTACGCTTCTGATGCATTTTCTTATTCGATTTTCGTTCGGTGTTCTTCGCTATTTGCTTGTGTATTGTGTTCGTATCTCTTAGAAACGCCACAAGGTTACAACGAATAATGAAAGCGAAAGTACACCAAACGCACGAGCAACCGACCACGACACCGTCGTGGCAAGACAGGTCGAAATCCTTTTACCAATACAGAACAAAGCGACGGTACCCACATTAAGGGTAACAAACGCTTCAAATTTTGCGGTCGACACAACCTCACGGGGGCAGGGTGACGACAGAAACCCAAAAAGGGTGAAATCGGAAAACTCCAAGGGGTGGGGCCACTCCAACCCGACCGAATTAAATTCGCAAAGCGGTCCCAGCTGTTCTCAGTTTTTACCGACAAAAGTCCCAGTTCTCCAACGTTCTTTAGTTTGTAAAGTTATATATACTTTAGCTTGTAAGTACTTATATTGCTTGAATTAACCCAATAAATGGAGTGGTAGCCCCATTAAACAAACTCCATTTAAACAAATAAATGGACACAGGTGCTGGGATCAGCATTTTAAAAGTGAAAGCGCTCCACTCAAAGTGTGCAGTGGATGCCGAAAAGACAACAACACTCCAAACGATTTTTGACAAAGGAAAGTCTAGGGCTGCTATGTGAATTTCAAATTACACCAGGAAATCCATATGGATTCATTGCCGGGGTTGTGGGACATATTATAGATTTTAAGCATGACCATGTATGTCAATGATGGTATTCAAAGCCATGAAGCCAATTTATAAAGAATTAAGCAGCGACGATCTTCTCATCCGTGTTTTAGGCTGATTTACGCGGAACTCCAACGAAAGCTTGAATTCGCTTGTGTGGTCTATGGCGCCAAGTAACATGTCCAGTGATAAATCTTTTTTGATACAACAGTTTATATTTGCTGTTGTATACTGCGATGACGGTTATGACGCAGTAATGCAAGTTATGGATGTACGAGGGCTGTTATCAGAACTCCTTTGCTGCTTATAGTACATGCACTACCTTATCGCGATTTTTTGGCGCACAGGGCCGTTTTTAATATACGGCATTTTAAGTCGGTTGATCTTGATAAATAGGAGAGTAGGTCAATAAGTCTTTAGAAAATGAGAACGGACTTCTTTTATTTTCTCATTTAGCTGGCCTAATAATGACGCATAATATTGTTCAGTTATCGTCTGTCCCTCTTCCAAATAGTCAATGAAGATAATATCACGTGCGGTTGATCTTCATAAATACGACGACAGATCAACAAGGCTCCTCGATAGTATAGTGGTTAGTATACCCGCCTGTCACGCGGGAGACCGGGGTTCGATTCCCCGTCGGGGAGCCTTTGGCGCAAGACTAATGCCCTTGCCCGGGAACTAAAATCATTATGGAAAATTTAACAAGCCCTAGGACTTGCTAAATAAGGCCGACCGGCTCCGGTTGTAGTGCCGATGATGATGATGATGATCGTCTGCCCCTTTTCCAAATAGTCAATGAAGATAATCACGTGCGGTTGATCTTCATAAATACGAGGACAGATCAACAAGTCTTCAGAAAATGACGACGATTTGCTTTTTTTTTCTCATTTAGTGGAGCAAATATTGACACTATCCAGTTATCGTCTGTCTCTTTTCCAAATAGTCAATGAAGAGAATATCACATGGATCCCAAAACATAGTAGCCATAACTTTTCCAGCTGATTTCACCGTCTTTGCCTTCTTTGGAGTCCGTCCGCCTTTAGCAATCCACTGTTTTGACAGTTCTTTCGGCTCAGGAGTTTAGTATCCATATTTCATTTACAGTTACTAATCTGCGCATAAACTCATCTGGGTTGCGACGCATGCGCTCCAAAAGTTCTCAGCTGAGAGCCAACCCACCTCGCAGACATTTTTTTCATACCCAATTCCAAAATTGAAACATGGAACAAATTGACAGATACCTAGTGAGGAATGATGATTACTAAAAACAGACCAATAGCGATGTTAAGAGACCCATCGTAGGCGTTTCTAAGGATTCATTGACCTACCCTCGTAATGGGCTTAAAAATTGGATTAAATTGCTAGAACTTCTGTACCGAAACCGATGCGACGCCGATCACTCACAGCAGAGGCTAAAACTGCTCGCAGGGATACAATTTCTACCAAAAATGATGAGGAAGAAGAAAACATTCAATTAGAAGTCCCATTGCCGGGAGCAAGCATAACAGATTAGCGGTAAAAAGAAAATTTTAACAAAATTTCACTACACAAAACTTTAACTTCAAATATCTCGGTTCCATGTTTTTCAAACTGGGCGCAGCAGTAGCTCCCTCAATAAATATCCGATTGACTTGAAATTTTAACTGCGACTTGAAAACAATATTTTCTAGTGAACGTATTTTATTGATAAAGTGATTTTTATAAATTTTATAAGCGAATTTCTTCCCTTTTATTTTCGAAAAAACAAAAAACAAGAACAAAAGTTCGAATTAACGCTTTTTTTTAAATCAATTTTTCGAAAAAAGCCTATGATGTTTATTAGATTTTGGACTATATTTTAAGAAACTTTTTGTTTTTTGTTGCAGATTAAAAATTGTGACCTGGAGCGGCGCGGACATGTCGACCGCCCGAAATTTTTTTCCTTGCGTGCGATGCTGTGTCGCCATTTTGTATCGTAAAATTAAAATACATGTTTTTTTGTAGTTAAAGACTAGTACTTTCATATACACAAAACCCCATATCTCCATCTCTTTCGTTTCACGTGAAATTTAGTGAAAACAGGTAGTACTACCCCTTAATAATGAATCACAAAATAAATTTATTTTCTCCTCCAATTTCAACCGTTTAATCCGTAAAAGGATGAAAAGTAAAACAAGTTCCGCTCACTGAACATTATGTACTTTTGTCGATCCCTAGCATGTTATAAATATCGTGAGAAATCCAGTAGAAAGAAAAACATCTTGTAGACAATTATTGTCTAATCAAACAAAGGGTCAGACCAATTTACGCATCACTAGCTAGCACGTGTCCTGAATCTATCCCTGTATTATTCTGAACACAAACACTACTTCTCTATATCAATCAATTGATTCCTTCGGATTGGAACTCTAAACAATGTACCCTTATGTTGTTCCGTATCCAACATCTATCGATTCGTATTACTACCCCTGCTAATGGTGAACAATATTCCAACCTCTATCCCATCAATTAAGGCATTCTTAATGTATCTTTTTTGCCCTGACATACATTCCTGCATTTGATGTCGGTACAGAATTTCAAAGTTCACCTAACATCACCGCCAGAACAGAAGCCAGCATAAGTTTCATCAGCGCCTGCATAACATCCTCGTAACATTGAGAACAATTCACTGGTTTCTCATATATTAAATCGACTTCCATGAAAATCCAACTTGCACTCATCCATCTTTGGTGTCCAATACAACATGCCGGGAATCTGTTCTTCTGCCTTCCTTCCCTGAGTCGTCTGCTGACATATGGTGCCCTCTCCAAGGAATGTGTATCACACTTTCCAGCTGCCCTACATTTGCTTGTTGTTCTCATCTTTATATCACCCTAATGCTAGGAGTAATTCCTCCCGTCTTTCCCTAAAGACACACGAAATAGGCGACATCCTATGACACAGTCCTTATAATTTGCAGCTAAAGGTGCAACATTGAAACACATGCACAGTGTCTCACAACAGTACAGAGTAGTACCCTCGTCTTTTGTCGTGTACAACAGAATTTATTCCTTTCTCTCGCACGGACAACTGCAGCTGTGTTTGAATGTTTAGTCCAGGCACCGAATGTCCATTAATACCCAATTTCGGGTGCCACCAAATGGTTGTATCAACGCCGGATACGCTTACACTTAATTAGAACCATGTGCGTGTTGTGTTATTTGTTCTGTTCACATATCCAAGATCCTGGCGTGTCCACCATCAATTATGTACACTATACGTCTGTGTTTAAGCAATTCTGTCCTGAATTGTGTTGGAGTTATAAACAGAGATGACCTTGCAACCAAACACTGTGATGTACGACGTCAGTTTTGCAATCCTGGGGCGGCATCAGTAGAAGGCAGAGATTCGGGGAAGCCAATGTGGCATTTATTGGGTTCTGGGAAAACATCTGGTGTTTTGTTGACATTGCACGACTTTAGTGGCCTTCACTAATTGAACAGTGCTACGAGTTAACAAGTGGGATTGGAATATATATACTTAGGAATCACGTCGATGAAAAATAATAACAAAAAGCCTGTAGCAGACAGTACGTCTTGGGATGAACGAAAGTCGTCGAGACTTTTTAAGTAAGAAATTGGGTATGTGGAATATCTTCTCACTGTACAAAAAGTGAGGCGTTTGGTATTAACACCAGCTTAATATATTATGCATACATAAACTATATAGGAAAGACAAGAAACATTTTGATTGAGCTGGTTGGAAAAATGTTTGTAACTCGGGCATGGCGGCGTTTAGTAGAAGCGTAGATTGCGCTGGATTTGAAACAAAAATCATTTTTCACAGAATTGACATTTTTTTAATCTAAATTGCTTGGTTATGTTAGTTTAGATCAAGATCAATTGAATTGTGAGAACTTCTTTTTGAAAAATCGTGGATTGTGCTACACGCCTCAAGTAGGTACTCGTCTGGAGTACCGTATCTTTAAAGTTGATAACTTTCATAAGTGATAGAAGGAGACCTTCCACAGATTTTGAACGAATGTTTCATCGCCCAAAGGGATTCTAATCACTGTCATTGATTACTTAAATATTAGTTACATATCGGTAAGAATAAAAGAATAGAATTTGGTGTCGATAGCAAAGATCATATCACGTAACATATCGTGCCTATATTTTTTCTATAGGTATGACCACGCTCGATGCTCAACTGAACTTGCTGAACGTGTTTCGCCCCTTCAGACATTTTCGCGCGATACCCGTCAATCTGTGAATGCGCATCAGTTCACGTTGAAAGTCAACTTCAGGGACACAAATAAACAAACGAATGTGGAATGCTCTACCTGATCATGTGTTTCCTCCTTGTTGTAATGTCCAGATATTCAAGACCAATATACATCGAGTCGTCCTTTCCTTATCAACTTCCTCACCATCCGTTCGCACTGTGCTCTGTTTAAGGGTACTTCCAAATTCCCTTTTGTGCGCGCGTTAGTGTAAAAAGAAAAAAGTTTAGCTGGCTTAATAATGACGCATAATACTGTCCAGTTATCGTCTGTCTCTTTTCCAAATAGTCAATGAAGATAATATCCCGTGGGGTTGATCTTGATAAATACAAAGGCAAGTCAATAAGTTTTTGTTCTGTCGCAAAACTGTCCTAAAGTCGATTCTGCAAAATGCGCACTGTAAATAAACTAAATGACAGATCGCGCTCAATATCAGGATAGAAGACAGTAGTGCCAAGTTAGCGACAAAAGAATTTTGACAATTCTTTTAACCGGGTTTTTTTAACTGCTTAACCCCTGGTATTTTTTTGACAGAATATATTCTTCTCTACGATAAGCCAGAAATTAATAAAATTTAACAAAGAGTTTTGTCATTCAACAGAACTTTTGAAACAAAAAGTTAAGATTATAAATACAATTGAAAAATGCAACTGATCATAAAACGTAACTGGAAAACGCTCCCGATCCAACAAGGCATCCGAAAATGTAATACAAAGGAATTTTTTTCGATGATCAACGAAAGGTTGGCGTCACCAAGTTGACGACGGAGACAAGAAGTTGAAACATCAGCAATTAGAGACCTTAGCGAGAGGAGACGAGTCGTGCTAAGGACTGCGTAGTGAAAGTAGTAATTAAGTTTAAACTGCAGGTCTGAAGAAAATAAACAAAGCTGTGTCTTAAGTCAAATAAATAGTTTACAACCTAATATAAGTTAAATAAATAGTTTAAAACTTTGTGTAACAAGCTAAATAAATAATTCACAACTTTATATAAATTAAATAAATGGTTTAAAACTTTATATAAGTTAAATAAATAGTTTAAAACTGTTGTAATATTTTACCAAATAGTTCACAAGTTTACATTAGTAAAATAAATTGTTTTAAACTTTATGTAATAAGTTAAATAAATAGTTTAAAACCTTATATAAGGATTACAAATTGTTAAAAGCTTTGTGTAACAATTTAAATAAATAGTTTACACCTTTATATAAGTTAAACAAATAGTTTACATATTTATATAAGTTAAGTTAAATAGTTTAAAACTTTATAAGTTAAATAAATAGTTTAAAACTTTGTATAATACGTTACAAAATAGTTTACAAGTTTACGTAAGTTAAATAAATAATTTAAAACTTTGTTTAACAAGTTAAATAAATATTTTACATCTTTATATAACTTAAATAAATAGTTTAAAACTTTATATAAATTAAGCAAAGCGTAAAAACTTTATGTAATACGTTACAAAATAGTTTACAAGTTTACATAAGTTAAATAAATAGTTGAAACCTTATATAAGTTAAATAAATAGTTGAAACCTTATATAAGTTAAATAAATAGTTTACATCTATATATAAGTTAAATAAATAGTTTTAAACTTTGTATAATACGTTGCAAAATAGTTTACAACTTTATATAAGTTAAATTAATTGTTTTAATCTTTATGTAATAAGTCAATAAATAAATAGTTTAAAAATGTATATAAGTTAAAGAAATAGTTTACGTCTTTATATAAGTTAAATAAATAACTTAAAACCGTGTGTCATATATAAAACAAACATTGTAAAACTTCGTGGCAAGTTAAATAAAAAGTTTACAAGCTTGTAAGTTGCTTTGCAAGTTAATCAAACAATTTAAACCGTAATGTAATTTTATAGAAAGAAGAAGACAAAAATAGGACAAAAAAACGGCTATTTCTCTGGGAGGATCTAAAGATTAAGTTGGTGAACACCGAGAAATCCCAGAACCCAAACCCGGCTAGAAGACGAAGTTCTTTCCAGGCGTAACAAGATACCAGGTAAACATGGAAGTTTGTGCGGTTTTTAAAACGGACGTTACTTTTCATGCTATGGTAATCCTATTCAGCACTAGGGGTACATCAAAGTATTTTAAATGTTTAAGTATGTCATTCGTATTCTGCGAGCATGTGAGCATTATTTTTAAGCCTGCCCTCGTATTTTTGTACATTGCTGTTTGTCTCAGATAGTTCATAGGTATTCATCTTGGATACAATTGGCGTAGAAGCACCTTTAAAGCACATAGAAAACCGAGCGTGCTTTTGAAGAGTGCTGTATTCAGGACAAGATCGCAGTTTATCGAACATAAAAATACGTGATCTGTGTTTATCACTCCACCCAAGAATGACTAACCTCTCACCATTTCCTTCCCAAGTATTCTATTACCTCTTGCAATAAGATAACTCTTCGGTAGTGGGCACGTAAGAAACCTATTAAAATAGTAAATAAACACTTCTTTTAGTTGTGTTTATGCACCTTTAGATAATGTAATATTCTTGAGGATATGGGCAGTTTGCTCTGATAGACGCAAGACTGATAAAAGGTAGCGATGACAGAGAAGTCAACCTTTGTTTCTATACTCAACATTTTGCCCCACCATTGGTTTTTCAATCGCAATAAAAGATTCACACCATCCCCAATCTCAGGTATACGCTACGTCAATGAGATGGGTTACATAATCAATAAGCTGTTGGCTTACAAGAAATTGTGACTAGTTCAGGACACTGAATTTCATTTCAAGAGGTGTATATACTTGCTAAAACCAAGGAGCTATCTAGAAATTTAAATAAGTGCTCCTATTTTTCTTGTATTACAGGGAGTTCAATAATTAATATAGGTTTTGAATAGTATTCCCTCAAGGACGTCTACTAACAAGTTGCTTAATAAGAATGAATAAATGAATAAATGTTTAGAGGATAGAGCCAGTGGATAAGTATAACTGCATATCAGTAAATAAATTCATAAAACAATGTTTTAGTCCAAGAATGCCTAAAATGTAAACGTTTGACTAATATTTGAATTTTATAATACAATTTCCCTTTTAAAAATATGTACAAGAAAAATTTGACAGTTAGTAAAAAGGATCGATATAAAAAAAAAGTACAGCTTTGTTATGAAACCCAATAGTGTTAATTTTTCGTGTTCAATATTGCAACTGTCAATTGAACCTATGCACGAACCAGTCAATTAACCTATAATGATATAATAAATACTTTAACAAACCAAAATCACATAACAACTCCTATACGGGCATACTCTAAACATTTCGAATTTAAATAAATATAATATAAGTTCACTAATATGAAATAGAGAACATCAGAACCAAAAAAGTAAATATCATTTTAACAAAATTTTTAGTTGAACACATTGGGAAGTTCATCCCAAATCCCTAGAAAGTAGGTTTTGCTCTGCATTGCCTTACTTTCCCCGAGTAAATATTCAATATGATAGACGATTTTTAGCCTAGCTTAATCAAGAGGGGATGTAGAATACATAAGTATCGACATGGGCAGAAATTTAAGTATGCCAAGGAGTTGGGCATAGCCTAGAATAAAATGTTCAGAGAAATAGAATACAAAATTTGCGTTCAGAATTAACATATAGCGAAATCAACCAACTTTCTAACAATAATACAACTACAACATAAAGTTTTGTCGTAAAGAATGTACATTCGGATGTACCCTTCACCTTTTGATCATTTATTTACGAACCGGAGATTTCGTTAATTGGAAAGCGCCGAAATCACATTCATCGGTGGCTGTTTTCAGATGTGATTCAAATTCGGACCTTGTTTTACGAGGCGCGAATTTATCGCCAACCTATTACCATTTTAATGGCCCCCAACGTACTACTCTAGAAATCAGAATGAAGGCTTGTTACTGACGCAGTTTTCTGGGATGTAGTAAAGACTAGATAACTAATTCTCGCTTCGATGCAAATACATGTGCTGATGGTAGTTGGGTAATATATATATTTTTTTCAAGGTTGATAGGAAGATACGTAAATCTGATCTTTGGAACACCAACTCGTTTATAAAAGTGACAGCACGTAGAAGGGGTTCTACTTTGAATTCTAATTTAAAGTCATTAATAACGATATGAGTATCATTGCGCCCATTAAAATTCTATTGAGAGAACTAGCAACACAATCCTATGGTGTTGACAGTTAAAGTAAATAATTTGTAAGTTTTTATGATTAATAAGAAAGATATTTTGAACAATCATTATATAAAAATGCGGAGAAAAATTTAGGGATCTGGAATTAATAATACGATGCTGCCTCGGCATCTGATTATCTATTAATCTATTAATTGTAGTGCTGGAGAAGCCTTAGCAGTTCCCGAGGTTTCCTGACTTAGATATATCGGGTTGGCACTTTAAGTCAATTTTATTGATATGTTTCTCAATATGTCAGAGTGTTTTTAAAATGTAGTAGTTAACCTTTTTCCCAAATTTATACTATGTATAGAGCTTTTACTATCTAAGGCAATTTTATTGATAAGTCTATCAAAGTTTATAGAACATGATCATATCCCTAAGGTTTTCGAATTTGTCACTTCTTTTTCAATGCAAGTGTGATACCTTCGAAGCAGCACTATTTCTGTACTGGAAGTTTAAGTTTAACGCGACCACCCCATTTATTGGCTTAATTCGAGCAATATAATTACTTATAAGCTAAGGTATATATAACTTTACAAACTTAAGAACGTAAAAACTAACTTAACTACGCTAAACCTAAGGTAAACAGGATACATTATGAAGGCGCTCGGAGAGTGAACTGAAGGAAGCGACGTTGAATACTTTCTACGGATATGGTATTTGAGATACGGGCGCCATACCTGGCCAGCATATTGTAACAGTGGACGAACGAAGGCAAGGTAAATGGATCGAGTTACCTAGGGGACAACCAGGAATTCTGTATGACTTTATCGATGTCATTACTGGTAAGTATAAATAGAAGAGGGCCCAGGTGGCTCCCTTGAGGGACCCGATTGTATTGTTGGAGATTTTGTCCAAAGCTTTACTGAGGTTGGTTGACACCATGTCGAGCTCATTACCGGGCTCTAGTGCTGAGAGTATAGAGGAAGTGAACTCAACAACGTTGGTTGTAGTTGATTAGGGGGGGGGGGGGGGGGGGGGGGGGTTGGCGTTGGCGAGTGGACTCGAAAGAAGGTCACGGGGAAAAAGGGGTGGTGGTACTCTAGATGTAAGGACGAAGGAGCTGGGTATTGATAGGGTCTGTTGTGAAAATAAAGTCTACCTGCCTACCCAAGAGGTTTCGAACATTGCTGACTTGACAGAGGCAAAAATCATCTAGTCGATCAATGAAGAGACATTCCTTGCCAGACGTGGAGTGGGAGGTGAAGTGTAATTGACCATCAGATAAAGGCCAATTGAATAGTGGAAGATTAAAATACTCAAAGGCGATTATGTCGTCCTCGCAATTACTCAGCTGGATTATGTGGTCAATAGCATTAACAGTGAGATCGTAAAATTCAATAGACTGGGATGGCAAGATATAGAGGCACATGACAAAGATTGATTTCCGAGGAAGGGTAATTTTGACAGTCACAAAGTCCAGGTTGGAGGAGGTAGGGAAAGCGACAAGTTACGAATCGAGACTGTTACGGACAGCGATGACCGCTCCTCGGCTGTGGGAAAAGTCAGTGGCATGAGTGATATTATCGCGGAAGATGGTGAACGTGGGAGGAAACAGTTCCAGGTTATGAATGATGGGGATTCAGTTCGTTTCGCTTAAAGCGAAAATGTCAACAAATAAGGCATGAGAGCTTTTCAGAATGGATTGAGTATTTGACCGAAGAGATGTTACGTTCTGATAATACAGGGTAAGGGGAATTATACTGTTGGTTTTAGGAGAGGGTGGGAAAGGTAGGAGCTTAGGAATGAAAAAAACTTGTTGAGGTCGGCCTTTTTACGTTGAAGATGTGATGACGTTCTGGAGTGAATGATATGGCGGAGTGCTTTAAGGTCATTCGAGACTTTATGAGGGGATACATTGAAAATTACGTGAAATTTTACGAATAGTTTGCGGATACTGGGAACGTCAGTGGGTCAACCTTCCTGTTGAATGGAGAGCTTGATACTGGTTTTAGTTTTGCCTTCCTAACAGACAGAATCAGATTTGTCGTGGAGATACACCAGAAAGAGATTCACGTCTTTCTATTTCTAAGTTTGGACTTAGGTCGGCCATCTTAAATGTTGTCATGTAGGTCTCCAATTCCCTCATTGTACTAGAAAATGTTCGTTCCGATTTAAAAAAAGGATTTCGACTAAATCTGTCATCGTTTAATAATTTTTAAAGTCTATCTCCTGGACTTCAGTCGCAAACTACTAAATGAATTTCCTTTTACCACGAGAATTGCCAATATGGAGTCCATTTCGGGTTTTTTTGAGATCACATGTATGTCACAAGGAAATCTTCTTGGACCCTCGGCAATTCATATCTCAAGTACTGAAAGCGCCAACATTTTCTGCACTGCGGCCTTCACTCTGCTCCACGGTGATCATCATCATCATCGGTACTACAACCGGGTTCCGGTCTTGGCTTTATTTAGCAAGTCCGGAGGCTTGTTAAATTTTCCATAATAATTTGTTTTTCCGGCCAAGGTTATTAGCCTTGTGCCACGTACCTTGATCGCCTTACCATAATTAATGTATATCGTCATGAAAGCCGTAGAGATGTGAGACAAGTCGATGACCCCCCCTCCCTACATTAAGGCACTCCCTTTTCACGCATCAGCAAGGTCATAACCCCATGTATTCCAGGTCGCACAGTTGTTTCATGGCACACGGTTGTGTCATGAAACGTTATCCGTGTACCAACAAATAACAAACCCAAATGTAATTAAATACAATTAATCAAAAGTAATAACTAACCGCACCACCAAAACTGCATCAAAACGAACGCAAATATTATGATTTTCATCTGGATGCCGCCTCGACTGGGTTTGCTTCTATGGAAGTCATCGGATAGGAAGAGCATTAAAAGAGATTATATGTAATGCAGTATCTACTGCAGATAACCTGCAATTTATCATTTTGAAGTACCGTCAATTGTCAGAGCGTAGTGCGAATGGACTAATTGGAAAGAGTGTTAAAATGAATCGTTAGTGTCGAAATTTGAAAGGAGCCGGTCCTGTTCGTAAACTCTTTATCAAGGAGTCGAAATATAATAGTTCGTTTGTGGTGTGTGTTGGACAGATATGCAAAGTGTAAATAAATGAATCTCAAAAATAAACAAGTTGTAATTTGTGTTCGGTGGAATGCCGATACATATCCAAAGATATATTTGACATCATTTACATCTATCGACTGCATGGGGGTAATAACATCGTTCTCTTTTTTTTTTATCTTGTGGTACCTCTACGAATCAGAAAACCTCCAGACCCCCCCAAACTTCGAAAAGGGACATACCTCTTCACATACCACGCCTGCACAGCTATTCCGTGACACATGGTTAGGAATTACAAATTATCTGGCGATTCAATTCCAGGGTAAACAAATTAGCCAAGTGCATGTTCGCCGCACGCTGCCAGCCTAGAAAATACCAGACGATAAAAATCGTATAGAAGAGAAGTCAAGCATAAAAAAAATACGACCCTGTTTGGGTCAGCGCCGACTGGAGTTTCCTTCGCGGAAATCTGGACGATGGAAATATCATTAAAAACTTATTAGGGATAAGATAACACTATACTATGGTAAACAATCCACAATTCGTCTTCGCTCCAAAACAAGCCTTTTTCGCTCCGAAAAATGTGCAGAAACCGTTGCTCTGTTCGCAGATAACAATCACAGCAAAAAGGATTGTAATGCACACAGTAAACTGCTACTGTAACGGAACAATGACAAGGAATGAAAATCAAACCAGATCTCTACTGCATAGTGTCACACGAGCACACATGGGCGATAAATGTGTGTGTGGAACACATTTGCACCCTAATGGGGTGCAAGGGGTAGGATGCAATAAAAATGGAGGTTTTCTTGACACATTAAAAGTACTCTGTTCAGAACCAACAACAGTGAAAATCGTGCGAAATCCTACGGCGGGTAACCCTCAGAAGGCATCAAGAGGGAGAGTACATGCGGGCACTATTAAATTGCCCTGTTATACTCTTGTGATAGCGACTGAGTTCAAAAAACCACAGTACACGAAGTAATATCAAAATTTTTCTCCAAAGTGATTTCTTACTGATCCCCCATCTTTGTAACCAATTTCAAATCCACAGTTAAATGTAATTGAACTGTGTAACGCGATTAGCAATATGAACATATTAATAGCCCGCATGTTTCGTTGGAGTCAATTGATTACAATATGAATGAAATAAACATAAATACAGTACAGTCTAATAAAATTGATGTGCACTTCGCCGCCTCCATGGCTGGGGAGGTTGTGTCTTGCACTTGATTGTGCAAACCTAGATTCAACTGTCGAGACTTGCTATTGCGCAGTTCGGAACAATTAATGCGTGCTAGGTAGGGTCCCAAAGCTCAGCCCCGGGTGAAATACCACCCTATTAAGCCATAGGCTTCGTGAAATGTTTGGGAGAAATCGTTGAGCATATTTCGGAGCTTGGCTGATCGACACGGTCTAAAGAAAAAAAAAAAAAAACATTTAAGGCGCTGATCCATCATCATCATCATCGGCACTACAATCGGGATCCGGTCTTGGCCTTATTTAACAAGTCTGAGGCTTGTTAAATTTTCCATAATAATTTGTTTTTCCGGGCAAGGTTATTAGCCTTGCGCCAAAAGACGCTGACCGGCTCCGCCCTAAAAAAGGTTCGAAGTAAAAAAAAACTCCACTTTCGTTTCAGTGTTCAGTAGTAAACATGCTAGAAACCTCCAAAATCATATTACTGTTACTGCGTCATTTTACCATTTTTTCGTTCATCAATAATCCTATAGTTAAGAAGGCATTACTCCAGTATTGAATAAAATTCGCTCAAGCCATAATTTTTGCCTGCCTATCAAGCTCCTGTCTTAAAAATCATGTCTTGCACCAACTTTCGTTCTCATCGCTTAGTCTTAAGTTCAGTTAAGTTAAGGCTGATTAAGCTAGTTCGTAGATTTATTTTGTTAATTTGTAGGGAAGTAATATGGGGGCCGCTAGTCCCACAAAACAACCACACACCAAAAACATATCGTCTCTGTTGGGGAACCCATTATTTAATTTAAAAGCATATTGTCATTTTTACATATTTAAAAAAAAAAGAATGTTGGGCAGGGGGCACACACAATCCGAATGATTTTCGAAGTCGGTTCATAACTATTAGTGAAACCTGGATTCATCGAAGCACACCGGAGAGCAAAAATAATAAAAAATAAAATAAAAATTCCGATTGTTTTTCCAGTGCTGTAAAATCATAAAACTTGTTCTATTACAAATGCTATCATGCACAAAATAAACCACACAGGGAGTTGGCTGCCTGACAGCATTGCTGTAAGATTGTTTTTGAAAAATGTCGCTTTTTAAATTCTTGCAGCACTTTCTTTGGTTTAGGTCTGGTCCTTATTGTAGAGTTCTCGTAATGCCGTGTTGTCAGGTACTAGTATTTCTAAATTCAGGACAACGCAGAACCTGAAATGCATCGATTTTTACATAAATGAACTTTACCAACTTTTGAAATAAACGGTTCATATTTTCCAGAGACTTTAACTGTTGGCGATGCACCACGAATTCCCAGGAAAGGCAAGACAGGCACCAGCACGCCATTTCCAGGAAAACAACGATCAGCGGCGCACCGATTCCAGGAAGCCACTAAGAAAAGCAGCCCCCAGGAAACAAGCGAAGGAGGGGACAGCTGCGCGGCTATATAAGGCGAGCACACCGGTGAAGCAGCAGGAGTCCCGAACTCTCACCTATACGAAGGTGCCTCCATTACCCCTATCGACGAGTACTTGCTACAATTAGCATACAAGTACCTCGAAAGCATTCAGAACAGCTAGAACCTACTTGTGCGGGAGTCTTGCGTTCTTGACCCTTCTCTCACCCGATCTCTTCGGATCAAACCACCACAATTTTTTCTTCAGGACAAAACATTTCCCGTCTATAATAGAGGATTCCTGGACCCATCCCATGGGGTATACCACTAACATACGACACGCACAGTACAAGGCAGCACAAACATACACACACACCGACCAAAGCCTGGAGAATATTTGCTCCCAAGCAATCCAGAGCATTAAATGCTGGCTAGATATAGCCGGACTGAAACTAGCTGGACATAAGACGGAGGCAGTTTTAATAAGCAGCCGCAAGAAAGTTGAAGACCTTGATTTAGAAATAGAAGGACAAATAATCAGTTCCAGTCCTTATATTAAATATCTTGGTGTTATACTCGGCAACAGGTTGAGCTTCAAGGAACACCTGAGGAAAACGAGTGAAAAAACGGCAAGAGTATGCAACGTTTTACCGAGACTGCTACCCAATGTTGGAGGACCCCGGCCCCACATAAGGAAACTCATAACCCGTGTCAACACCTCCATTATAATGTATGCAGCTCACATATGGGCAGGAGCCACACAGTATAAGGCGTACATGAGGGGAGTGAACTCCGCACATAGACTGGCGTCACTAAGAGCATGTTGTGCATTCCGAACGGTATCCGAAGAAGCTATAAATATTCTGGCCGGGAGGACGCCACCTGACATTGCAGCTAAAGAAAACGCTGCATTGCATAAGGTCTCTCAATAGAACCGTCGGAGAATGCGGTCACAATTAGAGCTCTCAAGCCTAAGAGAATGGCAAAGAAGGTGGGATTCTTCCACCAAAGGAAGATGGGCCCACACCATGATACCTGAATATCCAAAAGAATGTTCCGCGGGGATCAACGGGAATATGAGCCTGGCGGGAGGTGGTTTTAGTCGGTAAAAACCCGGCATGCCTCTGGATCGGTCTAGAGGTATCTTTTGAAGATTTCCACCTTCAAAAAAAAAAAACGGTCTTGTACGATTTCTTTCCCACCATCCACCCATCCAAGTAGTTAGAGAACACCTGAACTAACCCTGTCCACACTATCCTTAGATACCTCCCTCCCTTTTTTCTTTTTCAGATATCTCGAGACCGAGCCCCTACATCCTCACGGATGTGGGTGATTTTGGTTATCCCAAGATGACCAGAAGCCAGAGACAAGATGAAGGACACATCTGTCCTTGTCTCGCCAAAGTCGGCCGGTGGCCACCCATTTTTTTTTGAAACAGCAGGAGTCGCCGAAGGAACTCCTAACGAAAAGGTCTTGTTCAATATCAGCAGCAGAGGGCTCAGGAATATAATCATTATCATAGGAAACAACAAAATAACAAAACATTCAATTCATTAATAAATAGGAATAAAGCAAGTTATTGCAACGTATTGTTTCGCTTCGCCGAAGAAGGGCGTTTGGTTGTGTTGTTTTTTCATATTCGTTTCGCAGGTCGCAGTGAATTGTACTGGGGAAGACTCTAACGCCCCCCAATCCAGGGAAGAGTCCGGCTCTGGAGGTAAAATCCCTCTAAGTAATAAAATCTTCGTTGGCCGGCCAGTGCCGGGAAAATACAGTCCGCTAAGGCGAAACTGTTGGGACGTCGCTGAAGAAAGCGCCGCTCGCGATTCAGTTTTCTTTTTTCATTGCAACAACATTAACCCATCAGGTTGCCTAGCCTGAACGAGCGAGATTGGGGTTCCCATTAATCCATCAGGCTTTTAAGGGCAATGTGGCACCGGTTCTACATTTCTTTCTCGTTTTTGAAATATTTGTCTCCTCTGTGAAAGTTAGGGGTTTCCAAAAGACTCCTTTATAACCTTATACAGGGTTGTTTAAAAGAGACATAACATTATAAAAACTAACTGATATGAGGCCTTAAATCTACTATATATTTGTACTTTTTCTTTCGTGTTTGTAATATTTGGTCAATAAATAATGTAATATTTGCAAGTTAAAGGTATCAAATAAACTCTTTCATAACCTTATAAAGGGTTCTCCAGAAGGACATTATAAAAACTAACTGAAATTAGGACTTTGAAAAACATTTAGTTATAAAAGGTTTTCCAGAAGGAACATAACATTATAAAAACTAATTGAAATTAGGACTTTGAAAAACATTTAGTGCGCTTAAAAGAATACGCCAACAACTAGTCAGAAAAGACAGAAAGTTCTGCCTATTTTTTAACAAGAACGCACCGTTGGTCCTCATAGGGCAATTGGGGCAATAATTATCGTGGTAGTAATGTCGTCAATGTTTGGGTTACCGAATTGGTCGAGGTGGTCCCTTCCAAGAAAGATAGATCTAGAGCTGATAACCCCGCCCTAAAAAAAACTGATTTATGACTGCACCAGAAGGTCACGTCCATTTCTAAGTTGTGAAGCCAAATAACTATGAATAGGGCAAAAAGTGAAACCCTTCACGGAATACTGCCTATCAACTAAATGACATATTAACACAGAGTAGTTTGTAGACTCGTCTTTCAAATAGGAAAGCAAATATTGTAAATCATAGAGCAAAGGGATAAGAACAATGCACTTTAGTGTTTCTTTTGATTGGGTGAATTGAGCGACAGTCAAACACACACAGGCAACCCGGAATTGATTCTGATTCCAGAACAAAGTGTATCCAATTGTTTTGTCTGGGACCAGTGATTCTATCACCCGCACACAGTCTCCGTATCCAATTTCTCGTTCTTCGTGACGTTCTTGATGACCGTGCAGCAGCTAAAAGATGGAAACGCATCAGATTAAGCTGGGTTCATCTTGAGTACATCTGAGCCAGGCGCACATAATGGAAGCGATGCATACACATACATTCAAGGAACTAAACACGCAACCGTTTCGTAATTAACTTTAAATTAACCATCGGCCATGTCTAGCCAAATGTGGACGAACGTTACGATCAGTCCACTCGCGTACGATGGGACGCCGCTGTTAACACAGCCGTTTATCAATTAGGCAATCAAATACAAGGGTTTTCGGTTAATTGAACTTTTAGCAACAGTATGTCGTAATAGGCGCGTCCGTAAACAACACTGCGCCCCGATCCTAGTCGTGGGTACCCGAATATTCCGAAAAGCGTCGAGTGTTACGCACTTTTATTTACCAACATATGATTTGTTTGAACACAAAAGACGGATTTATGCACCTTCCTCGACACCACAAGATTTACCACACCGGTTTCGACTTGGTGTCACACATCATTTGCTAAAGTTGCTAAAACGCACCGCACAAATCATCCAGACACCGAGAGGTGATAAAATATTACACTCTAACGATAACCGTTCACGTATTCAAATTTACCATTGGAGTTGTAAATCATGTTGCCGCGCAATGAGGACGAATATAATGTAAATAAAAAATATCGCAACGATGCGTCGCGTTACGTTATCTGTCGAGCGATAAAATTGATTAAAAACACTAATCGAATAAGAAACATGCTAAGCGGACCACGACCTTCTACCACTAAACAAACCTAAAGCAACACAACACAAGCGATTGTTGACCACTGATCAATGAGCATTTCCTTTTGCTTAGAGATCCAGTAAACGAAACTTCTCCTCCGGCCTTAGGTTCTTTTAACGAAATTTGATTGAAGAGACCTCGCCACTTTTGCTGTGTTTAGTTAAGATCACCCAATTGGATACTCCTGGAATCTAAGAGATTGTACCGTAAATGATAACAAATACTTAACGAAGAAATACTTTCGACTTTATGAGCAGATGGATAAGAGATTCCTTGTAAAGAGAGAATCTGAACATATGCAATGCCAAGCGAGAATTTAGAGACTTCTCTTACAACCCTAAGAGACTCTCATTCGTTAAATCGCACGTGATGAGAACGGAGCGCTATCAGTTCTTACTTTATGTTCAGATTAACGTTCTGATATACGAGCGCGTGATATCTAACAATTTTTTTAATGGATTGCCATAAAATGTTTTCTAGTTTCGATATGTCAGTGGAATAAACTCATTTTTGAGGGATTCGAGTAAACGATTAAAAACAAGTAGCTCTAAGTTTAATTAAATACTTCTTTTCGTTGTCTGTTACAAAACAATTTTATTGCTCATCATTCTTAGAAGTTTAAATAACAGAGATGATTACGAATACCTTGGCCACCGATCTACGGAATAGAATCTGTATGTTAGCAATTGAATCAAAGACACAGACGCAATTGAAACAACGCTTCCCTATCAAAAAATTGCACATCGTAACAAGCGAACAGAAAATAGTTTAGACGATCGATCTACAATATCATTCTATTGGAAGGACCTGATCGATAGGTAGTGATTCCATGTGCTACCCAGTAGGTCCTTTCTTATACGATGCTACGCGTGTAAAAGGAATTTTGGGAAACTCTGAAATGTCCAAGCTTGCTGTGTGTGGGATTAGAGGGAGAGGATAAACAAATCGCTATTGACTTAACTTGATTTTGAATATCTGGATATTACGTGAATGGGTCAAATATAAACGAGACTTGTTTCTGAGCGGGTAAGTTTGAAGGGTGCCTTTGCCCTCTTCTATTGTATATCGGTAAGACGTCTGGAGTTGGGGAGGGCCTGTGGTTCTCTAATCCAAACCAATTCGACAGTAGAGTAATGTTGAACTGCACGTTCAATTTGCCCATATTGAATTTAAGTTGAATCCAAGACGTGAAAGAACGAACCATATGTTCAACACGCAGAATCCCCTGGATCCAAATCTGTGGACCTTTCAAGTAAAGTTGTTGAGAATCATAAATTGCACGTCTGCAATTTTATGATCTTTCAAAGGATTGTTTACCCAAACCATTTCCCACAAGGAACATCCTTGCCCATTCGCCTAGAAGAAATAAACAGGCACCATAAAATGAACTACACGTTCGCCCAAACCATAACAACACAAAAAAAAAGGGAATCGGAAATGTGCATCAATACGATGCACTATTGATTTTTCTTTTGTGTTTGATCTACCGAAAAATGGATCAGGCGGGAAAAAGGAAATATCCTTTTTTCCAAAGACAAAAAATGAGAAAACCACCAGAGATGGCTTGGTTTTCAAGATGTTGGCCGAGACGGTCAGACAAGGAGTCGGTTTCTGATTTTTAGCCGAGACGGTCAGGAGGTTGTTCGAGTTAAAGTGGTACCGTGTGTCGACTTAGAAAATAAAAAGACATGACTAGTATATGTTATACAATAAGTTAAAAGAAATATTAATGTTGTTCGAGTTAAAGTGGTACAGTGTGTCGGCGTAGAAAATTAAAAGGACATGACTAGTATATGTTATACAATAAGTTAAAAGAAAAATTAATGTTGTTCGAGTTAAAGTGGTACAGTGTGTCGAGTTAGAAAATTAAAAGGACATGACTAGTATATGTCATATAATAAGTTAAAAGAAATATTAATGTTGTTCGAGTTAAAGTGGTACAGTGTGTCGAGTTAGAAAATTAAAAGGACATGACTAGTATATGTCATATAATAAGTTAAAAGAAATATTAATGTTGTTCGAGTTAAAGTAGTACAGTGTGTCATCTGAGTAAATTCAAACAATGAGTAATATATGTTCCAGTTAAGTACAAATAAATATTAATGAAGGAAGAAATAGAGAACCAACAGTGTTTTATTTAAAGTGTGTGCGGTGTGCAAAGAGTGGTGAAATAAAGTTATTACAACACTTTAAGTCAAAAACAAATGGCACAAATGTTAAATGTTGCACAAGAAACAATTTCTGGCCGTTTAAAATCGATGGGAAAGATCAAAAAGTGTGTAAACTGGGTGCCACATGAATTGAATGACAGGCAGATGAAAAAGCGAAACACCACGTGTGAAACGTTTGTTCTACGACACGAAAGGAAGTCAGTATTGCAACGAATTGTGACTGGTGACGAAAAATGGATTTATTTTAAATATCCTAAACGCAAAAAATCATGGGTACATCCAGGAGGGGGGATGGGTGCGAACATACAGGGCAAAGTCTCTGATTGCCTTTAACCCGGCGAAGGCCAGGACGATCCTTCTCCCTGTTCAATCCAAGTTGACATGCAGTCTCCACGTGACACCCCTGGATAGCTACTTTGACACCCGCCAAGTAGTGAACCAATGCATGCAGCGACATCCTGAGAAAGGTTGGCCAAAGGCTAATAACCAGGCCCGTAAAAATGAATTATTATGGCAAATTTAATAACATAAGCCTCATAAACGTGCATGGACCTACAGAGGAGTCCCCTGACGACGAAAAAGAAGAATACTATGAGAACGTCGAACGAGCCCTCAATGCCTGCCCAAGATACGATGTGAAAATCGTTCTTGGGGATTTGAATGCAAAAATAGGTCGCGAGCCGGTTTTCAGGCACTACACAGATTCCTATAGTTTGCATGAGAACACTAATTACAATGGACTACGAGTCATTGAATTGGCAGCATCGAAAAACTTGGTCGTTGCGAGTACCAGGTTTCCGCGTAAAGATATCCACAAAGCCACCTGGGTATCACCTGATGGAGCCACTCGCAACCAAATTGACCACGTGTTGATAGATCGCCGCCACTCCCCGAGCCTGATGACGGTACGAACGTACCGAGGTGCCAACGTCGACTCGGATCACTATCTTGTTGGTAGAGTTTTCCGAGCGCGGATTGCCTTACGGAGACGTATTGCACCCGCGGATCAGGTTCGGATCAACACGGCTGCCTCACGCAATGAGAATATCAGCAACACCTTTGGTCATGCGTTAAGACTCGCCCTCGAAGAGCTCGACGGAGGGAGAGTAAGTCCTGGGGCCAGAATGCCGGGCGTAGAAGAGAAATGGACACGCCTTAAGAATACTGTCATTAGTACTGCCAACTCCATCTTAGGCAGTAGTCGTAGAGATCGGAACGACTGGTTTGATGATGAGTGCAAACTAGCGACTGAACGTAAGCAATGCAGCAATCTCATAGGACGCGGGTATGCGAGGAGAAATACAAAGAGCTCAGAAGATCTGAAAAAAAATCACAGACAAAAGTAAAGTGCCTGGGAAAATAACCTTGTCTGTGAAATAGAGAAAAGTAGAGAGCGAGGTCCGCACCAGGCGCGGAAATTCTACCAAATAATCCGCAGTATGACGCGGTACACACCACGCTGCACTTACTGCAAGGATAAAGAGGGTAATCTGATCACCGATCCTGAAGGCATTCTGGAGCGATGGGAAGTGCACTTCAATGAATTGCTAAATGGTCAGCTCACAGAAGAATTGGAGGCTCCACCAATGCAAGACCAAGACCAAATGCTGCCCCCACCAAGCTTTGAGGAAACATTAAAAGCCATTAGACAGCTAAAATCAAATAAAGCCCCTGGAGCTGATGACATATCAGCTGAGCTGATCAAACAAGCAGGGACAGCGTTACATCACGCAATTCATGAGATCGTGGTGCACGTATGGGAGCAAGAGGTGATGCCGGAAGATTGGCGTCGCGGTATAATTTGCCCCATACATAAGAAAGGAGATATCACACTATGCAGCAACTATAGGGGTATAACATTGCTGAGTACCGCCTATAAGATACTCTCCACTATCCTACAAGATCGGATAGCCACATACGCTAAAGTCATCATTGGTCAATATCAGTGTGGCTTCATCCCAGGCAAATCAGCGATTGATCAGATATTCACCCTTAGGCAGGCGATGGAAAAATATCAGGAATTTAAGATTCCATTATATCATCTGTTTATAGAGTTTAAAGCCGCCTACGACAGCATAGCCAGGGTAGATCTATATAATGCCATGAGAGAGTTCGGCATTCCAAACAATTTGATACGACTTTCTAGGTTGACCACGACCAACGTAACTAGTCAAGTAAAAGTAGCGGGATAGCTGTCCAAACCAATAAACATTTATAATGGACTCCGACAAAGGGACGGTCTGGCCTGCCTCCTCTTCAACCTGGCGTTGGAGAAAGCAATCCGTGACTCTGGTGTCACAACAAGAGGGACTATTGTCACCAAGCCCAGCCAGATACTGGCCTACGCAGATGACACCGACATCATCGGTAGAACCGAATCGGCGGTACAGGAATCCTTCACCCAGATCGAGCAGGCGGCACAAAAACTGGGACTGCACATTAATGAGGGAAAAACCAAGTACATGGTGGCAACTTCTGCGAAGAGAAAACCTAACGTTGGTCAAACTATCAGGGTAGTGGAGCACGAATTTGAAGTAGTGCAATCTCTGGCGCAAGACTAATGACCTTGCCCAGAAAAAAAAAAAAAAAAAAAAAAAAATCATTATGGAAAATTTAACAAGCCTCAAGACTTGCTAAATAAGGCCAAGACCGGTTCCCGGTTGTAGTGCCGATGATGATGATGATGATGAATCCTTTAACTACCTTGGGTCAATAGTATCAGCCGATAACAATATGGAAGAAGAAATACGCGAACGGCTGATTAAATCCAACAAAGCCTATTGTGGTTTATCAAGGTTCTTTAAATCCCGAAACTTATCCAGAACATCCAAGTTACTACTGTACAAGACCATGGTCTTACCAGTACTCATGTATGGATCCGAGAGAGCACGATTCCGGAGACGATACAACCATGAGTTGTACGCAATCTACCTTGAAGCTAATAATGTAAGAAAAATCAAGCTCGGTAGACTCCGGTGGGCGGGACACCTAGCTCGAATGAGCGAAGAGGAGCCTGCCCGGAAAGTCCTTTGTGGCAGGATGTATGGAAGGAGACAGCGCGGCAGACCTTGTCTGCGATGGAGGGATGGCGTAGACTAGGACGCCCAGAGGCTGGGAGTGCCAAACTGTATGACATCGGCTCGAAATCGGGACCGGTGGAGAGATTTGTTAAATAAGGCCAATACCGGATCCCAGTTGTAGTGCCGATGATGATGATGACATCCAGGAGAAGCGTCAACATCGACTGCAAAGCTCGATCGGCCAGGAAAAAAGACAATGCTCTATGTTTGGTGCGACCAGAAGGGGGTGGTGTATAACGAACTTCTAAAACCTAGCGAAACTGTTGATGCGCAACGCTACCGACAACAAATGATCAATTCGAACCATATATTGATCGAAAAACGACCAGAATAGGCCACAAGATACGGAAAGGTAATTTTGTTGCATGATAATGCTCCGAGTCATACAGCAAAACCCGTCAAAGAAACAATAAAAGCTCTCGGCTGGGAAGTGTTACCCCACCCGCCGTACTCACCAGACTTGGCTCCTCCTGACTACCATTTGTTTTCATCGATGGGACACGCATTGGCTGAGCAGCATTTCAATTTCTACGAAGAAGTCGATAATTGGGTCTCCGAATGGTTTGCTTCAAAAGACGACCGTTTTTATCGGCGAGGTATCCACAAATTGCCAGAAAGGTGGTCGAAATGCGTAGAAAGCAATGGCCAATACTTCGAATAAAATGTTTTTTACTTTCCCATTTAAAATTAGTGTTTTATTTAAAAAAACACTTCGTACACCTGGTAGCAGGTTTACTACATGGGCTGAAAAGTTTCCGGGATTTTTCAATAGGTGGCGCCACTAGCAAATTAACATAGCTCATTTTGAGAGGCTTATCTCTCACTAGTTTATGTATGAAGTTTGGTGGCATTTTGTAAATTCGTTTACAAGCTACGTTCGTTTGACAGTACGGTCGCCTTCGTAAAAAAACGGAAAAATGGGAATATTACATCTTGATCAAACAATGTTTTTTGATGGGAAAAACATCTGAACAATTATTGCAAAATGTTGAAAATCCATTCCAAGCCACGGATACCCTCCGTCGCCAGAGTCATACATACCCACATCCGTCAACCCCATTGCTAATGCAAAGATGATTGAAAATCCATTCCAAGCCACGCATACCCTCCGTCACCAGAATCATGCATGCCCACAGCCGTCAAGCCCATTGATAATGCAAAGAACCCAAACGAATCGCCGTTAATCTCCTCCATTGATTACAAATACGCGATCCAACAAGCCTACAACAGTTGCACAATCCACAACCAACACGAATGTTCCCAACGAATCGTTGGGACTGTTCCATATCATCCTCATTCTTATCGATCATATATACTCCCAATCACTAGGATGAGCCCACAAATTTGGAATTGATTTTCGCTCCTTATACCTGTTGGAAATTTTTGCTCGTCCATTTGTTTGAACAGGTGCAGGAACGATAGTTGTCGGTATTGCAGGCAAAGTGGCTTCGTAAGGCATGATCATGGGTACGATTGTCTAAAACGTCAATCATATTCGTGCCGAAATCCCATGATCGGTAGATAGCCGATAATAGGGCATTGGTCGCAACAGTTGGGAACCTAAGGGTATAGGAGCAATGGTTCAATTATGGACCGTAGGAAGAATATCGGCTGCAGCTGTGTCCACGATATGCTGGCCAGCGTGTGTTTATCGTTTATTGGTGACGAGCTGAGCCGATAGGGGATATGAAATGGTTCATGTATTATGAATCCGAAACATTCAATGTTATGCATGCCATCGGTGAGGTTTTACTTTCAGGTGCAAGCCACTGAAAAATAGGTTACGCTGCTCGATTGCAGGTAAGTATAGTGGCTTGTGGAGTGAGGGAAGGGCGGATTGATGTAGGGAAATGGGTGGTTCTTAGGGAAGGCTTTAAAGAACCCCCACATGCACATGAGCGATTTTTTTTTAAACTTTTCCTTAGAATATTTAAAAAAGTGTTAAAAAGAATTGTTTTTATTTAATTTGAAACACAAACGGGTTCCGGAAAGACATTGACGGCCACAGAAAGAGGACAAATAGATGCTTTCAAGGATTTAGGACTCTCAAGCCGAGAAATAGCAAGGAGGCTTAACAGACATAAGACTGTTGTAAACAGTTATCTTGCGGATCCCCAAAAATATGGGGAAAAAGGACGCATAGCTGAAGCAACAACATCACGAGAAAAGCGGTTGATTCTACGACTTGCCTCTAATTCTTCTTTACCAGCGACTAAAGTAAGGGCCAACAGCGGAGTATCAGCCGGTCCGAAGGATAATAAAAAAAAAGTGATACTATCAAGAGAAAAAAATTGAAAAAGAAAACTGTTTTGAGGTAAGTATGTGGCGGTTCCGTCAAACCCCACGGTACACTTACCTAAAAACCCCCATAACTTACATCCAATCACATAATTTCGCTAATGCAATAGAATTAGCACCTGAAATGCTTTACGCATCTAGGATTATCTAAGGTATAATCTAGAAAGCTTCAGTAAAATAATTCTTATTATTTCTTGCATTCCCTTCACATACAAATTCCTGTAAGAGTTCCTTCTTACCTTATCATAAATTCCCTGTAATAAAATTCATCGGTTCGCATATCACACGACCGCATATCAGGGAATCTTACCCTTGAGTTGGTTAATCCCAGCCTCAATATGTGTACATAAAAACTATCTATGCACACATCGGCTGTCGACTCTTTTAGCCAACGATAAATAGTCCAACACCAGCTGCACGTAATTAGCACCATACACGTTGAGACTATTTCCCTAACATACACCACGAGAAAAAAAAAGACCGCTGTCCTTCATCAGGCATTCTGGCGATACGTGTTATATAATTAAACTTCAATTAATTATCCCTCCCCTTTTGAATCATTGACTTCTCGTCATTAACATCTCGTGTCTTTACGCACATATCCTTCATCCTTCCCATATCCTTCCCTTCCCTACAAAGTACGAATTGCCTATTCCCTTTACAATAGAATCTAATTTAAATAAACGTAAAACCAATTTAAATCCCCATTCACATTGCAATAGTCATCTTCTTTGTAGTAGCCATAGTCGCCCCCTATTAGCCATTAGCCATCTCGGCCGCTTTCTCGAAATCACTACCATGGAAGCGGAACGAAAAAGGATGTGTGGCAAAAGACACGAGATGAGTCCTTCTTGTTCATCGTGTGGTCGACGCGGATAGTTCGTTGGAGTTTTCGGTCCCGAAAAAAATAATATATAAAAGAAATAGAAAAATTATACAAATGAAATAGAGTTTTTTGAATCGAGTCGTGTGCGCGTGTGGCTTTATTTGAAATGCGGAGAATGTAATTAAATATAATTCAAAATATTTTGTAAATTTGATGCGTGTGGCTTTATTTGAATTGTAAATTTGATGCGTGTGCTGTAGTTAAATAGAATAAAAACTATTTGCTATTAAATGTTGAAGTGTGTTTGTAATTGACTTGAACAACCTTTTATTTGTGGCAATTAACTATAGAATGTGCATAATAAAGGCGCATAGGGAAGATACACCAGCGACTTTCACTTCAACAATCAACACAGAACGGGGTAAGTTTTGTGTCATAAACAAAATAGAAAATTCAACAAATGTTGTAGAAAAATAATACATCATACGCAAACAATTCAATCATTCTAGTATCACAAATGCACCGACCATCTAATGAGTTCCAACTTGTTTACTCAGTTAAACTCACAGGCCATAAATTCCTTTTATCCTACACAGTTCTGGATTCGTTTCCCAGTAACCTCTCACATAAACAAAGATCTCTACGATCCCTTTCCCCTTTCTTTGTTTCAGGTTCATTCCCATGGCCTTGTGTATGAAAAAAACCAATGTGATCTCCACTCACACATACACATACATTGCCAAGTCTTTCTTCCTTGTTTTT
Source organism: Microdon myrmicae (assembly GCA_963931805.1). Lineage (NCBI taxonomy): Eukaryota > Metazoa > Arthropoda > Insecta > Diptera > Syrphidae > Microdon > Microdon myrmicae. The sequence goes on along the minus strand of OZ007496.1, from coordinate 68,207,698 downwards.
ACCACGAGAGAAACACTTTCTCTCCCGGGAAAACTCACCCCAAAACGATTGAATGTCGTTGAGTCAAATTCCAACCTCTGACCGCAATGGTCATGCCGCTCCCGCTCTCCGTCACTACGGAGACGCGCAAATATATATCGGAGTCGTGTTCGCGTTGTACAAGTAACTTTAGTTAAAGTTGGTGAATATATTGATCAAAATCTGTCATTTTATGTGTTGTTCGATTTTGATATACATTCAAAACTGAAAGAATAATTCCCACAAGTCCTAAGTGAAATATAAGATCCTTTTATCGTTAAACAAAGAAACATCAACAGCCAACAATCGAGTGTTTTATTTTTACTTGTGTGATCGTGTTTGTTCTTTTCCTTCAGTGTTTTACGCGGCGACAAATTTATGATGGAGGAGGAAGTGAAACGGAGTGTCCATGTTAGGCACAATACTTCCTTTCCACAAGTACACAAGGAGCATTGATTGAACTTTGCAAGAGAACATGTCGCTTGGACCAGTGAATAGAGACGCGTTGTCTTTTCGGGTGAAAAAAAGTTTAACCTTGACGGTCCCGATGGTTTCAACTTTTATTTCCATGATCTGTGAAAGGAGAAGCTTATTTTGGCAAGACATCACAACCGTACATCAGGTGTCGTGGTGTGGGGAGCTGTGGAGTTTCTAACAGATACACACACAATATGCAAGCAAATAGTGAAGAATACCGAAAAGAAATTCGAATAAGCAAAGCATCAGAGCCGTATACCATAGCGATAACATAACAATTCCACATCAGTGTACTTGAATTTAGAAATACAATTTGTACACGCGGCAGTGGCCTGATGTGTTGAGCATTGGTTACATTTTTAGTGATTCTAACTGTCATAGCGTCAGTTCGAATCACACGTTCTTCACTATCATCGCAAACGCTATAGAGCTATTACCTACTATGGCACAATCGAGTTGGAGTTTTTGTCCACAACAGTGAACGCAAGCAACTACAAATATTTGCGGTAACGGTTATTTCCAAAAATTAAAAAGGTTTTCGGACCCCTGTCTTGGATTTTCCAACAAGACAATGCGCCCATCCACACTTCCAGGGTTGTTAGAATTTGGATTCAATCAGAAGACGTGGAACTTTAGCCATGGCCGCCCTATTCGCCGGACTTAAACACAATCAAAAACGTTTGGTCATGGGTATCTCGTCAAGTTTATGAAGCCGGCAGACACTTTGAACACAAGGACACCTTAATCGTAGTTATTCGTGATTCATGGGACCAAACTTCCCTAGACTATTTAAAAAGGCTCTATGATTCTATTCCAAACTGTCTTATAGAGGTCATATCTAAAAACGGCGGGCATACTCATTATTAATATAGAAAAACGTTATAAATAAATGTTTTAAAACCATAAAACGTAAACATTTCATTAATTTTTCTAAAATTTTGCATGTGGCCTCATCCTAGTGACGCACTTTTTATACCCTTTTTAAGTAGCTTATTATTTGATCTTGGGAAATTTCAACGGTCGTTTCTTAATTACACTTTAATTTTATGAATTTCTTTTGGGAAAATACGGACCTATTCACAGGGAGTATATCTTTCCGGGTACAAAATGTCGAACAGGTATAAAGAGCGAAAATCAATATCAAAATTTGTGGCCTCATCTTAGTGATTTGGAGTGTACATTATCATCAAAAGTATACGGTCCGATTCTGAAGTTGACTGCGTGATGTTGACAACCGAATGTGACCCTCGTCAACTGGTCGCATGATCTTGTAACTTTATATCATTCTGCACACATTTCGTTTTTTTCGTCCACACACTCGATGTGACAGTGATATCATAGCATGCTGCCTCCCGGGCGTATGAACGGGAAGGTTATTACGGTCGTGTTGGTTCTGTTCTCTAATATCCGCAGTATCCAATCCGATCACAGCGAATCTAACAACAATTTGCCATAATAAGAGATTCAAACCACTAATCATGTTGGATGTTGTCGGTGGGCTGTCGGCACCGCCGGTAGAAGTAGTTACCACAGACATTACCTCGGAGTCGGATCGGCAGGTTTATTTTTCGGACGATATAGTGAGATAACCAAACTCATCCCAATCGTGGATTCGGGTTGTTCGAGTTGGGTGCGGTTTCTTTTATGTACGTCGCTGTTTCTACTGTCCACATCGGATGTACCCAGGCCAGTATCGGATTACATCGTATTATAAGTAGTACACTTCGGATCAGAAGACCAAAGATCAGTAGGCTCTTCACGCCTGATTCTATCATAAATACAAGTTTATTCTGTTTGCCCTTCGCATCCGGAAAATATATTTCATGTTTGCGTTCCAAAAGTGTTCGATTCTAATTACAGTAAAATACCCAATTTTAGAAAATGTCACCATGTTAGTGGAGGAGATTTTTGATATATATATATATATATATATATATATATTGGAGAACCCATTATATATATATATAATGGGTTCTCCAATAGGGACTTGACAAGTTTTTTTCGGTAGTAAATTTTTATAATTTGCAGACGTTGTTAGTTCGTTTACTTAACTATGATGAAAATGTTGAGTTTACTGAATAAATCGACAGTGACAGTTTGATGATTAGTGAAAGGGTGCGTTCACAAATTAAATTCAAAGTTGATAAGTCCCTATTGGAAAACCCGATACTTCTCTCGGGAGAGGCGAACCTATAGCGCCCAATAACTGCTGCCGTTCCTCTTGAACAGTTGTAGGTTGTAACGCACCGGGAGCACTAATAAAATATATAATATATGTACATGTAATACTAATCTACGTATCTCGAAAGATTAGATATAAGTAAATAAATCTGGATTTGGAAGTTAAGTTCGGTGTCCAGAATATATTAATCCAAATGAATTCGGGTCCGAGGTTAATTGGGATTTCAACATCCAATATCTTGCTGCTATTATCAGATGCAACAGTTTTACAAGGATTACAAACTCAGAGGATAACAGTTGCGGTTTGCCATGGTCAAGGATATGATATGCTCGCCATGCCTAACTTAGCTGGACACACCAATCAGCTGGATGCTGAATTACGAACATAACCATGATTGGAAGTAAGAGCGATATTCCACGAGTCGCGCATTCTTGGACAGCCAGAAATTTACCAAAATCAAACTGGTCAGACAAGGTATATAAAAGCCTTTACTATAGTTCTTTATGATATGATAATGGACAGGAAGTTCGTGGTCAAAAGTGGTAAAGTAAGGTAATGAAACGTATAATATCAAGAATGGTTTGCAACAGGGAGCGGTACTTTCTCCGATTCTCTTTAACATTTACATTAGCGACTTATTAAATACACTTCCGCATGCTATTTCGTACGCAGACGATCTTATAATTTACAGAACAGCTCCGAAACTTGAGATCATAAATGGTTTACTAAAGCGAGACTTCAAAAAAATGCGGCGCCATTGCGACGATTGGAAACTTAAGATAAACTTCCAGAAATGTAAAGGCATTATATAAAGCCACGAACAATACAAGATAAAACAGACGAAAGTTAGTTATCCTGGGACCGCATGGATGTAAATTGGAAACCAAGAGTGTAGATAAATACCTTGGTGTCTGACTAGATTAATATCTGTTTTTCAACAGACATGTAGAGGCTGCATTGGTCAAAGCTAGGAAAACATTTGCTATGACAAGGAGGCTATTTCACAGTAGCCAACTTGACAGCAGGGTAAAAGTTACATGTTACATGACCCTAATCAGGCTAATGAATATATATGGTTGTCCAGTATGGTTTAACACAGGTCAAAATTTATGGGAAAAGATTCGGGTGTTTGAAAGGAAGTGTCTCAGAAGTTGTCTCAGATTATATCGAACACCGTAATCAGACTCTAAAAAGTACTACTCAAATGAGACTTTATATAATGAAGCCTACGTAAATAGGATGGATAATTTTATGATCAAATTAATCAGAGGACATATTGCGAGAGTAATAAGCTCATCCAATGACCTAATTTTCGGGGCTTATTACCCAAATAATTCGTTTAAGAGAGCGTGCGTCACAATGGCTTTGTTCCGTCAGAGGGTTTCCTTGAATTGGATATGAATAGTCTTATACATGATGGATTCGGAATTCCGTTGATTCATCATGTAAGTATCCGTAGACGACCGATTGTGCTACGATCGGGAAGTCACGCGCATCGAAAAAGAGACCTTGCGGTTCTCTAGGGCCATTTCCCACAGAGACCGGGGCGATTATACTAAACAGTACCAACAGTACTAGTTGTTGAATTGTGTTACGTGGTAACCTGGTTATATTGTAACCTATATATGTAAGTTTAAAAATACGGTCCACATTTTAAGCTAACTTCCAATACGAGCAGATGCATATACCTGCAGTCGCTGAAATGTGGATGTTCGAAAGAGCAGTTGCTGCGGTTTTCTCTTTGGAAAGATGACGAGATAGCGGAAAATGGGGAGATAGCGTCGAAAGCAAGTGTTGGTAAAAAGTCGTCGACGAGGAAGGTCGACAGATCTCGTAGTTAAAAGTTTGAATAAAGGCGCGCAACGTAAAACCATCCTAAATGTTTGTAATACTGTTTTTTTAATTATTAAAGTTCAATGGAAAAAGTAATGCTCGAAGTGACACGCGTTGCCAAACCAACAACTAGTCCAATTGTGCCAGTCTGAAATTGATAACAACAGTAACTTGTATTTGTGGCCTGTAAACGACAAAGGAAGGAATCAATAAATTGGAAACTTTGAGTGTGATCTGTTAATCGGTGTTTTGGTTGTAAAAGCAATTACAGACTTTGGAGCCTGGAGCCGGTAAATCCTGGCTCGGGTAAAGTTCGCTAAGTGATCCAGGTGCAGAGCCATACATGACGAGAACTCATTGGGTTCGGTTACAAATCGAAAGTCCATATACAGCTAACCTTAAGCTGCGGTTAATTCTACGAAGTCATATACCAGTAATCAACAAGGTCATATACCGCTAATCTTTAAACTTCAACTAATACAACGAAGTCATATGCCATTAATCTTGGAACTTCAGTTAATCCTGCGAACTCATGTGCAGTCCATATTCATCTTCATATACATATATACATACAAATAATTGTTACGATGGAGCCATCGACCCAAGGGAATCTGAGGAGTAAAACTAAACTACATCAAATAGAACATCATCACAACATCGAATCTGAAGACATACCAGTGTGGTTCATTTTAACTTAGAAGATCCCGTAGCACAGATAGCCATTGCCACCATCGGCACACATCACCGTGACTGCATAAATCATCATCAACAAAAGTTTGGTAACATTTAAAGTTAACACCACAATTTATTTACTACTATCAACTCATTGGCACACCATCGTGACAATGGCAAATAAAGACCCGTGTACCAATATCGGTAGAATAACTACATCAACAGCCAGCTTACACAGATTTAGCTTTTCTAGGATTAGGGTAGTATGAGATTTAAGCTAAATAAAAAATAAAAAATTGAAGTATGTTAAATTTTAAGTAAAAACGAGAAAAAAATGGGTACAAGGTTTTCTTGTTTTTCTTTGCCATACAAATATTCACACCTAAAGCCACAAAGTTCTGTCGCCGAAAGGCAAATTGGACAATAGTCATAGAATGTTCAGCTTTGAGCGTCTGCGTAGGACCAGTGAAATATAATGTAAGGTAACTAAACTAGAATTCAACCATTTTTTGTCTAACCTATAATTTAAAATCTAAGAAAAAAGAGGAAAGGAAAAAATGTTGGAAAAATGAAAATGAAAGTAATATTATTGGAGAGGCTTTGGGCATAGTGTATTGAATTTTAGGGAGAGTAAATTGAGAAAAGGCTCCTCGATAGTATGTGGTTAGTATACCCGCCTGTCACGTGGGTGACCGGGGTTCGATTCCCCGTCGGGTACCCTCTGGCGCAAGACTAATGACCTTGCCCGGAAAACAACAAATCATTATGGAAAATTTAACAAGTCTCAGGACTTGCTAAATAAGGCTAAGACCGGATCCCGGTTGTAGTGCCGATGATGATGATGAAATTGAGAAAAAGATTAAAAAAGCATGGTTTCAAAATTATTGTGTCTTATATTCCTGTAAAGTCGATGTGAGCCATAAAACTTTAATTTGAGAAGTTTTGACTCTAGAGTGGTTGTGATACTAGCATGTTTTACGATGCACAAAGTTTATATAATATTTAGTATTGCAACGAATATGCACTATTATGTGAGGGTTCAATTTTCGATTATGCTATTGAAGCAATAAGTAGTAAGGTCACGGCTGTTGTAGAATTGGCACACTATTGGGCATTTATAATAAAGTTAAAGTACACATGTATGTACACGTGAAATTCGTGATGAGAAGAGTGCGGGATATCACATACCAAAAACAAAGTGTGTCGTTCCTGATTTTTGTTTCTTAGGTTTATAAAAATCCCCTCGTCCTCTTGATGGATTTCAGTACTATTTTTTCTACCAACGGATTAAACCTCAATTGATTTAGTCTTTTATCTTATTATAGGAAAACAAACTTTTGATGTTTTTAAATATTAAAATCCCATGCGCTCGGTAGCGTGACCTACTCTTTTAGAAGAGGAAATCAATAATGTCGCAACTGTCTTTTAGGTAAAAAAACCACTGAGCATTGCTCAAGTTATTATAACACGTTAAAAGTTGAGAAAAGCTAGGAAACTGAACCTCATTTCAGAAGGTAGACTCTTTTTTATAAAACCCACTATTTTATATGACTCTATTCTCATCTCCATTTGGGCTCGTCTCCATATGAGCCTCTTCTTATCTCTATATGAGCCTCCTCCATCTAATTTTATTAATATTTGGTGGGTCTTAATAATAACTATTCACGTGTATATATGAAATCCGACTTGAGTTTACGTAAAATGTTTACACTCCTTTTAAATAATATTCCAAATAAACACAAAGATTAATTGTAAAGCTGATATTAATTTCTTTACAGATGCGTCTTATTTTTTCCTATTTTGACTGACTTGTTTAAGCAGGCGATACTATTAGTAAACAACAACTCCGTACAGTGCGCGAATATTACATGAAGTCATTACTATTAATCATTATTAGTAACTATTATAAATTTCCCAAGTATTAATTTACACATGTCACTCCATAAGACATACTGTCACAATTGCAATTCGGCTAACACCTTTTCCTGTCTATTTTTCTCCCATTTGAAGTGCGTTCCATCTTTGACGCTTTTAATAAATAGATACTAAACACTGCAAAACTTAACATATGATCACTACATAACAAAACTATTCACGTAGGCACGCCAATTAGTGAACAATCTAATTCAAATTTCAACTGACTATCCGTCCATCCAGCCGGCTGGATTTGACCGACTGAAAGGTATACGTTTTCTCTATTATTACAATTAACCGCTAACAACGTTCACGACCAACTGATTCTTATTCCATTCCACAAAATCAATTTTACGGGCTGAAAGTTCAGTCAAACTATTCGTTCAAACACCGAGAGGAAGTATTCCCTTTTTTGACTATCCACAACGCGACACAAACGCGCCATCGTCCTAGTGACAGAGAAGAGTTCCTTTTTTTCTGGCTCCACATTATGTCTGAATCTGTAGGTTAGCCAACCAACCAACAAGGGGATTGAAGAATCGAAAAATTTATAAGTCTGGGGTGGAGTTGGATTTTAAGGCGAAAAACATTGAAGACAACAACAACTAGCTAGTTACTCATACTTCTTGCAGTTATCATTTCCCCCCTGTAAAATAGTATCGCGCGCGTAAACTGCGCCCCTTTTTACTACATGCTAGAGGGGGTGCGTATTACATATCATCAAACAACAACAATCTATGCACCTCTGCATGGAAAAATCTTTACGGAATCCTGTCCCGCGTAGACGTACTACACATCTATAGGCATGGCGGTATAATGTAAAGATAAATAGATGGTATCCCATCTTTTATAACGTCGGATTGTCACAGTTTCCTACATGCCCTCGACTGATACACCCATGTATACACACATACTTCGTTTTCTGAAACGAGATATCTGAGCAGGGCACTTCCTTGGACAACATCCACACAATGCAAGAGGACCTTTGTGTAGAGTTCGAGGTTCGGGGTGCGAAAAATCGAAGAATCCTAGCCGTCTGGCTGGCGTCTGCTGAGCATTTGCACATTTCTAAAGCCAGCCAAACTTATTTGTGTTTACGACATTGTCGCCGGCAATGGAGGGCAGCATTAGATTGAGGTTTGCAGTTTATTTATCTAACAACAAAGTTGTGACGTAGACGGTGATTTAGACAAATTTTATTGGACATGTTGTGGATAAGTTTGTGGGGACCTATTTGGAAATCAACCGGCAATAAGTTTAGCTTAACATATCGTTAGAACGGTTACTAATCACTGAAGTTTTGTGTCAGAAGTAAATGCACCTATCAATAGTTTGGAGTTATTATCGATAAATGTATGGTATTATATATTAGTGCTTTTGATTTCCTTATTTGGTTTTTATGTATGATGTGTACTTGGGCAACAGAGAATGGTTAACTCATTTAATGAAATACATCGACGACTTTATGCAATTAGCATTTCGATACTATTATTGCTTGGGGGTTTGAATAAAGCTATGGTATGTAAAACGTTGACGTTCGCGGTTATAAAGACTTCGAGGTAAGTGCCGCGGTTAGAGATGAGAGATAGAGACACTAGAGATTAGTATACACATTAGGAACAGACACAGCATATTTTGTTATATCTAGATGGAGATTACTTAAAGTTCTTTAGTAAGAGATAGATCTGACATCAAATAAAAAAATGTGTAGATATAAAGCCCGATACAGACGGTCGTAGAGAACGCGAAACAATATAAAAAGGACATCGTCGGGGTCGAGGAAGTCCGATTCCCACATCAAGTAAACGAAACCAACGGGTGCACACGGACGTGTGGTGGTACCGATACACATAATCTTGGAACCGGCCTCATTATAAGCAATAAGATTACGCCCCATGTAAAAGATGTGAGATTTATTAATGACCGAATGTCGGTGACTGAATGTCACGTTCTCAGCGTCAAAAGATCACGATGTTCTAGCACAAGCAAATTCATAAAATCAATGGATATCACTCGGCTGCGTAACGCATGACCAAATAGACCACTTCCTCACATACAAAAGAGACCACTCGAACATCCTTGATGTAAGATCATATATAGGAGCAGATTGCGACTTCAATCGTCTTCTAGTGATGGGCAAAATTAGGAGTCGGCTCACAACAAACACATAGGGGCAGTCACGGGAGACGAGCAAAAAGATTGACATTCATAAACTAAAAGACTTCCGCAAAAGGGCTGAATATCAAGACGAAATAACGAATAGATTTAGCATCATTGATAATGGTAGTAGTGAAGAAGAGGAAACCAAAAATCTGGACACTAGATTGGCATCGATCAGGACGTTGTCAAACAGCCCAAAGGGTATTAGGACTTAAGAAAACAATAAACTTCAAGCCTTGGTTTGACCACGAGTGCCGGGCGAAGATCGAACAACGTAAACGCCTCAGATTAATCCACTTAGAAAAATATGATGAAGTCAACGTAAAACGATACGCCGTAAGATCATATAGAGGAGCAGATTGCGACTCCGATCATCTTCTAGTGATGGGCTAAATCAGGAGTCGCCTCGCAGCAATCCCACATGGGCAATCACGGGAGACGAGCAAAAAGTTCGACATTGATAAACTGAAAGACCTGCGCAAAAGGACTGAATATCAAGACGAACTAACGAATAGCATTCTAGAGAATGGGAGCAGTGCGGAAGAGGAAGCCAATAATGCGGACACAAAATGGACTTCGATCAGAGACACAATCAAACTAACAGCCCAAAAGGTATTAGGATTTAAGAAAACAATTAAGCCCAAACTTTGGTTTGGCGATGAGTGCAGGGCGAAGATCGAAGAACGTAAACGCCTCAGAGTGATCCATTTAGAAAGATATGATGAAGTCAACGCAGAAAGATACGCGACGATTCCGAAAGAGACAACGAGACTTTTCAAACGCAAAAAAACGCGAATGGGAGAAAACTCGGATCGAAAAAATCATAGAAAATGTCAGAGCAAAGAACATCAGAGGTATGTATGCTGGCATAAATTCAATTTGAAATGGCTACCGAGGGAGAGCCAAAATAATTCGAGACGCAAACGGCTGTCTGGTCACAAAAACAAACAATATCGTCACAAGATGGAAGCAGTAGTTTGAAAACCTGCTCAATGTGCGCACCCATCGTCCACAAATAAACGCACCAGAAATACATAGAGCCGAGCCTCAGATCCCAGAGCCCTTTTCAATCGATTGAAGAACAACAAAGCTTCCGGAGTTGACTGCATACCGAGCTTATGAAGCATGAAGCAGAGGCAACCGCTCGAAAGATCTATAGCGTTTGAAATAATAGTGAAGAAGATCGTGTGATTCGAACTGACGCTATGACAGCTCGAATCACGAAAAAAATTTTACCCAAGCGTTACACATCAGGCTACTGACCGTGTTTTGAATTTGGTTTCCAAACTCGACTATATTCCACTGATGTGAATTATTTTTATTTATCGCTTGGTATACGGTTCTGATGTATTTTTCTTATTCGATTTTTCGTTCGGTGTTCTTCACTATTTTTGCTTGTGAATTGTGTGTGTATCTGTTAGAATCGCTACAGATCCCCCAACTGATTAAAACAATATCGGATGAGGAAGTCACTCCGGAAGAATGGAAGAACCTCAATCCTAGTCGTCGCCATCTTCAAAAGAGTTGACAGATCTGACTGCGATGATTACAGAGGATTATAATTACTCCCAACCACATCCAAATTACTAACAAATGTCATCCTGGCGAGAATCACACCGTACGCAGAAGAAATAATGGAAGACTACCCGTGCGGATTCTGTGGGAACCGGTCAACGAGCGACCTAATGTTCACAGTAAGGCAATTGTTGGAAAAGAAGTGGGGGTATTAAGAGACGATTCACCAACTGTTCCAACGACTCAGACGCAAGGCAAAGACTTTACCATATTGTGCTTGAGCTAGCAGTCTCGAAAAAATATGCCGCCGTCATTCAAATCTGCACGAACGAAAATAAAGGGCGAGTTAGAATAGAAAACCACATCTCAGAACCATTTGAAATCCGCGACGGACAGGGGGCGTGGCGTCTCACCATGTCTTTTTTACCTTGTGCTCGAGTGTGTCTTAGAAAGGTACAAGACGACAACATGGCTGGATTATCCCCGAATGGGGTCACACAAGTGCTCGCATATCGGATGATATCGCCGTTTTGGGCGATAATCTAGGAACTGTAAATGAAACAGTGAAATCATCATGCAATCGGCAGAAGAGGTGGGCCTGGAAATAAATGAAGACAAAACAAAATATATGATTGCGGCGAAGGCAGGTGGACTGTGGGGGTAGGTAGAAGGTGTGCCGGCATGGGAACTGATTCACTACCTCCCCACGACGCGTTCACCGATGAAACCCCGGCGAAGTGGTGCGGCAGTTGATCCAATGCGGAATGTGGAGCGGACACAGCACAGAGAAACAAATGCACTGGTAATTGACTAGCTTACATAGACTTAGCTTTTCTAGAATTTCTTTCAAATAATTATAAGTATGGTCACAAAGTTCTGTCGCCGAAAGGCAAATTATACAAATGTTAAGTAATGTTTAGCTTAGAGCGTCTGCGAAGGACCAGTAAGTTATTATATAAGATAATTAAGCTAGAATTTAAGCATTTTTTGTCTAGCCTTTAGTTTAGAAACTAAGAATATAAAAAGAAAAATAAAAAATGTTAAAAAAAAAACACACTTAATTGTTATTGGTGCAAATGATTTTTATTGTTTAACAGAGTTTAAATTGACGAGTTACATCTTATTATTTAATAGAGTTTAAGTCCACGATTATTTAATAGTGTTTAAGTTCACGAGTTACATCATATTATTTAATAGAATTTGAGTTCACGAGTTACATCATATTATTTAATAGAGTTGAAGTTCACGAGTTACATCTTATTATTTAACAGTGGTTAAATTTACGAGTCACATCTTATTATTTAATAGAGTTTAAATTCACGACTCCGGGATGTACGCATCCCCGTGCGCGCTACGGGGAGCGGAAGACGACACAACCGGCGCGCCTGGTCGTTGTAATACGACTCGTGGTTACACGGCTCGTGCAGAGCCAACTCGCTAATGAGGTGAGTTTCGTCGAGAGAGAAAGTGTTTTCTCTCGTGGTGAAAACGAGGGAAGAGGATCTCACTGGTGAGGTCCTGTGATGGTGTGCGTGTAGTTGATCGTAAAGATCACGCTGTCTCTCCATGCGGTGAAACAAAGGATAAACGAGATTGCACCGGAGACAAAGAACAAAGAGGAAATACACCAAGGGCATGACTGGTAAAGAGGGTTCAGGTGAGTAAACACACTGCAACTCATTAGGGATTTCGAATGCATACGATGGAAATTTGTTTATGGAATCTCTGCCGGCGGAAGAACCGGATTCTTTGTTTGCATTTGTTTATGCTGTAGAATTCGGATTTGGCAGCTGAGCGCGAGATTGGTGGTTGTTTGTCTGTTGCGGATTCGCAATTATATGCTCGGAGAGAATCTAGTACGTTCATCGTCTAGTACACTCCCCGACAAACATATTCACCACACCTGTTGACAGCGCACGATCAACTGTCGAAGATTCAATTGTTATCTTTCGTACGCCACCATGTGGCTTTGGGTTTGTGAATTGTTCAACATTAAGTAATTGCTGCCTTAATGAAGTGCTGTTTGTTGGTTATATTCTCAACAATTTTGAGACAAGTGTATACAGTGCAAACAACAAGACAACCGAGTACAACATTTGTACGGAATCAGCGCTTTTGTCATATTGGAACTTGTACAGCTGTAAACATCATACGAGATAAGCGGTGTGTGGATTACGGACATTTGATACACCAGTTAATTGAACTTGTCGTTAATCATTTACTTTTCCATTAAACCTATTTTTGTGACTATAAAAACGTCATCGGCTGTGTGCAAGGAAACTTATTTCAATATTAAGGAAATAATAAGGAAAATATTTCACACTCACTTGTCACCCCAGGATAAATTCGCATCCGCAGTGACGGAGTGCCGTGTGTGGGATGGAGGAGACCCGAGTCCACAGTCGGCGTTTTTTGTCCATACGTTTGTATGGAGAATTGTTTGCCGTTGGGGCCTGAGAGGGACCGGCACGCAGATGTGCGGATGCGAAATTATCCTGGCCCGGAATCTCCTCAATCCTGCACACGCCACTTCGTTACTGCGGATGCGAGCGAACCCCCGATAGGCGCGGACCTACTCGGGCGACAAACCTGTTGGTCCAAGCGACCCACAACAGGCCAGTGGACCACACCGCACACCCATTCCCCCTGGGTGGTTGGTTGCGTCCAACCGCAGGGCACCCTCCCGTTTATGGAGCGCGCTCAGCAGCGGGTGATTGCTGCACCTGGTGTGTGCATGGCGGCGTAGTGGGCCGTGTTTTGCCTCTTGGTTGCCGCTTGATTGGGCCGTGGTGGCTTGGGGGACATCTAGAGTCTCAAGGAGGAAGGTCCTTACATTAGAGTATTTTTTTTGCTTTGTGTATTGTGTGTATGCATCTGTTAGAAACGCCACAAAACCATTCGTCAAGAAAAAATAAGAATGAAGTTGAAATACAAAAAGATGATTGGTTATTGGACAGACATTCTATTTTGTGAACGAACGAGATACCACTATGTGATTATGACTATCATAAGTCCTAAAATCGGTATGAACTTATGATATTCATCCAGATAAGCCTTTAGAAGAATCATAAAAAGATTTCAGAATACAGTACTTCGAAGTATAATCAATGCTTATTAGACACCTTGGTACACTCGAAATGTGAACAATATCATATCGTGTGAAAATATCAAGAAGTATGGTCAAAGTTATGAACGACTCCATCAGCACATTAACACCTCCCACTCCTCGTTAGTGATGGCTTGGATGAGAACTCAGAAAACAAATCAGTATAGTGTAGATATTGATTAACTACCTACTAACCTATAGATAGAAGATATTGATTAACCGCGCGAAAAATATTCATTTCAGAATAGTTTCATCCAACAAAAATTTTAAGCTGTAGTAAATTAAGTCAAACACAAGGATATTTGAGGGCTTAGTTATTGGAAGGGTATAAATACATTCATCAGTAAATGTTTAAATAAAAAACTGAGTCGGCCTGCCATTAGTAGCTTCATATACACCTTCCAAATGTATTCCTCTAGCTCATACAAGTTCTAAATATTGAGATCGTTCATCTTCTTATAATCAATTAATTAATTCTTGAATTTATCTTATATAACCGAAGTAAATAAAATTCAGTCCTCACGCTGGTTTGCAATGTAATGCCGAACTGTCTATTTTGCCACTATGTAGTAGACCACCTCATAAGATATTTGCCAAATCGTGGTCATATTCGACCCACTTCGCTGGTAACGATCACTAGGGCACGATTATTAATAACAAGATATATTTTGCGACATCAAATTTTAGGGTATTTCCCGGTGAGACGACTAATTTATGGCTTGTAATCGGACTATGTTGATGTGATGTTAAATATCCAAAGTAATACCGATAACCGACGACTATTAGGCAATTAACATTTTAAGATGTTTGATACATCAGGGCTTCAGGTGGCAGCAGAAGTTTACTGCTATTAAAAGTCGAGCGTGAGAATGTGCCTTACAAACTGGTTTGGAATTAAGGTTTTAGGTTGCCCGTGTGTCTCCACTTCTATTTAAACCAGAGTTTAGCGATTAAGTAGAATTCTGGAATATTGTCGGTATTGGCAAACTAATTGGATAGTCGGATATATTTTAATTTGAAGGGGGTCATTGAACAAGAGTAGAGTGAAATATTAGAACTACTAACTATTTCCCCTGTATGATTAAACAAAGAATCCGAGGTAGAGCCATGTTCGATGGTACGAATGTGTTTAGACGATTTTTTTGATGACGAAGTATATACTAGATCGCGCTGTGAACTAAAAAATTCTTCAACGTACAACAAAACAAATTCTAACAAAATACGACGAAGGTCTTGTACAATTGTTCAAATATAATTTGGTCTTGTAGTGTTTTCAAAAACCTCCGTTTTCCCAATAAACTTTGCTTTAATCATCTAGGCACCAAGTCTCACACATCTTTTCAAAGGAAAAACGAAAACTGAGAGGCCTGCACTAATTTCTTTTAGTATGTAACATTTGTCAGTATGGTATGTCTTAATTGGCAAACTATTTATCTTTTATACATGTACATATATCAGTGTTCACTTGAAGTTTCCTACAGCCCAGTCTGTATCAACTTTCTGCTAATGCAATCGCATTAAGCACCAGCAAATGCTTCACGCAACAAAATTCGCCAAATGTATTTACCTAAAAGCTCCTGGAAGAGAATTCTTACCTGCATTCATTTATTCGAATTCAAAATTCCTCTTAAGAATTCTGTTCCAAACAGCATATCCCTGAAAAGAAAACTTATCAGTTCACATATCATGTAACCATCCCAACCAGGGATAATTATCATTGCGTCGCCTATTTCCTGTCCTCACCAAGTGTATCATAAATCACCATACATACACATTGGCTGGCGACCTACACCCAAGAAATCAAAAACAAATATACGCATCTCGCGTCTCTTGGCACCAATCAATCCTACAGCATAAACAAATGCAAATAGGAATTCAATACCCTACCCTTACCAGCGATGCCTTAAACACCATTTCCCGGTAATCTAGCTAAAACCCATTAGCACATTTCGACATTCCATTACCGCCTATTTATTTAGCCGCAATGCACATCTCAGACAAAGACCCAAACGTTCCCTTTGTCTTTTCATATTTCGGGATGTGCTTCTCATCAGCAGTGGCAAGAGCAAACAGAAAACCAAATATCATCCAAGTAGATTCGGTTTGTTTGCTTTACCGAACTAGCATCACCATGAATGCACATTTTCCCTTTCTTTGTCTCAGATTCGTTCCCATGGCCTTGTGTATGAAAAAAACCAATGTGATCTTCCCTCACACATACACATACATTGCCAAGTCTTTCTTCCTTGTTTTCACCACGAGAGAAACACTTTCTCTCTCGGGAAAACTCACCCCAAACGATTGAATATCGTGGAGTCGAATTTCATCCGCGCACCGAGGATGCGATAATCACCGAGTCATGTGTGTAATAGTTTAGAATTTATAAGAATCATTCAATATTAATAATAAGTTATAAGTAAAGACCATTGACAATAAAAAATGTTTATGCATAAATAGCATCGCCTGAGTGTTTTTGTTTTTGTGTTGTGTCCGCTCGGTCGCGAAGGTCAACCATCGTTTTCTTCCCCCTTGCGTTGTGAGCAGTGTCCGCGCGAACAATAAACGATGGGGATGGAAATGAACCAAGTGTCCATGTTAGGCACAATACTTCCTCCCCACAGTATTATACTATAAATACCACCGATTGTCACGCAGCAGAACTGTGATCTAATAACATATATGGTAAAAGCACTGTATTCATTAAGTAAATACACGAACGGCAACTCCTGGAAGCCAGTGAAATTTCAAGCGTTAATAGTAAAACCCAAAAACATCGATCTTAAACAAGCTTCACAGAACCTCTTTATGCCGGCCCAGACTGGGTCTTTTCTTTATGGAACTTTGCCAATAAGAACATTATAAATTCCCATAAGGTAAAGTATGCGGTTCATATATCAGAATTCATTTGTCCCACAGAAAATGTTCTTTTTTTATATTAACGCGCGCACAAAAGAGGAGTTTGGGATACCTTTTAATAATAGGTTAAAATCTCGATCACAAGGCAGTATTATGCAACACTTTGACCTGCTGAAAAGTGACTCCATTTGCTGAAAAATATTCAAACAAAAGTTTCTGACTCATCAAACAACCGTCACAGGTCTACGGCGTGATCTTAATTACGGAGTAAATAAACAAATATATATAAGTTGAATTAATTTATAGTAAGAAACAAATCGTGCCATATTGTATATTAAGTTGAATAGAAACCTTTGTTAACAAATTCAAATACGCCATTCTCGTAGAGATGCCCATAAAAATACTTTTCAAGCTACACGCATTGCCAGAAATTCTTTGAAAGTTACATACAGTTTACAGATCCGTAAATTGATCGAAAGTTATGTCGAGAATGCGGAAAACCTTCAGCCAACATCGTTCCCCGATGGTAAACCTGTGGGATTCCAATACATTTTTGCGGCTTCGCGATGAAACTAGATCCATTGGCCAGTTTGAAGAGAGGAATGCTACACCGTTAGACATCTTCCATTGTCACTTTAACCAGAAACGTTTGATATGCGCATCTAAACGTGCTACTAGGACATAGATACAAGCCAAAAGAACAGAAGCAGTCTCTCCTTCAAGGTATTCCGTTTACAGATATGTTTCCGCCGCCCCCTTTTTAAAAACATTATACTACCTCCGCATGGGTACAGTACTATGTCCACTGAATCTCGATGTGCGAAACAGCAGCGGGAATGAATATGATTGACGTCTGCAGCGGCGGTTGGTATTTATAGGAAGCAGGCCGCATCTAGTCTGGATACCAAACGAAGGAACCATGTGCAATGGGAATTTCATTCCATCGATTCAATGCGGAGTACCACAGATCAACGGGATATCTGTTGCCGGGGGGATAAAAGATACTGAGGATTATGGTTACGTGAAGAATGCATTATTGTGGATTCTTCGGGGAATTGTTTCCAGACCACACCTATGCGTGATAATCAGATGGCTGATGATAGAAGCACCTGTTACAGTTGCCACTGATTGATTATTTTAAATAATGAAAAATACAAAGTGATGACCTCCGTGGCACCGCAGTAATTTAAGTTGATTGAGTGTGTTGGAGCTGTGACTCCGTTTAGTCCTATTTAGACTCCTCATCCTCTTGCGCTAATTTGTTTTATCTGTCAACTGCTTCGTACACATTCTACTTGACCTTAATTGTATGGAATTAGATGTGTGTGGACTTCAACTCGTCAACAGATTCTTGACAATCAGGAAATGTATGTCGTGACCAAATATTGTGCCAACGAGGAACGCAAATAACAAACTCTTGTAAGACCGACTCTATGATAGTTTGAAGCTTATCGCAGTTCACGACAGGGATGCAATTTATAATTTGTAAGATAAGGCACATGGTTGGCGAAGGTTCTATAACTGAACGGGTTCTTATTGTGCTAAGCCTCCAAGACTTATCGCCTAGTCGGGACTGAACTATGAATTAGTGTTGCGCTTTATTGTCGCAGTCTTTGTGTTCAGGTCTTGCCAAAGGTCGATGTTAATCTATTGTGTTATCTTGTCTTGGGTGCCCCAAGAAGAGCACATGCTGACTTTGGATACGTACTGAAACGAAGTCCCTTATGATTTTGTTATATCCTAGTTATGGTTCTTAGCTGGTGGGCGGGCTGTGGAATTTTAATGGATTTTGGGTAGTTTTTCAAACCAGCTCTTATCTAGCTTTAACATTGTGTATATTGGAGTCGCAAAGCAATGTAGGGTCTTGCAACAGGTGAGTATCAGGAGATGGCAACATATTCATGAAATACTCGGTAACGTTAGAGAATTGGAAATGCATGTATCGATCCAGTTTTATTTTTTGTTTGTTTGCGCCTATAGTCTTTATAGTAACAAGCTCTTTTAGATTACTAAAATGACATAATAATCGGGAACGGCCAAAGGAAGAACGAAATCAATACAGGTCTATTTTTAATACCGAGATTATTCGCAGTAGAGCTTATTGAGATATATAGAAATATATATTTACGATAGGAGAGCACCATCAGTAGCACCTACGTATACCAGACGAATATCGAATAATCCTTACTCATTCAACCATTGATATTTGTTAGGTATATTTTCCTCATGGCTCATGGCTAATAACCTTGCCCGTAAAAACAAATTATTATGGAAAATTTAACAAGCCTCGAGACTTGCTAAATAAGACCAAGACCGGATCCCGCTTGTAGTGCCGATGATGATGATGATGATATTTTCCTTATGTATACGACAGGTTGCCCCGCCTGGTAGAAACCTTGACGTGGTGCGGGGGCTTAAACTACGATGAATCACTCAGGCTATGCTGACGGAAATATACGCTTCCAGTAGGGTCACCCATGTCAGACAGGCTACCGAGGAGTAACACACAAAGATCTACCACCCCTAATCCAGGGTGTTACGCGTCACCGTGCCCATTGGATGGTTTGCAGCCAGGGGTATACCGGCTGTATTATAACGGCGCCTCTCTGACACCGCGTCGAATCAGAGCAGTAAGCAGACCTTACCATGTCAAAGAGGGGCTCTGATATGGCGGACTATTTGAAACCCCAGAGTGATCCAATGAAATGAATGATCAATACACAAAAAACAATCTCACAAAAAACCCGGTAGGCGTAGGTGTGATGAGCCGACACTACCATAAGGGAACAAATCATCAAGAAAATACCGACTCGGCAAAAAGAAGACGTTGGGAAAAACGGAGGAAGCGGGATATACGCGGCGGCACGTGGAATGTTCGAACGTTATATAAACCAGACGCGATACAGACGGTCGTAGAAAACGCGAAACAATATAAAATGGACATCGTCGCGCTTCAGGAAGTCCGACTCCCACATCAAGTAATCGAAACCAACGGGTTTACACTGGCGTGTGGAGGTACCGATACACATAACCTCGGGACTGGCTTCATCATAAACAATAAGATTACGCCTCGTGTAAAAGATGTGCAATTTATTAATGACCGAATGTCTGTGCTAAAAATACAGGGACCACGGTACAATTATATATTTATAAACGTACACGCCCCAACTGAATCTACGGACGAAGAAACGAAGGACGCGTTCTGCGAGACCCTAGAGGAAGTGTTCGATGGGATCTTATCATTCGATGTTAAAATCCTCCTCGGGGACCTCAATGCAAAAATTGGAAAGGGAGATATCTTCCAACCAACAATAGGTAAGGAAAGCTTACATGACGTTTCAAATTATAATGGTATTCGAATTATCACGTTCGCAGCGTCAAAAGATCTGGTAGTGAAAAGCACGATGTTCAAGCACAAACAAATTCATAAAGCCACATGGATATCACCCGACGGCGTAACGCGTAACCAAATAGACCACCTCCTCATAGACAAAAGACACCACTCGAATATCCTTGACGTAAGATCATATAGAGGAGCAGATTGCGACTCCGATCATCTTCTAGTGATGGGTAAAATCAGGAGTCGCCTCGCAGCAATCCCACATGGGCAATCACGGGAGACGAGCAAAAAGTTCGACATTGATAAACTGAAAGACCTGCGCAAAAGGACTGAATATCAAGACGAACTAACGAATAGATTTAGCATTCTAGAGAATGGGAGCAGTGCGGAAGAGGAAGCCAATAATGCGGACACAAAATGGACTTCGATCAGAGACACAATCAAACTAACAGCCCAAAAGGTATTAGGATTTAAGAAAACAATTAAGTCCAAACTTTGGTTTGACGATGAGTGCAGGGCGAAGATCGAAGAACGTAAACGCCTCAGAGTGATCCATTTAGAAAGATATGATGAAGTCAACGCAGAAAGATACGCGACGATTCGGAGAGAGACGATGAGAGTCTTCAAACGCAAAAAACGCGAATGGAAGAAAACTCGGATCGAAAAAATCTTAGAAAATTCTAGAGCAAAGAACATCAGAGATATGTATGCCGGCATAAATTCAATTAGAAATGGCTACCGAGGGAGAGTCAAAATAATTCGAGACCGAAACGATTGTCTGGTCACAGAAACAAACAATATGGTGACAAGATGGAAGCAGTACTTTGAAAACCTGCTCAATGTACGCACCCATCAAACACAAATAAACGCACCAAGCGTACATACAGCCGAGCCTCAGATCCCAGAGCCCTCTTTCAACGAAGTTGTAGAAGCAATAAATCGATTGAAAAACAACAAAGCACCCGGAGTCGACTACATACCGACAGAGCTTGTGAAGCATGGAGGAGAGGGAACCGCTCGAAAGATCCACCAGCTCATTCAAACAATATGGGATAGGGAAGTCACTCCGGAAGAATGGAAAACCTCAATAGTCGTTCCAATTCTCAAAAAAGGCGACCGATCTGACTGCGAAAACTACAGAGGAATATCATTGCTCCCAACCGCATACAAAATATTAACAAATGTCATTCTAGCGAGAATCATACCGTACGCAGAAGAGATACTGGGAGACTACCAATGTGGATTCCGTAGGAACCGGTCAACAAGCGACCAAATATACACAATAAGACAACTGCTGGAAAAGATGTGGGAATACGGAGAGACGGTTCACCAACTGTTCGTTGACTTCAAAAAAGCCTACGACTCAGTCGCAAGGCAAAGACTCTACCATATTGTAGTTGAGCTAGGAATCCCGAAAAAATATGCCGCACTCATTCAAATTTGCATGAACGAAAACAAAGGGCGAGTTAGAATAGAAAACCACCTCTCAGAGCCATTTAAATCCGGGACGGACTAAAGCAGGGAGATGGTCTATCACCGTGTCTATTTAACCTTGTCCTCGAGTATGTCATCAGGAAGGTACAAGACGACAACATGGCCGGATCATCCCTGAACGGGGTCACACAAGTGCTCGCATATGCGGATGACTACGCCGTTCTGGGCGATAATCTAGAGACTGTTAGTAAAAACTGTGAAATCATCATGCAAGCGGCAGAAGAGGTGGGCCTAGAAATAAATGAAGACAAAACAAAATACATGATTACGGCGCGAGCGGGTGGACCTCAGGGAACACATATAAACTTCAGGGGCAAGATATTTGAAAAAGTTAAAGAATTTAAATATCTGGAAACGACACTGACGGCCAGTAACGAAATGCCGAAGGAAATGAACAAAAGACTGTATTCCGGCAACGCTAGTTGGCACGCAGTCAGTAAACTGCTGAAATCCAAACTGCTATCACGTAACATAAAACTCCGTATCTATAGAAACATTATCATGCCGATTGTTCTATATGGATGCGAAACATGGGCTCTCACAAAACGGGAAGAAAACAAATTCCGCGTATTCGAGAATAAAGTTTGAGTGGTATCTTTGGAGGTAAATATGACGAGGAGTCAGGACAATGGAGGAAACTCCACAACCACGAATTGGAAGAGCTATATCGCACACCTACAATAGTGAGTGTAATCAAGTCGCGAAGATTAAGATGGGCCGGACACGTGGGGCGAATGGGCGACGATAGGACCGTGCGTAGAATTCTTGACGGTAGACCAACGGGAAAGAGACCAGCCGGACGCCCACGACGGAGATGGGAGGACAATGTTAGGTTTGACCTTGAGGAGGTCGGATCGAATGGTCAGGCGTGGTAGGAGATGGTGGAGTCGAGTCGGTGAGGTCATGAACTTCCGGGTTCCTACAGGCCAATAAATAATAAAATAATATAATAATACGACAGGTTGAGTAATAATAATTGTTATTAGTTTTTGTTTTTTTTTAATTATAGCAAATTATAAAATTAACTTTAGGAAATATTGACCCTGGGGGAAGTGATGTAACTTGAAAATAGATAAATAAATTAATTTAAAAAGAGTAACTTTTTACAATACGAATGAGACTGTTGATACCTTTCAATGTTAATGCATACTGAGTGCGAAAGAAGAGAGAGAGAGGATTGCGAAAGGAGATGACGACTGCTTGAGGGTTGGAAATACCAGCAAACATGTCACCTGGCAGAATTTTTCCCGCTTACGTTTTCTTTGTTCCCTTTTTTTTAAACATTGAAATACCCAGACTCCATTGACTGCATCATATTTTTTTCAATAACACAAAAGGAATCAGGAACCTATATCATGTTATTCCCTGTTTAGAGAATGCGCCCTGAATTGATAGAGCGACGAGCTGAGATCGCGTAAATGTGATGGTGATGGATCATCGTACCAGATCTGGTCGATTGGTTGTTTGCGCCCGGTTCGGGGGTTTTGTGTAGTATAGAGGGCCGGTAGATGCGGATGCTGGAATTCCATGAGAGTCGATATACTATATAGACTGAAAAGTCTTGGGACTTTTAATGAAAACAAGCGTTTCTTGAGCACAGTTGTATTTTTTCCTCGACATAGTTACTGTTAGATCACCACCAAGGGGTTGGTTTGGTTGGCGATTTACCAATCTTTCGGTGGTTCAAATTCCATCAAACAACATACTAGTTGTATAACCAGCGGTTTCGCTTCATGCTACTCCGTTTTGTGTGTGCTTGCTGTCGATGCCCATGAATCCGGCATAACGAGTGTTTGATCACACAAATTTGTTGCCGCATGTCATCAGTTAAGATAAGGCGTGGCCGACCTCTGTCTATTTTACAGATATTATCACGGGTGCTGTTCTTCGGAGATTCTTGGCATTGTTCCACGCAATTCGGTCTATATGCGCTCCACAAGACAATCCGACGGATCGCACCCGTTTGTGGTTCATCTCCCGACAGCCCGAACATCCCTGTATCAGAACTCATTCCGTTACAGAGCGGGGAAGCTGTGGAACTTCCTTCCCACGCGAGTGTCCCGGAGCGTTACAACCTGCAACTGTTCAAAAAGAACTGCAACAGTTATTTGATGGCATCTCGGGGCGCCCACTCGACGCTATAGGTTCGCCTCTCCCGAGAGAAGTCTAATAAAAAAAAAAAAAAAAAAAAACATTCTTGACCTAACAATACTTCACTTGCTAACTAACTACCGACGAGTCAGCACGTGTACTTCTGCTTCGTGATCCGCACCATCGGATCAATTGTATAATCCGTTTAGTATATCTTAAGTAAACACAAGATACCTTAATTGCAGTATCGGTTCGCGCGAGTTAACACACCTGACAACCCCAACATAGATAACACACCCAACTCCCAACTAGAAGATAAGATTCATCAAATCACAACCCTACACCAAAAAGTAATACAAATGATGACCTCCAACGTAACCAGCATAGCAGATAAGATTCACTGTTGCACCCGACACGTCATAAGACTAATTAAATTGCAAATAATGCACCTTTTTTGCCAGAGTCGGTGTTTTCTTGATGATTTGTTCCCTTGTGGTAGTGTCGGGTCATCACACCTACGCCTACCCGGTTTTTGTCAGAAGACCGAACCGGAAGAGCAAACCTAAAATAGTGAGAGTAATCAAGTCGGGCAGATTAAGATGGGCCGGACATGTGGCGTGAATGGGCAATGATAAGATCGTGCGTAGAATGAATCTTGACGGTAGACCAACGGGAATGAGATCGGTAGGACGGCCGCGACGGAGATGGGAGAACAATGTTAGGTTTGACCTTGAGGAGATCGGATCGGCTGGTCAAGCGTGGACGGAGAGTGCACAGGACAGGTAACAATGGCGGAGTCGATTCGGTGAGGTCATGAACTTCCGGGCTCCTAGAGGCCAATAAATAATAATAATAATAATAATAATACCAAACAATGGCACTGATAAACCTTCAGCATTGAAGATAGGATTCACTGCTGCAACCGACATGACACAGCTATCCAAACAATCATAAAACAGAATTCCAAATAATCATCGAACAGAATTACCAACACGATCCCACGACCCAAATGAAGTTACAGATAAAAGATTCCAGAAACAACAAAAGATGACTCTGGTATTATAAATAACAGAATTGTCGAATGAGAGTCAGGCTTCATCGAGTGACCCGTCCCGTCACATCTACTATCTTAAGTGTTTTTAAATATAGGTTAAGAAAAAGTTGTAAATAAAGTTTAAATTTTTGAATTAAATAAGAAACAATCTTATTAATTCGCGTCAAGTCTTCTGTCTTCCGAAGTAAACAAACGCATCATCACAAATGCGTCCGACTGTAGTGCAGTGATACCTATGGGACTCGCTCCGTAGTATGAAAATTGTGTCGAAGTGTACAGTGCGGGAAAACCGAATACCCTTACCATCCCTTGTGTCTGTTTTTCCTCTTTTTCGGACCTCTGTTGCGTCCCTCAGGCATCGATACTCCCGATTGATCTATAATCTTCGGCGAGTTTTTGGAGTTTGAGTAGCGTAATATTCGTCATGAAAGGGATGTGACTTCGATTACCGAACGGATCTAGTGGGGGACCTACTACAAGGCGATACCACCTGTAGTGGTTGCTTTCGCTCATCTATCACTGGTTCCAACTTGCATCCCTTCCTGAGGCGGTATTGGTTTTCTGTGTCGCAATTTTAATGGAACGGGAATTTCACGTCGATCTTGTAACATTCGCGGCCTAAGATGCAATTTCTCCTCTGTATTTGTCTACGTCTGTAACCAGTAACCATCAATCCTTGCACGTAGCGAGATTAGGGCAATAGCTAATACAGATATTTCTGATTTTACTATACCCGGTTATAGCTTAGTGCCTTTGTTTTTTCCACATCGTGGTGTAGCCATATATGGTACATGCGAAGTGATATTGCTTATCAGCTTCTGCCACAATATGGGCTCTATTCAAATTCAGAATTTAATTTCTTGTAGCTAAAACTTCACGTTCGTAGGCATATCATATATTACTCCTTCTTCACAGAAGCCCAAACTTGGATAGAAATGCACCCTTTAACGAATTTGATGGTCTATCTGATTCTATCGATAGGATTTTGACTCTATATCCGCACACTGAAATCGTTATTGTGGGTGATTTCAATGTGCATTACTCTCAGTGGCTTCGTCACTCCGGATACACAACACCTGGAGATCAGTATGTTCAATTTAACTCAAGTCGTCAATGAGCCAACACGGGTACCAAACATATATGGTCAGTCCGCCCACACACTGGACCTGGTTCTCACCTACCCCCCAAACAAATATACAATTGAAGTTTCTTCGCCCTTGGGCACTTCAAATCATTGTGTCGCGTCAGCTAAATTTCCTCTAACCAACAGCAAACCTAACGAGAAAACTAAAAAAAGAACGGTTCTATGAGAAAGCCAACGGGGAAGGTCTGAACGACTTTTTTTGGGAGGTTTAATTGGTCGTTATTTTTCCACAATAACGATGTTGACTCTATGGTGGACACATTGACAGATGCGATTCTACTTGGCATGCGAACCTTTATTGCACACAGGGTAAAGAGTATCAAACCCAAGAGAAATATGTGGTTCGATTCCGGATGCAGAGAAGCCATTAACACTAAAGAATTGAACTTCCGGTTGTATAAATCAAGCAGTACTAAAGAAAACCGGAAAATATTTAAGAGAGCTAAAAATGCCTCAACGCGCCATGACCTTGCCATGACCAGAGAGTTAGACAAAAAATACTACGCTCCCCCACACGTAGTAGAAACTTCTGGGTATTCGTGAAGAACATCCAAAAATCGGTCTCCTCAGCCATTCCTTCGCTAATAGTCGATGACAGATCAGTCACTAGTATAATAGAGAAAGCGACTCTACTTGCTGCACATTTGTAACCAACTCAACCCTGCCTTATACCCCATCAGTTCCAACTCAACTGAACCATAAGCGGCACACCATGTGCAAGATTCGCTTCCGAACGCGTACTGTTGCCCGGGCACTCAAGGAGCTAAACGCTAACAAATCCACTGGTGCGGATGGCATTCCCCCAATTTGCTTGAAGAGATGTTCCGCTTCACTCGCTAAACCAATGCGGAAACTTTTCCATTTGTCATATTATACTGGCCGTTTCCCAGATGTTAGATGGAAGTCAGCGCACATTCAGCCAATTCCCAAAGAGGGCGACAAATCGTCCCTCTCTTCTTATCGACCCACAGCACTAACTTCTATTCTCTCGATGGTAATGGAATCACTGATTAACCATCAACTTTTGAAATATTTGTACTCAAATGGCCTCCTCAATGAACGGCAATATGGCTTTCGTAGCAACCGGTCCACAGGAGATTTGATGGCGTACCTTACCAAAAAGTGGAGCCATTCCATCCACCACTTCGGAGAAAGCAATATTGTTGCCCTGGATGTATCGAAATCCTTCGACAGAGTTTCGCATCCAACCCTTTTATCAAAATTACATTCCTATGGGGTGGACAATTCCTTGATCCAGATACGAGGGTTGCCTCTTATGTTTCGGGATTTGGCAACCCTAGTGTTGCAATCCGGCAATTGACAGCTCTGTCGTAAAGTTGGACATTTTTGAGGTTATACGCACTCAGAACGTTTTGACATACGAGCGCTATTTGTGTTGTTTACAGTAACTTAAAAGATTCATCTCGGCCCAAAAATGGAATTAAATCGTCAACATTTTCGTGCGATTATTTTTTACAACTTTCGGCGTGGATTAACTCAGCAACAGTGCATGGATGAACTTAATTCAATTTTTGGCGATGAAGCTCCATCAAGGACCAGTGTTTATCGATGGTATGGTGAATTCAATCGTGGTCGTAGTTCACTCCAAGATGAATTTCGTGAAGGTCGTCCAAAATCAGTTGTTGTTCCGAAAACCATTGATGCTGTGCGCGAACTGATATTGGAAGATCGTCATGTGACCTATCGTGAGATTGAGACAACCTTAGTCGTTAGTGGGACCAGCATACATTCAATATTGCATAAACATTTGACTGTAAAAAAAATTTGTTCGCGTTGGATCCCACACAATTTGTCAATCGCCCAAAAAAAGGCTCGTGTCAATTGGTCGGAAGAAATGCTCAAAAAATACGGTCGCGGTGCTTCGAAACACGTCTATGACATCGTGAGAGGTGATGAATCGTGGATTTACGCGTATGAGCCCGAAAGTAAACAGACGTCGACTGTCTGGGTGTTTCAAGATGAGCCAAATCCAACAAAAGTTGTTCGCGCACGAAGCACTTCCAAGCACATGGTCGCCTGTTTTTTCGGAAAAACTGGACATGTCGCAACCGTACCACTAGAACAACGCAGAACAGTCAATTCTGAGTGGTACACAACCATTTGTTTGCCAGTTGTCTTCCAAGAAATCAGGAAAACCAACCGCCGAAGACGGATCACTCTTCACCACGACAATGCGAGCTTTCACACATCGGTTGCGACAACTGCATTTTTGAGCACCCAAAACATCGATTTGATGGGTCATCCGCCGTATAGTCCTGACTTGGCACCGAATGACTTCTTTTTTTTCCCGTACGTAAAAAACAAACTGAGAGGTCAACGTTTTTCGACACCTGAAGAAGCGGTTGCCGCATTCAGAATGCATGTGTTGGAGATACCTCAATTAGAGTGGCAAAAGTGCTTCGACAATTGGTTCAAACGCATGCAAAAGTGTATAGATCTTCATGGGGAATATTTTGAAAAACAATAAAGTGATTTTCGATGATCAATATTTGTTTTTGTTCTCTAATCCCGAAATATAAAAGGCAACCCTCGTACTATCTATACAGATGAAGATACTATATTTCTGGCCTTTCAATCCAAGTGGTTCTGGATGGTGTCAAATCTGCTTCCCATCAAATTAGTGCAGGTGTTCCCCAAGTTCCTGTACTCTCACCCACTCTGTTTCTGATCTTTATAAATGATCTCTTGTCCATGACCCACAACCCAATTTACACGTTTGCTGATGATAGCACATTGAGTTTCTCATAGTCGTACGAACATTCTCGGCCAAACTCTTCGAACGTCTTTAGCAACCAGCCGAATTCCGACTTCAACAATGGGGATTTTCTAACCGAGTAAAATTCAATGCCTTAAAAACTCATTGCTATCTCCTGTTTTCGAAGGCGAAAGTAAATACAGTCTCGATGAACGGCACTTGCATTGACGAAGCCAAGGAACTATCAAACCTCGGCACTCGTATTAATTCGACTCTTAATTGGGGCGACCACATTTTTGAAGGTGCGAAAAGTGCGGTCAAATGCATTGAGTTCCCTAAGAGATGCAAAAAATACTTCACTTCATCCAACCTGGCCACTATTTACAAGGCGTATATTCGTCCCAAAATGGAGTTCAACTCCCATATTTGGTCAGGCGCAATCAAAACTGCACTACACGTGGTCGGCAGGTTGCAAAAACAAGCCGTGAAACTTATTGGAGACGCAGTTGTAAGTCGATCAGTTCGGTCGTTAGAACATAGGCGCAACGTATCATGCCTATCTCTCTTTTATAGGTATTATCACGGTCGTTGCTCAACAGAACTTGCTCAATGTGTTCCGTCTCCTTAGACATTTTCCCGCAATACCCGTCAATCTATGAATGCACACCAATTCACATCGAAAGTCAATTTCAGGCGCACAAATAAACATAGAGAATCATTCTTTACCCGAACCACACGAATGTAGAATGCTCTATCTGATCATGTGTCTCCTCGCCGTTGTAATATCTAGGCATTTAAGACCAATGTACATCGATACCTCCTTTATTTTTACACTTCCTCTCCTCCCGCTTGCACTGTGCTCTGACATTTAATGGTACTCCAAAATCCCCTTTTAGCACGATGCTGTCAAACGGCAGCGACCCTCGTGAAGCCGTTTCATGGTCATCCAATCCAGAGCCACCTACGATCATGCATACACAATCTACGCATCCTCAGCATAAAGCACACACTCAACGTTTGGCTTTATTTACATCCTGACTTTCGGATCTCCGTAGTCGAATGTTTGTGTTAAATCTGAGGGCTCTGCGTCGTATCCCTTTCTTCTACTTCCCTCTCAATATAGCTGTTTTGCGTCATGATTTGATGCTACATGGGTCTTCCAATTTGCCTCGTGGTTGTGATGTGTACTTGTGGATGAGGTGAGTCTGGATAGTTCGGATGAGTAATCTACTTTATTTACAGTGGCGCGTATATAGCTTTGTTGGTTTTAAACCATAATTACGTTCAAATGATCGATTGGGAAATAAATATCAAGTAGAGTTCGTTGAACATGTAGAGAAGTATCCCGTTTGCTATCAGAGTGTCATAAGAAGATTCGTATTCCCTATGAATTTAATGAACTTTTCCGATTTAACTCCGTTAAACCGGTTGAGTTCCTTATTGACAAAATCAATCGAAACTTCTTCGTCAATTGTTCTTTTTCTGACAATGTTCTCGATTTCCGTCTTGCGTTATCCTAAATCACTACATATGTACCCTGTCTATGAAAATTATATCGAGGTCATTACTATATAAAATAACCGGAAACGCGTGCAATATTAGTCTTAAGATTCAAATAAGGGTTTTTTATTGTAGTTTTCCCTTAATTTATTATTTGTTATTCATTAAAATTGTGCTATTGTCATTATATAGATTTAAGATTATAGTTGTAAAGGAATTGCTATCCTAAATCTCTTAAGTACTAGTTGTAAAATATACCATAAATGTAATTATCTACCAAATAAAATTGAATTGAATTGAAAATTCCGATTTAACTTGATTATTCATTTTCATTCATTCATTCATTCATTCAACAACGCTAGTCAGTCAGTAAACTGCCTAAATCCAAACTGCTATCACGTAATATAAAGCTCCGTGTCTATAGAACCATAATCATGCCGATTATTCTATACGGATGCGAAACATGGGCTCTCACCACAAAACGGGTAGAAACCAAATTCCGCGTATTCGAGAATAAAGTTCTAAGTGGTATCTTTGGCGACAAATATGACGAGGACAATGCAGGAAACCCCACAACCACGAATTGGAAGAGCTATACCGCAAACCTACAATAGTGAGAGTAATCAAGTCGCGAAGATTAAGACGGGTCTGACACGTGGCCCGAATGGGCAACGATAGGACCGTGCATAGAATTCTTGACGGTAGACCAACGGGAAAGAGACCGATTGGGCGGCCGCGACGGAGATGGGAGGACAATGATAGGTTGGACCTCGAGGAGATCGGATTGGATGGTCGAATGTGGAAGGAGAGCACACGGGACAGGGAACAATGGCGGAGTCGAGTGGGTGAGGTCATGAACTTTCGGGTTCCTACAGGCCAATAAATAATATAGTTTTTTTTTTTTTTTTTTTTTTTTTTTTTTTTTTTTTTTTTTTTTTTTTTTATTAGACTTCTCTCGGGAGAGGCGAGCCTATAGCGTCGAGTGGGCGCCCCGAGATGCCATCAAATAACTGTTGCAGTTCTTTTTGAACAGTTGCAGGTTGTAACGCTCCGGGAACACTCGCGTGGGAAGGAAGTTCCACGGCTTCCCCGCTCTGTAACGAAACGAGTTCTGATACAGGGATGTTCGCGCTGTCGGGAGATGAACCACAAACGGGTGCGATCCGTCGGATTGTCTTGTGGAGCGCATATACACCGAATTGCGTGGAACAATGCCAAGAATCTCCGAAGAACAGCACCCGTGATAATATCTGTAAAACAGACAGAGGTCGGCCACGCGCCTTCGATGTGATAGCGACTGTAGTCCCGACGCCAGCGCCGAGTCCCCGATCAGGCGGATCGCTCGTCTTTGTACGCTTTCAAGTAGGTCGAGGGTATGTTTAGGAGCCGAGCTCCAAACATGAGAGCAATATTCGAGCGCGGGTCTAATTTGAATAGTAGTAATATACTCGTAGTAGTTCCGATTTAACTTACTTGCTCAAATAAATTCGCAGTCCTAGTAAATTCTCTGGGCTATATGCTCCAGATTCAGTATTAAGAGTCCAATTTCTACTCTTGCATTGCAACGTGTGTTATTTAATAAGTTGCCTTGTGCTCAGTGAATCGCCTGCCCGACTCTCTTTGTGATAACCGATTTTATGGTGCTGTCATATTTCTTCCGTCCAAGATGGATCGTTCCGGAGAGGGTGTTAAGCCAAAAGCGACTTTGTTCGTATCAGATTTACACAAGGACTATGAAAATCAAAGGGATGCTTCCTCGGCGAGATCTTCCTCTTTTCAAGGTTTACGGAAAGACACCCGGATTATCTCTCGCCCTTCTCAGCAACAGACTCATCTGAGTTCTACAGTCCAGGTAAGCGAGGTTTTTTTTTTTTAACAGCTACCTGCGAGGGCGATACATTTGGTGTAGCGATTTTCCATCTCGATTTGTAGTACAAAACATCCAAGCCTTCGAAATACGCCTCGGTTTCCGCGGCGACTTCCTCATGCCATCTGAATCTCTTTCCCTGAAGCCACCGCTTGAGGTTTGGGAACAGATAGCCGCTAGACGCCAAGTCTGGAGAATACGGTGAGTGAGCAACCAATTCAAGTCGTAATTGGTCCAATTTGGCCATCGCTTTCAAGGAGGTGTGTGACGGTGAGTTATCGCAATGGTACAGAACTATTTTCTTCATCATATGGGGCCGTGTTTTCTTTATTTCGTCGTTCAGTTTGCCCAATAACGCTGTATAATATTCTCCTGTAACTGTTCTTCCCTTTTGGATTTAATGGATGAAGATTATGCCAATCGCATCCCAAAACAAGAGAGGTGTCAGTGCGTTATCGTGATGGCACAGAACTTTTTTCTTCGTCATATGGGACTGTTTTTTCTTTATTTCGTCGTTCAGTTTGTCCAATAACACTACGGTACCCTTCTGCAGGTAATCGATGAAGATTGTGCCATGCATATCCCCAAAAAAAAAAAAAAAAACAGAGGCGATAACCTTCCGACAGAGCGTTGGTCTTTTGGTTGCTTTGGTCGGTTTTCGTTGCTTTCCCACCACACTACAGACTGCCCATTGGACTCAGGGTTGTGGTAATGGACACAACGTTTCACCCAGTGTCACAAAACTTCAAAGAAAGTACGCTCCGCTTGAATCATCAATGCGCTGTTTTTGGTCGATGATCAGCAAACGCGACACTCATCGCGCCGTTAGCTTTTTCATCTCCAAAAGATCTTGCAAAATGTATCCCGCCCGTTCTTTTGAGATGCCCACGGTTTCAGCTAACTTGTGTAACTTCACTTTACGATCACCCAAGACAATTCGATGCAATTGCCTTACGATTTCCGCACTCGTAGCATCTTTTGGCCTTTCAGAGCGAGGTGCGTCTTCGGTGCTTGTACGACCCATTTTAAGATCACTAAACCACCGATAAACTGTTGTTTTCGGAGGAGCAGATGTGGGCTAACATTTCTGCATCCATTGCAATAATTGCTTAAATGTTTTTCGCACCAAAAAACAATGTTCGATCAAGATGCGTTATTCCTGTTTTTCCAGTTTTTTTACGAAAGCGAAAGTAGCGTCATTCAAACGACTGTATTTTGTAAACCAAAGGACGAAAAGTCACGAAACATCATACATAAACTAGTGACAGATGAACCCCTCACATGAAATGGGTCATGTTCATTTTCTAGTGGCGCCACCTATTGGAAAGACCCGGGACTTTTCAGCCCATGTATTATATCACCGATCCAGCATTCGTCATTGGTTGTTTATGCCCAATTCGGTGATTTTGTGTAGGACAGTGCGCCGGTAAGATGCGGATGTGGAAACTCGACGGGATTTTTTCAGTCGATTTTGTGAATGCGCGGGCACATGAGATGTGTATTCGTTTTGTCGCGCTGATAACTCGCTATGGATGCTGTTTGAATTGAAATACAGTAACAACCAAACATATAATAAATAAAACAAAAGATTTCCTTGGCCACACAGAGAGTAAAAATAAATAAACGACAGTTTGAGAAAAGTACAATTGTGTGTTCTGCCAAAGCGAAACGCAAGAGTGGCCTCACTAGGTGAATCACAAGTTCACTCCTACGGTAGTACAAATCGTGAGTTGAACCTGTATACGTACATCATCAAATATGTTATTGATTGCATATGAATCCCAAGTGTAAGCTTTGCCAAAATATTTTCTTCTACCCTCTATTAAGAATACATAGAACGATGCGGTGCTTTGTCCAGTCGTCCGAGAAATCCAACCCCATTAC
Organism: Microdon myrmicae; assembly: GCA_963931805.1. NCBI lineage: Eukaryota > Metazoa > Arthropoda > Insecta > Diptera > Syrphidae > Microdon > Microdon myrmicae. Next base: position 68,173,875 of record OZ007496.1, on the reverse strand, counting down.
AGTCGGTAATCATTGCCAAAAAGAGTAGCTGTGACAAGAGAACAATTCTTTTCCGATTCCTACCAGTCTTATTTTTGCTGCCTCAAGAATCGCCTTCCGGCAAAACACAAGGCTTCAAAAATCCGACGCGCGGTGTATATTTTTGATGCCAACTTTCTTGGTCCATTGTGCTTGTAACTTGTATCCAGTTTGTAATCCACCTTCAGTATCTGCGTCATTTTAAATTACCATTTCATTCTTCGGTTAAATACCTGATGTTACGGTAAAATTTATATACCCACGGGCATTTTATAGCATCTCGCTGCCAACAGTTAGTTCATGGTCAACGCGAAAAAACGTATAGGGTTGCGCAACCACACCCCCGTAGTTGCCAAAAGTGGACTTATCCACCGAAGGGCAAATAAACCGGAAACATTTTGTTGGCTCTGGAAATTTATTAATTCCCAGAACATTTTAGCCGCAAAACAAACAAAAAGCAAAACACAAAAAAAGAAAAGAAAAACAAAACAAATACTGAATAGTCGGTCAATCTGAATTCGAAAATAAAGGAAGTATCTCTAACGGCTTCACTTACCATCCTCTTTGTTGCTGTCGCTAGCAAAAGAACAAAACATGCTGAACCACAAACGGGAGGCAAGCCTACTCTATAATAGTGATTGAGAAAATTAAAGAATGTCAATGGAACAGCGGAACAAGTACTAAATGCCTGCTATGAGGTGTGGGTAGAAGGAAGGCTTAAAAACTGATAAAGCCATTCTGTCTTCGAAGAAAATAAACGGCTGCAGTAGTGGGAAGGGCCTAGTATAATGACTACAACTTGAAGAACTAGCTTTCAATGGATACCAAGAACGGCAAAATGGGGTAGACGTGTCCTGGCTGTGAGGGGAATATCAATGAGCAATTTATGGAACAGGCTGTCGAAACTGTTGTGGAAGTGTAACTGAGCTACCTAATGATTTGTTCCGGTTAACGATATTGGAGTATGGAAATGTTTTTGAAGAAAGGAGGATTTAAGGTGATGGGTGTTTAATATTTAATTAGTGACGAGGAGAATTTAGCAACATTTTGTAGTCTGAGTACCTCATCCTCCGTTTTGGTATAAATTTGGCAGTTCATTTTTAGTTATTAAATTTCAGCGAAGTAATGACTTGCAGGAGTCAAGTGCGTAGTGACAGAACTAATTAATTAAATGGATCAGCAAGGACCTCGCATCGTGGCTAGTACTTATTCAGAACACCACCGAAATATAGCACGATAAGAACTATTACATATTATTCCCTGTAAATGTACCAAAAATTATAATGGACAGTCGATGTCCTTTCTTTGAATCTTCAGTGGACGGTAATCTCCAAAATCCAGCGATAGTTGGCCAAATAAATGCTCCAAAAATAAACAAAAACACGAATCGTATTGAAACCCGCCATCCTCAAATACTTACTCATTGGAGCCGACCCATACAATGCCGGGATTCACTTAACGAAAATTCCCCTATGCTGGTTAATTTTTGGGTTGATTAACACACACGTTTTTTATGAATCATCATCATCATCGGCACTACAACCGGGAACCGGTCTTGGCCTTATTTAGCAAGTCCTGAGGCTTGTTAAATTTTCCATAATGATTTATTTTGTCTGGGCAAGGTCATTAGTCTTGCGCCAGTTTTTTATGAATATATTCGTAAAATATGTATGTAATAAAATCATAGAGTTCAGGGCGCAGATTTGGAAGAACTCTACAATGGCACGAAAATAAACATCACTCATGGGGTAAAAGTGACACAAAAGGGGGGGTGAGGGAACGATACCAATAAGATAACCAAAAATATCTTTGGTTTGTTGACCACGAATGGACAGAACCACAAGTTACTGGAGATCTCGATATCCATATCACAAAGTAATCATGCGCCGGCGATCAATCAGGAATTGTATGCAAATATTCATTCAAAAATCGTGGTCAAACAAAGAATTTTATACATGCGATGCACACAGGTAACATAACATACAACAGAGCCATCACCGTTCTTCATGAAAGGCGGAGCAAAATGAGCCTATATGGAACGATGGTGATCTATATGGATTGAATATTAATGTGCGTTTGTTTCGGTAACGTTCATCTGATAAGCCTTGGTTTGATAAAAAATGCGAGCAGATTACAGCGGCCAAAAATAGAGCTTTTAAGCAATGGCGCTCCAATCCCACCGATCTTAACAGAACGAATTTTGTTAGAATCAGAAACGCGTGCAACCAGGCGATTGACACCACGAAGAAAGCTCACAACGACAGAGTGACCAATAAACTCCTTCGGTGCCCGACTGGTTCACGCTCCTTCTGGTCAATGGCAAGAGCTGTCAGCAGTAACTTCGCTTCCTCCTCTTTCCCTCCGTTGGTGACAGACAGCGGGACGTTAGTCACAAATTCAAGGGATAAAGCTAATGTGTTCCTGTATTTATTTTCCGCGAATTGAAACCTTGATCTCGGTCTTTTAGACCACCTGTGTGGCCGGTACGGTCTTCCATGCGGGATGTGAGATTTCGCCCACGTACTATTCAACGCATTCTACGTGAACTGGAGTGTAGGAAGGCAACTGGCCCGGACGGAATACCACCAATAAGAACTTTGCTCCAGAACTATGGCCGGTTCTTGGCAGACTCTTTCGCTTATCTTATGCACGGAGGACGTTTCCTGCCTGCTGGATAATCGCTAGAGTTCAGCCAATCCCAAAGACGGGAAAAAGTGTCTCCCACAAAATTACCGCCCGATAGCACTACTGTCTATGATATCTAAGGTGATGGAAAAAGTCATCAATACAGAGTTAGTTAAGTATTTGGAGTGCAACGGACTTCTGAATGAGTGTCAATACGGATTCCGTGGTAGGCGGTCCACGGGAGACCTTTTGACACTTATAACCGATATACGGGCATCTGCGATTGAACGGCATGGTGAGTCAAGGGCGGTCGCATTGGATATCTCCGAGGCTTTTGACCGCGTCTGAGACGGGGCATTGCTGAGCAAACTTCGTTCATATGGAATTTCCCAGCAGCTTTGCGACTGGACGAAGAGTTTCCTCGAAAATCGATCGATCCGGGTTGTTGCGGACGGCAACTGTTCTGATCTGTGTCCTGTTAATTCGGGGGTGTCTATCTGTGCTCCAACTTTTTGCTTCAAATAAATGATTTGTTGAAGACAACGTATAACAAAGTGTTCAGTTTTTCGGATGATAGTACGCTTGTTTTCTCTTTTTCGAATGTTCGGCCGATTGGTGCATCTACGTCGCACCAGTTGAGATGTAGACAGATTGACTCTCTGAATCGGGATCTGGATAAAGTCCTGCAGTGGGGAAGGGCTAATCTCGTCGACTTCAATGCAGCGAAGACATAATATACAACATTCACAAAGAAAAGTGGATAATCGGTACCACAGCTGATGATGAATGGCGGGGCCCTCGAGGCCGGGGGAAGCTTGAAATTGGTCGGCGTCACGCTCTGTGGGAATGTATCATGGCATAAACACGTGTTGAACATCGCCAGGTCAGCCTCAGGACAACTGAGCTATCTTTTTAGAGCCAAGAAATATTTTACTCCGGCTCAACTTCTTCTCCTATATAAATCCCAATTAGACCCGCGCTCGAATATTGCTCTTATGTTTGGAGCTCGCCTCCTAAATGTACCCTCTACCTACTTGAGAGCAGACAGATACGAGCGATCCGCCTGATTGGGGACCCGGCGCTGACGTCGGGACTACAGGCGCTATCATATCGAAGGCGCGTAGCCGACCTCTGTCTGTTTTACATATACTGTCACGGGGACTGTTCTTCGGAGATTCGTGGTATTGTTCCACGCAATTTGGTTTATATGCGATCCACAAGACAATCCGACGGATCGCACCCGTTTGTGGTTCATTTCCCGGCGGCGCGAACATTCCTGCATCAGAACTCGTTCCGTTACAGAGCGGGGAAGCTGTGGAACTCCCTTCCCACGCGAGTGTTCCCGGAGCGTTACAACTTGCAACTGTTCAAAAAGAACTGCAACAGTTTTTTGATGGCATCTCGGGGCGCACACTCGACGCTATAGGTTCGCCTCTCCCGAGAGAAGTCTAATAAAAAAAAAAAAAAAAAAAAAAAAAAAAAAAAAAAAAAAAAAAAACGTCGCACACAGAAGTAAAAAGTAAGAACTAAGCAGAAAGACGCGATAAGTACGGAAGCGATAAGTAAAGAAATCTTTAAGTGTACGGTAAAGGTATCGGTTGTTATTAACGGACTAATAAAGTGTTAGATTAATTCAAAGTCGATTTAACGGCTCTTATTTATTAAAAATAATTAATCCAGCGAACCCTAAGCTCGCTACAATATTGATCCAAATGGCTATGCAGACTATTATTCATTATATTATGTAGATCAGCACGGGTAGATAGGTTAACATTTCGATTAATATGAGTTTATAAGACGCATGAACTATATGTAGGTCTATATGGATTTATAGGGAACAATCAATAAAAGACTATAAAACATATGGCCAAATGTATATCGCTGTAGGTTTATGGCATTTTGAGAGTTATTAAAGAACTTGATTCGAACCAACACTATGAAAAAGTTAGAATCAAATTATGAAAATGTTTCGAACCAACACTATGAAAATGTTAGAATCAAAGCAGGCCGCATCCGCTCATGGTCTCGAGCATGCGAGGATGTTGCAACCTAAGTTGTAGATTGTTTCGTTGATGCCCAGGTGTCCGGCTCTGATGATTTTTTTTATTCTATTTCGGTGCTTTATTCTTCACTAAGATTGCTTGTAGGTTTGTGTCTGTTGAAATCGTCACATTACTTCCTCCCCAGTTAGTACGATTACTTTGTGAGAAGCGACAAAGAAGGTTGAGCGATAGAGCAACAGAGTGAATAAGTGACGTAAAGTCAGGAGTTTGCTATGAGAGAGTATTTTCTTGTATACACAGATCACGTCGGGATTACGAGTTACAACATTTTGCAAAGTAGTGAAGAACGGGATTCGGATCCATGCTATAGAAAGGTTAGAACGAAAGCACAAATGCCCCAAACCGCGAGCAGATGCATGCGAGAATGCTTGAACTCGCTACTTAAGCTGTGGATTACTACGTTAATTCTTTCCTTCACGTCTCTGTTGACTGCTTTTTTTTGTTTGATTCTCGTTTGGTGCTGTGTTCCAGATAACAATTGCGTAAGCCTAAATTTCTGTTGGGATCGCCACAGATTTATAAAAATAATCACATGTGGATCAATAGTGATCCACATAAATAGAACAGCTAATCAGTATGGAACTTGGGAGTTCTGTTTAGACAAATATATATTATTAGATTTTCTCAGCTTGCTCCAGAATGTGTTTAAATGAGAATTGGAAAACTTGGAATATACGATATTTTTACACTAACGCGCGCACAAAAGGGGCATTTGAAGTACCCTTAAAAGTCAGCACTGTGCGGGTGGAAGTAGATAAGGAAAGGAGGTGCCGATGTTCATTGTTCTTAAATGGCTGGGTATTACAACGGCAAGGAAACACATGATCAGGTAAAGCATTCCACATTCGTGTGGTTCGGCTGAAAAAGGACTCTCTATGTTTATTTGTGTGCCTGCAGTTGAAGTTGTGGATCGTAGAGCGCACAATATTAATTCAAATGGTTCTATGAGGAATACTATTCTCTATGGACGCTGAATCAATGTGGCTTTATATAAACGATTTGGAGTCTATAAGAAATATGGGGAAATGTTCAGGGATATGAAATATGAATCACTGGGTGTTTGTATTGAACAATGTCAATCGATGTTGAGCCACATGGAACAATGTCGATTCATATAGATTTAGGTAGAATGGAATTCATTACGGAAAAAGGATCAATATGATTATGGAATGTATAGATTCAAATAAGGGTTTTTTCTTGTAGTTTTCCCTTAATTTATTATTTATTATTCATTAAAATTGTGCTATTGTCATTATATAGATTTAAGATTATAGTTGTAAATGAATTGTTGTCCTAAAACTCTTAAATACTAGTTGTAAAATATAAATGTACCATATTATCTACCATAATCATGCCGATTGTTCTATATGGATGCGAAACATGGGCTCTCACAAAACGGGAAGAAAACAAATTCCGCGTATTCGAGAATAAAGTTTTGAGTGGTATCTTTGGAGGTAAATATGACGAGGAGGCAGGACAATGGAGGAAACTCCATAACCACGAATTGGAAGAGCTATATCGCAAGCCTACAATAGTGAGAGTAATCAAGTCGCGAAGATTAAGATGGGCCGGACACGTGGCGCAAATGGGCAACGATAGGACCGTGCGTAGAATTCTTGACGGTAGACCAACGGGAAAGAGACCGGCCGGACGTCCACGACGGAGATGGGAGGACAATGTTCGGTTTGACCTTGGGGAAGTCGGATCGAATGGTCAGGCGTGGAAGGAGAGTGCACAGGACAGGGAACGATGGCGGAGTCGAGTCGGTGAGGTCATGAATTTCCGGGTTCCTACAGGCCAATAAATAATAATAATAATAAATAAATAATAATAAATAATACAAATTGAATTGAATTGAAAATTAAAGAATGCGGATCAATATGGGTTTATATGGAACAACGTTGTTTAATATTTGTCTATAAGAAATATGGAAAAAGGGTGGATCTATATGAAAGGTGGATCACCGGGTATTTGTATTGAAGGACATCAATCGTCGTGTGTTTAATTCTGTAAAAGAATCATGTCGCTCCGTATGAATGTATGTGGAGTATTATAAACTATGGAATACATATCAGAATGAGATTAAATGGAACAATGTTGATCAATGTAAGAAATACGGAAAAAAGTGGATCCATAAGAAATGTTAACCACTGCTATCTTGTATTGAATAAAGCCAGTCAACGTATTTCTATATGGAACAATATCGATACATATATACCATGCAAACTGGATCAGTGCGGGTTTATATACAATTACAATTGTGATCAATATTAGTCGATATGAGGTATGAACAAAATGTGTATCCATATGGATTCATAGACAATGTTGACAATCAATATACAAAACACATGGATGCACGTAGGTCGGTAGCGGTCCTTTTCAATATGGAATTGGACAAATATGTATTCTTAGATTTCTTAGCTTGCTCCGGAATGTGTTTAAATGACAATTGAAAAAAGGTGGGTAAATACTTGCCGAACCCCACAGGTCTATACGTTTTTTTTTACACTAACCCGCGCACAAAATGGGGGTTCCGAAGTACCCTTAAATGTCAGAGCACAGTGCGATCCGAAGGAGAGAAGTCGATAAAGAAAGCAGGTATCAATGTACATTGTTCTTCAATGCCTGGACATTACAACGACGAAGATACACATGATCACGTAAAGCATTCCACATTCCTGTGGTTCGGCTAAAGAATGACTCTCTATGTTTATTTGTGCGCCTGAAATTGACTTTCATCGTGAACTGATGCGCATTCACAGATTGATGAGTATCGCGCGTAAATGTCTGAAAAGGCCGAACACCTTCAGCAAGTTCATCGACCGACGACCATGCTAATACTTATAGAAAAGAGACAGACATGATACGTGGCCCCTATATTCTAACGACGGAATTGATCGACTTACAGCTAGGTCCTTAATGAGCTTCCATGCTGGTTTTTGCATCCTATCGAGCACGTGTAATGCAGTTTTTAATGCGTCTATCTATTCAATCGCTTGGGGTGAGTTTTCCCGAGAGAGAACGTGTTTCTCTCGTGGTGAAAACAAGGAAGAAAGACTTGGCAATGTATGTGTATGTGTGAGTGAGGATCACATTGGTTTTTTTCATACACAAGGCCATGGGAACGAACCTGAAACAAAGAAAGGAAAAAGGGATCGTGGGGATCTTTGTTTATGTGAGAAGGTTACTGGGAAACGAATCCAGAACTAAACCAGTTGCAACTCATTTGATGGTAGGTGCATTTGGGATACTAGAATGATTGAATTGTTTGCGTATCGTCAGAATGCCTGATGAAGGACAGCGGTCTTTTGTTTACTCATGGTATGAGTTCGTGAAATAGTCTCGACGTGGATGGTGCTACTTACATGCAGCTGGTGTTGGACTATTTATCGCTGGCTAAAAGGGTCGACAGCCGATGTGTGCATAGATAGTTTTTATGTACACATATTGAGGCTGGGATTAGCCAACTCAAGGGTAAGATTCCCTGATATGAGGTCGTATGATATGCGAACCGATGAATTTTATTACAGGGAATTTATGATAAGGTAAGAAAGAACTCTTACAGGAATTGTATGCGAAGAGATGCAAGAAAAGGTAAGAATTCTTTTACTGAAGCTTTTTAGATTATGCCTTAGATAAACCTAGGAGCGTAATGCATTTAAGGTGCTAATGCGAAAGCATTAGCGAAATTATGTGATTGGATGGTAGTTATGGGGTTTTTTTAGGTAAGTGAACCGTAGGGTTTGGCGGAACCGCCACGAACCAATGCTTAACACATCGGGCTACTGGCCGTGTGTACGAACTCGATTTCTAAACTCAAGTATACTCAACTGATGTGGATTTGTTGTGTCATCGCTATGATATACGGCTCTGATGTATTTTCTTATTCGATTTTCGTTCGGTGTTCTTCACTATTCGCTTGTGTATTGTGTGTGTATCTGTTAGAAATGCCACAAACCCATGCTACGAAAAGGTTAAAACCAAAGCAGAAACGCATCAGGTGTCGACCTTGTTTATGTGAGGTTGTCTCAACTTACTGCTTAAGCTGTGGATTGCTGCGCTAATGCTCTAATATTCCGTTCTGATAATTGTTTTCGTTTCTATTTTTGGGATTATGTTCTTCACTACGGTGTGGTTTTGTTGGAATCGCCACAGATTTGTACAAATTACCAAATATGGATTACTACAGGGGTACACGGAACAACTAATCGGCACTAAATTTGCGAGTAAGTTATATTTAGACAAATGTATGTTATTTGGAATTTGTCGAAAATGTCGAGAAAATTATGGAAAAAGAAGAACAAAAGCCGTTTGAACCATTTGAATAAGACAGCATACATACAAAAAATCTCGATGTATGGGTGCCACACGAGTTAACCCAAAAAAAACCTCATGGACCGAATTTCCATCTGAGAATTGCTGCTGAATAGCAACAAAATGGACCCATTTCTAAAGCGGATAGTGATTGGTGATGAAAAGTGGGTCACTTATGCCAGCGCCAAGCGAAAAGCTTCGTGGTCGAATGGCGGTGAGTCGGCACAAATCGTAGTCAAGCCAGGATTGGCGGTCAGGAAGGTTTTGCTGTGTGTTTGGTGGGATTGGCAGAGAATCTTCTACTATGGCCTATTCCCCTACGTCAAACTTTTAATTGGCAGAGAATCTTCTACTATGGCCTACTCCCCTACGTCAAACTCTTAATTCGGGCGTGTACTATCAACAATTGAAGCATTTGAAGGAGGTAATCGTCCAGAAGCGGCCAGCTTTGGCCAATAAGAGAGGAAATGTGTTCCATCAGAACAACGCCAGGCCACACACATCGATAGTGACTCACCAGAAGCTCCGAGAGTTAGATTAGGAGGTTCTTATGTAATCAATTTACAGTCCGGACCTGCCACCAAGTAGTTTCCACCTGTTCCTGTGTATGGCGAATGATTTTGCTGGTGAAAAATTCACCTCAAGAGAGGCTTGTGCAAATCGATTGTCCCAGTTTTTTGCCAATAGGCACAAGGGTTTTTATGAGAGATGCATAATGAAATTACCTTCGACATGGCAACAAGTTGTCGAACAAAACGGTGCATATTTGACCTAAATCGGATCAATCTAACTATGCTAAATAAAGCTTCATCCAAAAATAATGAATTTCTTTTTTTCTACACCTATTATTACAAAGATTTTAACTCTAACCCTGATAGGTATCATGTGAAAATTACAATTTTTAAAATAGGAACATATAATAAGTTAATCAGAATAGAGCCCACGAAGACGTGGTATAGTTTAACAGTCTATGTTAGATGTAAATCAGTCTTCTAAAATTATAAACCCCAAAAGGTCGGAGTTAGTTCATTTTTTTTAAGTAGTATCGGTAAAATAAGTAAATGTTAACAGTGTGAAAACTAATTGGCGCGTAATGTTTAAAAAATACATGTGTCACGCAAGTGCTTTCCAAACTGTAGACAGAAATGTAAAAGAATTCCTCACAATGTTTTAGTGAACGTTGAGAATCAGCATAGGAACCAGGCTTTTTAAATTCGGCGAAACTTTAGTAAGTATTGATGATAACAATTCAGTATGAGTTAAAGATAAAAATTTAAAGAAATGCAGAGTATCACTTAACAAGAGGAACAAATATAAAAAATAATTAAAAAAGTAAATAAAATTTCACAATATAAAAATTATTCCCCACATTAGTTTTTCAAACTTGAAATTTTGGTAAGGTTCAGAATATTACGTAGAACATGGAAGTAATGAAACGGTTGTACTTACGTTGGTGGAAAGTTGACTTGATAAACTCATAACTTGATCCTTTGCATCAGCTAGTTCCCGCTTTAAACGACGAATTTCATTTGCCTGCCGTTCTTCTGCTGAACCATATAGTGAACTTCCACCGGAGAGTAAAGATGCAGCACTTCCGTGAACTGTAAAATTAAAAACAGTTTAATTAAACTCATATAATCGATTCTAACCCTAACATACCATCATCGTTCTTTTTAGGATATGTCAGCCGGTGGCAACCGGATAAATTTACAGTTCCACCATGTGTTGGTGACAGAGGTCCACCGAAACCTCGATTAATTGGCGTTGGCGATGTAGGCTGACTCCAAGCAACCGATCCTACGGCATTGCTTCCCATTTGCTGATGATTTCCTACTACTGATACGCCAGGGCCACTATTTGGTACGCCAGATACATGTCCATTGCCAACGGACGTCGCAGTACCAACTGGAAGGCAGTAGTATGGTTCAATTTCAACATCTTGCCCTCGGGTCAGCATAGATGGATAAATCTTTTCGGATTTTGTCGACCTGCTAACGGAATATTAAGTTAAGATGGTTAAGAAATATTTTTAGAAATCATTCAAAATAAAATATATGACAATGGAAGATTGAACAGGTGCATTCCATAAAAGCGAAAAACAAAGATGGTAAAGATGGTAAAGAAAGACTTAAAAAATATTACATATATATATGTAATATTTTTTAATGTCTTGGCGTTATTTAGCAAGTTCTGAAGCTTGTTAAATTTTCCATAATGATTTGTTTTTTTCCGGGCAAGGTCATTAATCTTGCGCCATATATATATATATATATATATATATATATATATATATATATATATATATATATATATATATATATATATATATATATATATATTATATATATATATATGTATATATATATATAAAATAATTTTCTCCGGGGGACAAATAACTCTTCGATCATTGAAACTGCAATGAAAAAATAATCTTAGCACTGCCGGAGCTTCACAATAATATTTGTGCGTATAACGAGGTAAGCAATCTAGATCAATTGAAGGACATAAGCAAAGTTGTTGTGATGAATATGAAAGCGGACTAAGTCCGAAAACGAATAACGATTACTCTCCCTCTTTCTCGTTCTCTCATTCTGCCGCTAGAAGCCCACATGCACACCCAAACGACCTCTCATTCCAGTCAAGTGACACTTATGAAGGGGTCCAAAGGACGATGGGTGCTCAGAACCGAAAATTAAATTGAACTATTTACGTAGCACCTCTACAGTGTTTAAATCACATAACATCCATAACAGTATTGATTTCTCTCTGTCAATTGACATTAATGCCAATGGTAAGACTTATAGTCTTTTAATTATGAGGGAAGGAATCCGGGGTATCTTCGGCTCATTGAGATGCAAAAAGTCAGTGGGAATAGATGGAGTACCTAACATCGTACTCAAGAACCTGCCCCCAATGGCAATAGATATATACACGGTCCTGTTTAACAACGCGTTGAATAATGCATATTTTCTCGCGCGTTGGAAAATGGCAATCATACAGACTATCCCAAAAAGGGCAAAGACTGTACAAACCCAATGAACATGCGTTCGATAAGCTTACTCCCAAGCATCTGTAAAGTACTCGAAAAAACCATTAACAAATCTCTGCTAAAATGGGTGGACGATAACAACATTATTCCAAATAACCAGTTTGGCTTTAAGACAGGTCATGAAACCACACATGCCACAGCTAAACTGGTCTCCGACATACAATGGAATAAATGTAAGAACCAATGCACAGGTGCCTGTCTGATCGACTTGGAAAAAGCCTTTGATACCGTCTGGATCGAAAGGTTATATTACAAACTGCTCAGACAGTGCATATATAAGCCTTTACTATATGTACATGTACCTAACGATATGTTAAAGGACAGGAGGTTCGTTGTCAAAAGTGGTAATGTGACCTCTAATACAACGTATAATATCAAGAATGGCTTGGAACAGGGAGCGGTACTTTCTCCGATTCTTTTTAACATTTACATTAGCGACTTATTAGATTCACTTCCACAGGCTATTGCGTACGCAGACGATCTCATAATTCACAGAACAGCTCCGAAAGTTGGGATCATAAATAGTTTACTACAGTGAGACTTCAACAACGTGCAGCGCCATTGCGACCACTGGAAATTTAAGATTAACTTCCAGAAATGTGAAGCCATTCTATTTAGAACCCCATTATATAAAGTCACAAACGACACAAGAAAAAACTGACGAAAGTTAGTTATCGTGGGACCGCATGGAGGTAAACTGGAAACCAAGAGTGTAGTTAAATACCTTAGCATCTGGCTAGATCAATATCTATATTTCAACAGACATGTAGAGGTTGCTTTGGCCAAAGCTAGGAAACCTTTTGCTATGACAAGGAGGCTATTTCGCAGTCGCCAACTTGACAGTAGGGTAAAAGTTATATGCTACATGACGCTAATCAGGCAAATGCTGATATATGGTTGTCCAGTACGGTTTAACATAGGACCAAATTTGATGAAAAAGATTCTGGTGTTCGAAAGGAAGTGTCTCAGAAGTTGTCTCAGAAGTTGTCTCAGATTATATCGAACACCGGAATCGGACTATAAAAAGTATTATTCAAATGAGACTTTATATAATGAAGCCTACATAAATGTGGTGGATAATTTTATGATCAAATTAATCAGAGGACATAGAGAGCAATAAGCTGGTCCAATGACCTAATCTTTGGGGCTTATTATCCAAATACTCTGTACTTTGAGAGCATGTGTCGCAACGGGTTTGTTCCACAAGAGCGGTGCTTTAATTTGGACATGAATGGGCTTATAGTGTTTGCGACGAAAGTGAAGAGCGTGTGATTCGAACCGCCGCTAGCAGGGTTAGAATCACTAAAAGATTGAACCAAAGCTCAACGCATCAGGTCACTGCCGCATGTATGAATTCGACTTCTCACGTACACTCAACTGATGTGGAATTGTTATGTTATCGCTATAGTATACGGCTCTGATGCTTTGCTTAATCAAATATACTTTCGGTGTTCTTCACCATTTGGTCGTGTATTGTGTGTGTATCTGTTAGAAACGCCACAGGTTTATAGAGGATGGATCCGAAATCCCGCTGATCTATCATGTAGGTAGATCATCCGTAGACGGGCGATTGTGCTACGGCCGGTAGTCACGCGCACCGAAGTGGAGCTCTTGAGCTTCAATAGGGTTATCTTCCAAAGAGACTGGGACGATAATATTAAACAGCACCAACAGTTCTGGTGGTAGAATGGCACTTTAAGACCTGATTACCAATGTAGGTAGAATCACTGCATTATCAGCCAGCTGACACAGACTTAACTTTTCTAGAATTAAGGTAGCATAGGATTTAAGTTAAGTTCTATTAAGTAAATTAAAAAAAAAAACTTTTTAAGGAAAAACAGAACAAAAAATTGGCACAACGTTATTCGAATTTTTCTTTGTTAGACAAATAATCACAACTAAAGCCACAAATAAAGTCCTGTCGCCTAAAGGCAAATTGCAGAATAGTCTTATTATGTTGGGCTTCGAGCGTCTGCGCAGAACCCATAAGTTATAATATAAGATAATTAAGCTAGAATTTAAGCATTTTCTGTCTAGGATATAAATTAGAAACTAAGAATATAAAACGAAATAAAAAATGTTGCAAACATGAAAATGAAAGCATTGATTTTTCACCTTAGTATCATATTGAGCAAATATTTTCACTAGTGACTTCAATGGAGATTGCTCATGTAATCGATAAAAAAGTGAACCACAAAAAAGCACTGGGGATGATGAATTCTCATCCGGCTTACTCAAAGAATTAGCTCAAGTAGCTATCTTTACCAGGAATATGCATACGTTTTTTTTCGGTTTCTTTGGCAAACAAATACGTAATCATGTAGAGATATTAGTTATTTTATCGGCTTCCACACATTTCGCCCATCTTTCAGGTAATTTATGAATAGCATATCAGAAAAACTGCTTATCTTTCGCGGCTACCATTCGTCGAGCCATTTTGCAACTTCCTCGAAATCGGTGGTGCAGAAGGATGTCTCAACCAGGTGTCTTACACTAGTTTTGCTGTGTGCTGCGTACTTTTCGCTGGCGCCATCTCTTAGTTAAACCGGTAAAAACGTATGCATACACCTGGTGTCGATCTTCCCCATTGATCGTAAATGTCTGCTGATTGTTTCTTGGGACACATGTAATGCTTCTGCTAATTGCCGGAGGGGGGGATACACGGCAAAGTCTCTGCTTTCAACCCGGCGAAGGCGAGGACCATCTTTGTCCCTGTTCAATCCAAGTTGGCATGCAGTCTCCACGTGACACCCCTGGGTAGCTACTTTGGCACCCAACAAATAGTGAACCAATGCATACAGCGACATCCAGAGAAAGGTTAAAGGCTAATAACCTTGCCCGGAAAAACAAATTATTATGGACAATTTAACAAGTCTCCGCTAAGGACTGGATACCAGTGGAGAAGGCTTGCCAAAATAGGTCAAGACCGGATCCCGGTTGTAGTGCCGATGATGATGTATTGCCGTTGAGTTTGAGTTGGATCATCATGCAATAACTCCTGTAATTGCTCGTCTTCACATTTTTGTGGTCTACCAGAGCGCTAACTGTCTTTCACTTTGAAATCACCACTTTTAAATTATCGAAACTATGTCTCACATGTTCTAATTGATGGAGCGTGTTCACCATATGTTTCTACCAGCAAACTATGACTTTCAACAGCCCATTTCTTTTAATTAAATAAGAAAAGCGATGGTTGCCGCAAATGTTCTTTTTCAGGCACAAAACTCGATATGATCACTGAACGATAAAACAAAGACGCTAGTTTTGGGCGGACTCAACTTGTGTGTGTTTGTAGTTATATGTCAGACAAACAAAATGAAATATGTTTCTAATTAGTACGCTGCGTCCATTTCGCTGGCGCCATCTCTTAGTTAAACCGGAAAAAACGTATGCATACCCATGCTATATTGCCGTATTTGTTCAACACCAACGTGCATCGATGACTCCTTTCCCTTATCCACTCCCTCCCTTTCTACTCGCACTGTGGTCTGGCATTTAAGAGTGCTTAAAAATTCCCCTTTGTGCACGCGTTTGTGTGAAAAAAGCTCGTAATCGCCGCTGCGGGTTATTTTGTAACTGTTTGCGATATAATTCCTCAAGCGACTCACACCAATATTCCTGACCTTTGATTTAGTTTCAGGAAAGTATCACACATAGATCAGGTTCACCATGTGAAAAAGTTTTCCTGCCCAGTAGACTGCGTTTTTATAGACGCGTGCCAAGCAATCCGCAGGGTGAGGTATTGGGGTCTCGTTCTTCCAGCAAACTATTGTCAACTACTCGAATCGTACCTCTCTGATGTATGAATATTCAACACACGAGGGAACTTGCTCACATTTGCATCCAGAAGAAGCAGATCTGTCTTAAGAAAGTGTCATGGAATCTCCCCACCACCAACTGTACTCAACAGACATTCTAACAACAAAAAATATATTCATAGCTACCTCTGCGAATGATACGATTTTCATGTTATCTGATGATAATTAAATCAGCTACTGAACAATCGCAACAGGCATTCGACAGATTCACCCAATGTACCTCTGATTGGAAGATTAAGCTCAACGAGAGGAAATCTATTTATGTAACACTTACGTTGCGGCAAATAAATAGCAAATTGAACTCGTAGCCAAAGTGTTGTGCAAGGTGCGCGTAAAAGATAAAATAAATATTAATTAAACCCAAAAATAGGGTGTAACTTGTATAAAACGACAATGCGCCAAGTGCTTGTCTAAAACTCTCGTTGAAAACATTCGTTCGCCGGTCGTCCACACAAATTTACAATATTGTCGCGTACACGTGTGTGCTGACGTGTCTACCGCTGTGTATATACCGAACGGCCATTAAAAAACTGTGCGTGTGTTAATGTGTATGCGTGTGAAAGCAGATGTTCTCTGCATGCTGCTTCACAAATAAAACAATTAAATTAACGGTCGAAACAAATAATGGAAAAAAGAAAAGTAATGCTAAAAGTAATTTCAAAGAGGAGGCCCAAAGCCCAGCCAAACCTCCTTGCCAAACGGCATAAAGCTAACCCAACCAACAAAGAAAAAACTCGCAGAGAAGGAATGACCACTACTGACAAGCCATATTATTCCGGAGAAGGGAATAAATTTAAAGAACTGGCAACTGAAGACCACAAAACCAGCAATACTGAAATGAGTGACAAAGATGCCGAACGTGCTGAATTTATTGCGGAGCTATACAAAAAGAAAGAGGAGCTCTCCAAAAAGAAGAACGATTTGGATCGACAAATCAAAGAAGCCTTATCGAAAAACAATATTCAACAGCAAGAGGAGAAACAACGACAGCAGCAGAAGCAACAGCAACAGCAGCAGCAACAACTGCTGGAAAAACAACAAACAGCAGCCAGTAAGAAGGAGAAAGTGCCTCCCATCATAGTCAGTTTTATGGAAGCTAAGGACCTAATTAAATTGGGTAAGTTAACATGTAGAAATTTTAAAACGAAGAATTTAAATAATAATAAAATAAGTTTTTTATGTGATAGTTTAGATGATTATCATAAAATTAAATCTGCTCTAAGGGAAGCAAGTAGTGAGTACTTCACGTACACACCTAAATCGGAGAAAACTATCTCCATGTTACTTAAAGGAGTTGATCCTTCTTTTTCCTCGGAAGAACTCCTCTCAGAACTACAAACTGTCGAAAATGACAGTTTAAAATTCATTGATGTGAAGCCATTCTCCACTTCTCTCTCCCGAAGTCGCAACCGCAAGTTGCCGTTCTTCATTGTCTCCTTAAGTCCCAACAGCAAAGTCGATGCACTTAGGAATATTAAAGTTATTTTCCACCAAACAATAATTTGGGAAAAAATACGGAAGGCTGACCGTGTGTTGCAGTGCATGCGATGCCAACGATTCGGCCACGTTGCATCTAACTGTTGTATGGAATTTAGATGTGTAAAGTGCCAAAACAATCATACCGTAGGAGAATGCCCCTTAGGTAAAGAACAGGTTCAGGATAGAAGCAAACTATCTTGCGTCCTGTGCAAAAATACAGGTCACCCGGCCAACTTTAGAGGTTGTCCGAAATTCCAACAACTAAAAGCCAAGTTGGAATTTAAAAAAAAACAACTTGAAGAAGAGAAACGAATGAAGGTTCGTTCTTATAATAACTTCGTTGCACCTAGTGTATCATTCGCTCAAATTGCCGGTGGTCCATTAAACTCAAACTTCGCGGCACAGGGAAGTAATATCACAAAACCTTCCGCACCTAGCATATCATTTTCTCAAATGGCTAGTAATCCAATTAATACAACGGCGGCGGAACTTTCACGCAACGTCATAAAAGCGCCCGCTCCAGAGGCAAATTCAGATATAAGAGCAATCCTGTTAGCCATACAAGGACAGATTGCTGGATTTGAAAAAAAACTGACTGAACAAGCGGCCCGAATAGATATTATTTATTCGTCCTTGTTCTCAGACAACCCAATATACCACAATGAACTATCCAACTAATTTAACACTAAAAATTATTGCTGTGAATGTGAATTCACTAATCCACGTGGCAAGAAGGGATAATCTAGGTAACCTGCTTGAAGCCGAATGCCCCGATGTGCTTCTAGCTAGCGAAACCAAGCTAAACCAGAGGCACAAATTGGGCTACAAAAACTATAAAGTCATTAGACGAGATCGTCCACACGCCACACAAGGGGGTGGAGTTGCTATCTTAATTAAGAAAGGCCTTCACCACAAGGTCGTTTACAGCACAGCTGTACACAAATTTCAGCTGCTGGAAGCTTGCATTATAGATATACCTTTGAAAAGTCAAAGGCATCTATACGTGGTATCCGTGTATGCACCTGAAGCTCCTCAGTGTTCGCAATTTATCAGCGAAATGGATATCCTTTTTCGTAATCTCAAGTTAGACTCGGAAAACAATTATTTTGTTCTGGCGGGAGATTTCAACTCCAAACACAGTGCTTGGGGTGATATCACGCCGAACACAAGAGGTAATGCACTGTTCAACTGGTGGCAAACAAATGCAACAGAATATAAACTAGAATTGTACGCTACAACTACACCATCTTATCCAAGAGGAAACTCCTTTTTGGACTTACTTATGATTGACGACAGACTACAATTATTAGGCACGGACCTAAATACTCGAAATTGCCTTCGCACAATCGGGTATGATAGTGACCATTACGGCCTCGGCGCCGTTTTACATGTTCCAAACGAACATGCAATACTTGAGCAGTACGACCAGATACATTCGTTCGTTTTCCGAAAAGCACACTGGTCGCGCTTTGATCGCATAATAAAAAGAGAACTATGCTCTAATGGCATCGACCCTCCAACTAATAGGAACCTTCGAAATGAGGAAATAGATCATTATCTCTCAACGATGGACAACATTGTCATCAAAACAATGCACCGTTCCATTCCAAAAGCGGCGCACATGGAGGAGAATTTTAATAGATATAGAAACTCAACTATTGACGCCCTCTATAGACAAAAAAGCGCTCTGCTCTCCCAGCTCAAACTGCTCTACAGACAGTTCAGCGATCCTTATAGCCAAGAAATAAAGACAATTAAATCATTGATTAAAAACGTTCAAAAGCTGATCCGTGACAACTACAGATCAGTAATTAATGAAGAATGGAAACGTAAAATTCTCTCCATTAAAACCAGTGGTGGGAATATGTTTCCGCAAATAAATAAAGTATTTAGAAGAATAGATCATAATGACATTCCCTGCCTTCGAGTCCCGAAGACTCCCGAGAATTGTCAAATATTGCTGAACGCAGGACTCACCCCGGAACACATCAACTCCAACGAAGAACTAATAGTAGTCGAGGATCCGCAAGAGAAAGCGAACTCCATTGGCGCCTGTTTCGAGGCAGTACACAAAGTGAATGAATCCATTCATTCTAACCTCGATATCGAAAACAGAGCTATCCAAAACCATATTTCGCTGCACAATGAACGGCAAAGTTGGCATTCCGAAAACAAAAGTTTCACCATCTTCAGTGAAAACAATAGAGCGGATGCGCCGCTTAGAAATTTGCACACAAATATATTTGTGAATAAGAATGAACTCATGGACATCCTAAGATCCATTAAAAACAAGAAATCCTCTGGAACAGATGGTATTCCGAATACAGTTCTGAAACATCTGCCTCCGGAAGCGGTGAAAATTTACACTACCTTGTTCAATAACGCTCTAAATAATGCATACTTTCCAAGACGTTGGAAAATAGCAGTAGTCCATCCCATCCCCAAAAAGGGCAAGGACAGGAGCAATCCCGCTAACCTTCGCTCGATTAGTCTGCTTCCAAATATTAGCAAAATATTCGAGAAAATCATAAATAGGGCATTGATAAACTGGTGTGATGAAAACGACATCATTCCGAGCAACCAGTTTGGCTTTAGAGCGGGCCACGACACAGTTCATGCAGCTACAAAACTTGTTTCCGATATACAGTGGAACAAGGCAAAACGACAATGCACAGGCGTATGTTTGGTTGACTTTGAAAAGGCCTTCGATACCGTATGGTTAGAAGGACTTGTATATAAGCTATCAAATCTAGGTTTGCCCGAATATCTGTTATACATCATTTACGATATGATAATGGATAAGCAATTTGTGGTAAAATGTGGGGACAAAATCTCCAATAAAACTTTCCATATTAAAAACGGCTTACAGCAGGGAGCCGTGAATTCTCCCATTCTCTTCAATATTTATACTAGTGATCTAGTTGGGTCTCTTAATCATGCTATTGCATACGCCGACGATATTGTAGTGTACAGATCAGAAAAAAATATCGATGCCATTAACAGACTTCTTCAAGAAGACTTCAATAAAATCAAACGCTTTTGTGACGATTGGAAATTGAAAATTAACTCCCAAAAAACAGAAACCATCCTTTTCAGAACACCTCTCTCTACAGCTTCAAGAGATACAAGGCATAATTGGAAAAACTTTTCCATTGTAGGAAGCAATAATCTTCCGCTGCAAATGAAAACTGTTGTCAGGTACCTTGGTATCTGGATGGACCAATACCTATACTTTGATAAGCACATAGCAGCTGCCCTCTCCGCAGCTAAAAGTGCATATGCAATGACAAGAAGTCTGTTTCGAAATAGTCTTCTAGATCACAAAGTTAAAATAATTTCCTATTCAGCATTTATTCGTCCAATATTAGTGTATGGTTGCCCGGTATGGTTCAACGTTTCCCCATCCTACATGGAAAAGTTTCGCATGTTCGAGAGGCAGTGCTTGCGTTCCTGCCTCGGGTTACATAGAACACCTGAGTCTCAATACAGGAAATTCTATCCTAATAAGACACTGTATGACAAATCAGGACTGAATAGGATAGACAATTTCATTATCAAAATTATTCGTGGTCACACTGCAAGGGCAGTGTGCAGCGAAAATAATCTTATCTCGGGAGCATACTACCCCAATGACATATACCTGGAGAATACATTCCAAAATGGGTTTATCCCACCAGAAGCGTTCCCTCTATTGGATAGAAAAGGTCTTATCCAAAACAAGCACGGAGTCCCTATTATTTACCACGCTTTTCGTGGTGCCAGGGACAAACGGATCCTTTATAACAGTGATATATCAAATGCTGCAGTTCACTTGCGATTTAGCATGGCAATAGGCGATCGAGATAAATCTATAAATGACCGATCCCATCCCAACTGGTGGTGGATTGACAATGAAGAAAGGATTTAATATCCCCAAATATAGTAACATCTTCAGACGCTACGCCTTCCCTTCCTATTCCTCACTTCCCTTTTCATATTTATTTATTCTTCCTTTTCATTTCCATTTTTCATTTAGATTCCTTTTCGTTTTAAAATTTCTTTATGTTAACATTTTTTGTTTTTTTGTTATTAATTTTTTTTTGTAAACCTTTTTACCTTATATTATTTATTAAAAAAAAAAAAAAAAAAAAAAAAAAAAAAAAAACCAGAGAGAACTTCGTCTTCTAAAATATTCGGGTAATAGAAAATATATAAAAATATAAAAATATAAAAATATTATTGTACGCCGAAAGGCATTACACAAAATTGTATCGTGTAATTTAGAGTGCTCGTGTAGAGTCAGTAAATTATTTTAAGAATAAGAAAAGATTGTAAAATAGGATTTAGCATTTAGTCCTAAGTCAAGATTTGTTAATTCATTGTACAATAAATGCGTTATTCAATCAATCAATCAAAAAATAAATAGCAATTAATGTTGAGGGGACGGCCCCAAGAGATAATTATTTGAGGATGGCGGATTTCATGTAGCAAGACTACATTAAATATTAATTAAGTTTAGCAATAAAAATAAAAGCATTATCGAACAAACAAACAAAAAGTGGGAAGCTAATTATAGCCAACGAACTCCTGTATAACTCGTTCATTCGAATATACTACCGTTAATAAACCCTCTCACGACCGTTTAACCTAGTATGTACATTATGTCTCACGGTTAAGAAGTATCCATTGCGCCATTTTGTCCCCAATCATATGCCTTTCAAATTAAAGCCCGATACTTCTTTTCCTTTTCACGTTCTGTGACTTCTATGCAGATGAGCGTTCGAAAGATCTTATTGGCTTTACAGCCTATCTAAGGGAGAATGAAATTCATTTGAACCGCCTTTGGTATTGTCCGACTGTATCATCTGTGTATGTTTTGACTGCAGGTTGTAAGGATATTCATACTCCTTTCTGTATGCAACATACACAAAGAAGGTACGATAACACAAAACCAAACTTGTTCGTCTCATCTTTCTCAATAAAATAAAGGGATTGACACGCTTTTCTAATAAACTGGATGAATACCATAAAGTCTCTTCATAACCCCAAGGTTCGACTTTTCACCACTGAATATGCTTCTGCTTACAAAAGGGTAACGAATCCCTCCAGAGTCGTAACTAAAAGTGTAATTCTAAGCAGAGTAGGTCAAGGTTTGACAAGATAGCATCGTGTAACTATGCGGTATTTACATTTACCCAAAGCACTCTGGGCAGTGACCTTACCCAAGTTACCTCATTATTACAAAGCAAACCAAAGTGTCCCCTCATCATGATTAGAATAAAACAACCATCGCCTGGGAACAGAAAACACCCTCAGGTAATTGCTGTTATAATCGGAGTATGTTTCACATCCACTAATTACACATTTTGATGGAAACATCAGTCGCCATAATGCTCCACCTGAAACTAATTGTTTGGGAAAGGATAATATAATAATTGGATCTTATTCTACTGGCGACTGGTGTACGAGTAAATCGGTTTCAGAGCAAATAACAAATGCAAATGTATTCAAAACAATTTCCGGTTTAACTACCCCAGATCCCACCTGCCGGTGGGATTCTGGCGACATCGGAATGTGCTGAGGGAGTAGGAAATCCAATAATCTCATGAAACTCAAAGTTAATTCTGATGTGTGCGACTTATCCTGGATAGGTCACCCTAACGAGGTAAACTGTCACATTTAAAGTTTGTAATCTTTGTCTCAGCGTTGGCGACAACCGGGGATTTATTGCATTAATTATAGATCCTTCCGTTTAGGAGTATCCTACCACGGCGAAGGGTCTCCAATGAATTTATGCGGGATTCTATAGAGTCTATTTGCCAGAGACATTGAGTCGTGAAGATAACATTTACTATTGTGTAATACAAATGTTTATTTTTGTCCTTCGCTAGTCAGCGATATCCTGTGCCATCGATTTTCATCGTCGACTCGAAACTCGGTAGATTGAAAAAGTAAAGTGAAATGCAAATGCCTGATAGCCGTGGGATGCCTTGAATAGAAGATGACGTCGGGAGGAAGGATGCGTCAGTTCGCTGTGCATCTATGAATGTTCTCAACGGAACTAAAATGAGACAGGCAAGGACACGGAAATGTACTTTTTATCGAAGCTGCAGCAAGTTAACGGAAGAAGAATAGGGGTTTTATTGTAACTGGGAATAAATTGTGAATCGTGTTCATTGAAAAATTATTTGCAGACATTGATACTTTGCAAATTGAAAATACACGGCACGGTAAATATGATTCATGGTCCAAATCCAGGGAAAAGTGTGTATTTACTTATATGACGCC
The DNA here is from genome assembly GCA_963931805.1 of Microdon myrmicae. Taxonomy (NCBI): domain Eukaryota; kingdom Metazoa; phylum Arthropoda; class Insecta; order Diptera; family Syrphidae; genus Microdon; species Microdon myrmicae. The sequence continues at coordinate 68,150,242 of OZ007496.1, read as the reverse complement.
AAAGTTCGTAGTGGGCCTGAGACTCTAGTAATATGTCTGCCCACATAGACACATAGGTTATCTGTGACAAACCTTAAATTACTGGTCCGCAGCGAATGGTCTAAGGTAAACATAAAGTGCCTAATGTCATAAATTATTCCCCTCCGAGCTAACTCCTTATTTAACCAACTAACATACTTGTAGGTTGCTTATTAAAACACAAAATTTGGAATATAAAAACTTTGTGTCTTTTTTGGTTCCTTAAGTCTAACTGAAAGTTACATTATAGCGTATGGGATGATAGTGAAGAACCTGTGATTCGAACTGACGCTTAGTTAGAATCACCAAAAATTGAACCAAAGGGCAACCCATCAGGCCACCGCCGTGTGTACGAATTCGATTTCTAAGCTCAAATACATTCGACTGATGTGGATTTGTTAGATTATCGCTATGGTATATACTATACGGCTCTGATGCATTTTCTTATTCGATTTTCGTTCGGTGTTCTTCACTATTTGCTTGTGTATTGTGTGTGTATCTGTTACAACCGCCACAACATCACTTAGGTTTTTTATGGTAACTCTTCGCTATAGATAATTACTATTCGCAATTACTTAACTTTTAACTACAAATTACGTCTTTGGGTTTATTTATTATCAGTGCTCGGATTAACGAGCGAATTCGGAATTGTCGAAAAACACGATCGTTTGTTGGTATTGGATGCCTTCATTATTGTTAACAGTGTGCATTTTTTGACTTGAATACTGACAGGGAGATTAATGTGTTTGAATTAGTGAATTCTGCGAGGCTTTTGAAAACTAACACATATTTTGATAATTGATCAAAGAGAAAACGTTCGATTACAATCATCATTAATCATCAATCAAATAGCATTCAAAAGATTGACTTGTGCATGAAATCAATAAGTATTGTAATCTATTGTGAATGTAACTATTCCACAATGAAGAATACCAGATATCCGACCTTCTACCTCAGTAGTTCGAAATCTTGGGACATCAATGATTACCTGAATTTCGTTTAGTTGGAAGTGGAAGATTTACTGGTCAATGTCTGAAAATATGGACTATCACAAGAGAGAAACTACTTGTTAAGGGATGAAAGTTACACTGGTCGACGCGGAGTTTTCTTTGCATTGTAACGGCTCAGAATGAACAACTAATACTTATCCCAGAGTGCAGCAATGGATAGTTTGTGAGAAGGGACTTAGAATATACTCACACCGTAAGAGACAATACTATCAAGATCATGTTAGAGTGAAACCCTTTTTTGACTACATCTGAAATTGGGGGAATGATCGATTCACGCCAAAACACTATTTCAGAAACTACGATGGGTGTGTGAATATTCGAGTCGGGTGCTTTATTAATTAGGTGAGAAGAATTATAATGATCGAGTCATTATATATCACTGTTTGCATGGAACGCGAACGAACCGCTCTTGGACCGGATAATAACTGGTAAGGAATAGGGCATATTGGGAATTTGGAAAGCCTTGTGGGGGTTCCTTATACCACATGGAGAACCAATCCGCAATGCCAACCAATCTTGACCGCTAACAGCGCATCACCTCAACCCAACTTCTTATTCAAACCCTGCAATGCACACATTCGCAACCATGCAAAACCTGCAAGCGCATCCATCCCAATATGCAACAGCATCCGTCCCCAATCCGCAATTGCATCATCATCATCATCATCGGCATTACAACCGGGAACCGGTGTTGGCCTTATTTAGCAAGTCCTGAGGCTTGGTACATTTTCCATAATGATTCGTTTTTTTTTCCGGCCAAGGTCATTAGTCTTGCGCCAGAGGCTCCCCGGCGGGAAATCGAACCCCGGTCTCCCGCGTGACAGGTGGGTATAATAAGCAGTATACTATCGAGGAGCCCAATCCGCAATTGCATACATCCCCCAATTTACCAGGAACCCATTTCCCAAGCTGAAATAAATGCATATTCCAATTTACAACAGAATATTCATCATCTCCCTCAATTACATCACCCTACATACATGTTCCCAAAATTGCTTCGGTCAGTTCCTTACTTAAGTCATATTCTTTCCTTGCGACCAAGCAATCTTAATTTCCCCGAAATGCATATGCTGAAATAAAACTCATATTCAAACCTACATCGGAACATTAACCATCACCACCAACTATACCGAGCCGCATACATTTCCCAGAAATTGCATTGGTTAATATCTTATCTAAACGATATTCCTTGCTCGCACCCAAGCAATTCCAATTCCCCCCGAAAACCATTTCGGATCATTTCCTCCTTAAACTATACTTCTCGCCTGCAACCAAGCGACAGCTAATTTCCACGAAACAATCACAACGATCAAGACCCTTGATCATACTTGGCTATGCCGCCAAAACCAATTTCCCAGTATTCAAAACCAACAAATCCAACTCAGCTTATACGACGAGGATTCGCTGGAACTGAACCCTCTATGCGGCATAGCAACTCTTCTCAAAATTCCTCGTAAGCGGCAGTGAGTTTATTTCAGCTATGACTCAACCGCCACGACGCGATGAATATATTTTCCCCATTCCTCTCAACACGTACATACACATTTGAGCGCGCACGAAGAGCGGGTCGAGTTAGTGCAAGCACCGGGCAAGCATCACGCGGACCGTTCTCTTTGTCACCGTTTTTGAACCCAGATTTAAGTTTAAAACAACGAAATTGCGTGAAGGCAACGCCACGGACGGTGTTTCGGCCATTAAGACAATCGCCTTCCGCTTTGTCACATAAACAATAGTGTATTTGAATTGTTGCCTATCTTATTAGCTACTGAATGGAATACAATTGTCACCATAATCTAGGCTACAGTTGTTAATAAATCGGACCTACTTAACGAAGTGTAACCGGAGACAGCGTTTTATTGTTTTGACATTTTTTGACCTCCTCGTGTGTGCCTGGTGATTTGTCTCTTCCCCGGTGGAATATTGGTGAACCCGTGCCCGTTCTGGCACAATGCTTATAACCCCACAACCCGACCCCTCTACATTTAAACCGAAGTTAGCCCGAGTAAGAGAATGCTATGTATATGGTGGGGCATTCGAGAACCAATACATTTAAAGTTGTTAAAATGTAACGAAACGGGAATGTTTGGAGAGGTACTACCAACAATTGGATAATTTAAAAACAATACTGCAAGAAAAGATGTTCAATAAGAAGAATATCATAAGCCCTCATGATAATGCCAGGACTCATATTGGTTTGGGTACTCGTCAGAAATTCCCAGACCTGGGCTGGGAAATTTTGTCCCATCCACCATAGTTCCGGACCCTAGTACCCTCCGATTATCACTTGTTTCCGTCTTTACCATATATCGGGTTTTTCAATAGGGACTTGACACCTTTTTTTTTTTTAAATAAAACGCAAACCATTTGAGATATTTCAAAAACTTTATTATCGACTACAAAACATTTATGAATAGAACTCGACTTCTTTCATATGGCCACCGCAGGCACGTTTGCAGCGGTCGATTCGTTGGACCCAATTTTCCATGACTCGGCCACACATTTCGGCCGTAACGGGCGCTATTTCGCGTTCAATGTTGGCTCTGAGCTCTTCCAACGTCGTCGGCTTGTTGGCATAGACCAATGACTTGACGTAGCCCCAAAGAAAATAGTCTAGAGGCGTTAAATCGCATGAACGAGGCGGTCAACCGACTGGCTCATTTCTTGGGATAGCACGCTCATCAAACTTACTCTTCAATAAATCGATTGTATTGTGTGCTGTGTGGCTTGTGGCACCGTCCTGTTGAAACCACATGTCGCCCAAGTCCATATCTTCCAATTCAGGATAATCGGTAATCATGGCGCGATAACGATGGCCATTCACAGTAACGTGAAGATCGTTATCGTCGACGAAAAAATATCGCCCAATGACGCCGCCGGCATGCAAACCGCACCAAACAGCTATTTTTTGTGGATGAAGTGGTGATTCATGACGCACATGTGGATTTTCACCCGACCAATAACGCATGTGTGGCGCAAGACTAATGACCTTGCCCGGAAAAAACAAATCATTATGGAAAATTTAACAAGCCTCAGGACTTTCTAAATAAGGCCAAGACCGGCTCCCGGTTGTAGTGCCGGTGATAATAATAACGCATGTGAGCTTCGTCTCTGAGGATGATTTTGCGATGAAATTCATCATCTTGACGCATCTTTTATAGAGCTCAATCGGAGAACGTACGTCGCTTCAAATGGTCCATCGGCTTCAATTCTTGAGTCAGCTTGATCTTGTGTGGGTGTAAACCAAGATCCTTACGCAGAATTCGCCATAAAGTGGCCTGGGCGATGCCCAATTCTTGAGAATGCCGTGGAATTGACTGATTTGGATCGTTTGGTACGGACGCCTGAACGGCAGCGATATTTTCGACACTTCGACCAACCCGTTGTCTCACTGGCACGGCAACATCACACAACGAATACGTAGACTCAAATTTTTCCACTAAACTTGTTATTGCCTGTCTACTAGGGCGAGAATTACGACAGAAAATTGGAGTTAACGCTCTTAAAGTAGCGGTCACCGACTCCAAATTTCGGTAGTAAATTTTTATAATTTGCAGAGGTTGTTCGTTCATGTGCTTAACTAGGATAAAAATGCTGAGTTTGCTGAATAAATTGACAGTGACAGTTCGATGATTAGTGAAAGGGTGCGGTCACAAATTAAATTCAAAGTTGTCAAGTCCCTATTGGAAAACCCTATATATTGCAGACCACAAATTTTAAAAAGAAGTAGATATCAGACAAGCATTGGTTCAGTTTTTCGTCTTCAAGGATAAAGCCTTTTTTTTTAAACGGGATATATCAATGACCATCATGCTGGCAAGAAATCATACATAATGATGGAAATTATATTCAATAATATTTATTCAAGGTTCCGTGTGCCCCTGTCATCCAGTGAAATACGACTCCATCAGGCTGTACGCTTCGTGAAATGGTCGGGAGAAATTTCTGGCCATATTTCGGAGCTCGGCTGATGGACCGATTTGAGGAAAGGTTGGTTTAGGTGGTAAGTCGATCCCAAGGTGAGATACCACTGTTACATAATACATATCCCCCCTCCCCCACACACAAATCATTGAGCTGATTCACGTCCTTAAGTCTAAAAAGCCGATTTCTTAAATCCCACAAAACCAAGTCCATACATTCACCCACCATCTTCCATCATCAACATTGGCGGATGACGCTATCTCTATTGGGGTGTACCACATGAAATGTCCGATTCTATAGAAAACATTTAAAAGCCAACTTTTTTTTCCGTAAATTTTTATTCAATCCAAATATGATCCGTTGGCATCTATGACATTCTTCCAACGTGATATAAGGTCAAGTATTACTTTTTCGTAGAAGTGCTGACTTTTTGAGACAAAAATCTTCAAACGCTTTTATGACCTCTGCTCGATTCCGGAAGACCTTCTGCCGGCAAAATGAATCCAGATTGCGGAAAAGATTTTGGCGGGTTATGTCAAATTCGGTCGTAAGTGTTCCGCCGAACACTGAACGCACACAAGGAAGAACACACTGAGCGGAAACAGCACAATGAAACACGGAAAATCGTTTTCTTTTATTTTAACTTTTATTGTTCTTGTTTTGTTTTTAATACACTTAAACGTCTAGTACACAATTTATATTTTGTTTTAAGTTTTCTAACTCCACAGGATCTTATTAGTCCGTGTCGATTTTTTTTGCGATCGTTACTTTTGAAATTCACGAGAGAACATTCGTTACGGAGTTAACACGTAAATACCAATAGTTTATGCTTGTTGCAATTGCAGTTAAGAAACACGAAAGAAACACAAGTTACTGAGTTAATGTTTTAACACACGTACGACGCGACTTTCTCGATTAACTTTCCTATAACTCTTCTCAGAGGATCCTCTCCGTTCGACTATCTTGTTTTCACTGCCGTCTTTTTTTACGATACCGGTTCGACCTCCAATCCCAACTCCTTGTCTCCTTGACGACCAAAATCAGACTTTTTCGTCCTGCCTCTCTAGCGAAGTATTGCGCAGCGCGGACCGCCCTCCTCGTAGGGTTTCTCTGTCACCACCTTTTCGTACCGATGCTCGATATAAAAACTCCCCCTCTTTCAACCTATCGGATACCGTTTTTTTCAGTATCTGTGTGTTTTGTATCTGCAGTGGTGCAGACACAATTTCCTGTAAGGAGAAAATTCTCACGCATACATATGGAAGCTTCACCGTCGTTGTTGACGGTGGATTCTATTCCCACGCTGCTTAGTTAGGTCGACCATCTGGTGTTGACGATCGCCTGGACGTCTAGTCCGCTGGTATCTATTGGATTTGAAATCCAAGAGAGTTTTTCACATGGTGTGAAAAACAAACATTCCGCTGATGCATTTCTGCTTGGCGGACAGTGGCAACGGCGCAATGCTGTGCCGTATTTATTTATTGCAGCTGGCCTTCGTGAAACTCCAAACAAAGTATTGTTTGGAGTTACGTGGTGCTTGGTTTTTCGCGCCATCTGGGTGTTAACGAGGCTAAGGAATGCGCTCCTTTGTTTGCGGTGAATATTTGGGTGATCTAATGTTTAGATCAACCGCACCACGTTCGTTGGTCGGTTAATTGTTTTAATTGTAATTCCCTGCATCTCGTGCAGATGTTCAGGGTTGCCGACTTGTGGTGCTGGCATTCACTTAGCTTGCGATTGCACACGTCGAAGGATGCATGGATGTTTCTCCTTGTTTCAGGTCGTAGGTTTTAGGTATGGAGCGTTTAGCTCGGTATTAGAGGCTTTGGGAACGTTAAGTTCCTTGCCTTCTGGTGTCGACTCAACGTTGGGTTACTGGCGGCCCCCGCTGGGCTTGGGATCGCGTCTGTGGACGTGATGTTGTCCAGGTAAGTGCGTTACCTCAAGTTGGTCTGGCCTTTTTCCTGTGGGGAATTTGTACGTTCGCCACAAGATGGTAGTCCGTTGGGACATACTCGTATCAGGAGAGTACTGTGAATGCGGAAGAATTTCAAATCTCATCTCCAACCGTTTTTGCACCGTTACTTCTGAGAAATGGGGTCTAGCATTATCATACAAAATGATCGGGCCGAGCCCATGGACCAACGCAGGTTGCGTTTCAGCCAATTTGGCATGCAATATGTCGATTTCCTCAAACTATTTGATAGTGTTTATCGTTTCTCCTAGTTGGAGAAATGAAAAATGGATTGGTCATTTCGATGTCCACCAAATTGTGCTGAAGATCGGGCTTGTGGGTGTGTTTCGGTTTTTCACCTGCATCCTACGACTGCCCAGTTCTTTAACGGTTAGCATACAGAATCCAATTTTCATCACAGGTGACTATTCGGTGCAAAACCGGTTCAGTTTTGTTTCTTGATCTAAGCTATGCGCAGATTTCCAAGCTCCGACGTTTTTGGGACTCATTCAGTTCATGGGGTACTCATGGGGTATCGAGTTTCTTTACCTTTCCTATGAGAGAAAGGTGTCGACTTATTGTCATTGGGGATACTCCCATGCTTTGTGCAATCTCTCGCACCGATTTCGTTGGGTCCACATCCACCGTTGGTCTTAAAACATCGTCGTCAACTAACATTTCCGGCTACCCACGTGGTTCATTTTCGAGGCTGAAATCTCCCAAACGGAACTTTCCAAACCAATGTCGTATAGTGCATTCGTTTACCGCTACATCATCAAATGTGTCATTAATGTTTTTCATTGCCAATGACGCACTATGTCCCTTTTGAGATTCATAAAGGAAGAGGGTTCGAATTTGAACTGCCGACAGTATGGTAAACAATTCCTAGGAAAAAAAATGGTACTTGTAACCTTAACCTAACCCTAAAATTCTCACACTTCAAGCACTCGTACCACTTTACTTTAAAAAAAATATGAAAATTTAACGTTCTGCTACACATGTTCACTGGAGAACTTGTTATTTCCAACTGAGCGTAAAATCTGACATTTCATGCGGCACAAACCCAATACATAGCGAAACAGTTTTTCCCATCATCGGATTCCTTTTCACGTTCCGATGTAAACGTTTTTCCCAAGCCGAAGTTCCCCTTCTCATGTACAAAATACAGGCTATTAACTGATGAATAGATTCAATATCTGGTGAAAAGTATGCATGAGTATACTTTTCAACCCTATCCATTTCCTCTTATGGCAATGTACATAGTGATTCTGTATTCCAGAATCACCCAAGCCTCTAAACAAGGATACGCAGTCAACCCTTTGGTTTTGCTTTCCGTTGCGAGCGAAACCAAATCAACGCCTAAACCAAGCTGCTCTCCTCGACAATTTTCCCATTCTCTCTGGGTTCATTGATTACTGAATGAATTCGCGAGAATTTATTCGCATGTAGTGGGCGGAGAAATGGGAAAATGAGGATGAGTGTATCATCGGGAACGGCCGATTGTTATAAATGACGCGAATGGGCAGAGAACCTGTGGAGTGTAGTATTGAAAACGTCCGTGATGCGAACGTTGTGTGTAATGAAAAGTAAACGTCGAGATCATGTGATGTAAAATAGTTTATATAAAGTAAAATACATCTAAACGGGTAGAATTGCAAACAAAAGAGACAAATCAAATAAAATAAAGTTCACAATTTTAATTTTCTTTGAAGTCTTATTAACTGTAACAGAATGTATAATATATTTCTGCCCACCGACCAATGTATATAAAACTACGTGAAGACTACAAGAACAATTAATTAAAAGAAAAAAAAACAAGCATTGAATTGAAATGCAAGGACTAAAAATAATGTAGCGAGCGTTTCATTTCCAAAAAATGTGTAAAGGACATTGAGGATCCACGTTCAAAAGGGATCACCATTACGGCCAGATCAGGTCATCACCACTCCATCCAACTCCAGCCGAACAACTGTAAGTAGCTTTTATAATTTTATTTGTGTATGCAAAAGACCATTTTATCGTGAGGAGAAATTCTCGATTATGTTTCGTATGTATGGCTGATGGCCGGACCGAAATGGAGATAGTTTTGGGCCTATAGTTTGGCGCCTATAGTTTTGGGTCCGGCATTAAAAAATTTCCATTTAGACTAAGTCTGACCGGTCTGCTCGGCAGGATTTCAAGCTCCGCAGAGTTGGTTAAACGTTCTACTGGAATTTCCGCATTTTTGGGCCTTCGGGTTGGCGTCTTGTTGGTATAATAAGTCTAGCATTGTTTCGCAGACCTCCCGTGTGTGGGTAGGATCTCCGGGTGAATACCGACCGCGGCCTGGACCGGTCTGCCAGGTCCCCTTGGCACGGTTCCCCGTTCGGCTGCCTTATGCTCAACCCTTCGTGTCTTATTATTTATCAAGTCAACGGAAAAGATTTCGGGATTTATAGTTGTCCAGGTAAATTTCAAGCAACCACCCGGTCCATTGATCCTGCAATTTTTCGACCGGAAATCGGTACCCAACAACCCGTCTTCCAACAACCCCGGCAAGGAGTCTATAACCTGGATGCTGCAGGGAATCTTGTGGTGCAATTTGAAATTCCCATGGCATCATCCCGTCGACTTGCCTTTGCCAAAAAAGTGTCGTGGATTTTTGAACATGCACAACATGTGTCAGGTGGAGTGCCCTCAGCTTTAAAAGGCTGATCTCTGCGGCGGTGCCCACCATTAGGCGCGTAGTGATTCTACGGCCAATATCCAAAGGGAGTTGGATAATCGGGACTTTAGTTGGGGACAGCTGAGGACAGCTTTTGCTGAGTTGCGAGTTTAGCGCGGGAGTTTTCCGACTGCTCCCATTTTGGTTTTTGTCGACACATTTCCGCCGTGTGTGTATATGTCGACCCCTAATTTCGCACCGTTTCCGCTTTTAATCGGACGATCGCTCTGCTTTGGAGCCTCCGTATACTCCGTGCTAGCAGATATAGATCGGCTTTGATCTGAAATGGGCCGACGGTGCTGCGGTCGGTACTTCCGACTCTTTAAGTAGAGAACAAGTCTGTTGTTTGAACAATGTCTCATTATTCTCACTCCTAGAAATTTCAAGTTTTATCAGATTTGGGTAAACGCATGTACGCCTTTGCTCTGCTTTTGAGTCTTAGTAGGCTCCTAACTGGTACACCGGCTTTCGCCTGCGTTGGGCCGACAGTGTTGTGGCCGGGGCATCTGGCGTTTGCGGCCCTTGGTCACATCTACTCTGCTCTGCTTTTGAGTCGGGGCCTCGGAACTAGCAGAAACAGAGGTGGTATGGCCTTCATTGGGCCGACGCCGTTGTGGCGCTTGTCGGGCTTGCCTTCGTGGCCCCTGGATTTTTCCCTTGTGACTTCCTGCCACCCGTAATTGGCCGTGTAGGTCTGTGGGTTCTGGCTTTGACGTGTAGTCGTGACTACTTGGGTGCGTGTTAGGGTGTGTTTTGTCCGGGAATTTCTGGTTTTCTCCCAACTCAGCCTGTATCCACACCTTTCCCACGTGTGGCCTTTACGGCCACAAAATTCGCAGTAGCATCGGATGCTATACAGCCTTGGGTTTGATTTTGCTGGTTTCTTAGTAGCGGAGGTTGGCTGCGGTCCCGGGTGTGTTTTCCTCTGGGACTCCCTCTGCTGGTGTGGTGGCCTATTCTCAGTGGAGATCCGGTATTGCGTTGTGGTTGTACCTGGCGCGCACGGTAGTTCTTCCTGTCATGCACATACTACCTGAAATCCCAGAAGAAAGAAGTATTTCGCGTTTTCAGGCACTCGTCGTATAGGTGCCCTTTTTTGTTGCAAAAGCTGCAGGCTATACGAGCTGTCAAAGGGTGCACCGACCGATTGTCTTGGACCTGGGTAGGCTAGCTGTGGTTGAAATGGTCACCAGCAGGCTGTTGTGCGAATGAGGCCCCAGGCCTTGTTGGTATAAACCCGCCCTGTGCTTGGAGCACGGCTGCAGCCGTCGTTGATTGGGTCATACCATAACGGATATGATATGACCCAGTTTTATCGCTGGGATAAAGGTGGTGGGGGAGTTACTACGTAACAAATATCGTCACAAGATGGAAGCAGTACTTTGAAAACCTCCTCAATGTGCGCACCCATCAACCACAAATAAACGCACCAGAACATACAGCCGAGCCTCAGATCCCAGAGGCCTCTTTCAAAGAAGTTGTAAACCTATTAAATCGATTGAAAGACAATAAAGCTCCTGGAGTCGACTGCATATCGGCAGAGCTTATGAAACATGGAGGAGAGGCAACCGCTCGATAGATTCACCAAATGGTTATGACAATATGAGATAAGGAAGTCGCTCCGGAAGAATGGAAAACCTCAAGAGTCGTCCCCGTTTTCAAAAAAGGTGACAGATCTGACTGCGAAAACTGCAGAGGAATATCATTTCTCCCAACAACATACAAAACACTAACAAATGTCATACTGGCGAGAATTACACCGTAGGTAGAAGAAATACTGGGAGACTGCCAGTGCGGATGCCATAGGAACCGGTCAACGAGCGACCAAATGTTCACAATAAGGCAACTACATAAAAAGGAGTGGGAATACGGAGATACGGTTCACCAATTGTTCGTCGACTTCAAAAAAGCCTACGACTCAGTCGCGAGGCGAAGACTCTTCCATATTGTAGTTAAGCTGGGAATCCCGAAAAAAATATGCCGCCCTCATTCAAATCTGCATGAACGAACATAAAGGACAAGTTAGAATAGAAAACCACCTCTTAGAACCATTTGAAATCACCGACGCGCTAAAACAGGGGATGGCCTCTCACCATGTTTATTTAACCTTGTGCTCGAGTTGTCGTCAGCAAGATACAATACGACAGCATGACTGGATCATCCCTGAGCGGGGTCACACAAGTGCTTGGATATACGGATGATATCGCCGTTTTGGACGATAATCTAAAAACTGTAAGTAAAAACAAGCGGCAAGCGGCAGAAGAGGTGGCCCTTGAAATTAATGAAGATAAAACGAAAATATGATTACGGCGCGAGCAAGTGGACCTCAGAGAACACACATAAACGTCAGGGATGTTGTATTCCAGAATACTACCCTTATTAAATTTAACACTGAATCTCCTTACACATCCTTAAAAACTTCCTTTAACATATATTACATTCTCACTTAATACATACCATTCATAAACATTCACAATATTGCCAGTTACAGCACATTTAATAACTTGCCCCTTTTTATTTCAAAACATTATTCAATTTAAAAGTCACAGAAACTAAAGGAATACTTTGAGAAAATCTGTTTTGTTCATATTATAATTTACAGTAAATTAGAACACAATGTTCTATAAGTAGAGAAAAAATTCATTTGTAAAATCAGTTTGAGTTTGGAGTTGAGTTCAGTTAGTTGGTGCCAATCAAAGAGTATACTGTATTCCGGCAACGCTAGTTGGCACGCAGTCAGTAAACTGCTGAAATCCAAGCTGCTATCACGTCATATGACGAAGAGGCAGGACAATGAAGAAAACTCCACAACCACGAATTTGGAAGAGCCATACTGCAAACCTACAACAGTGAGAGTAATCAGGTCGCGAAGATTAAGATGGGCCGGACATGTGGCGAGAATGGGTATATGGGGTAGGAAGTATGTGTGCCGTCGTTGGCACGGGTTCTACTCCTATCCCACGAAGTTACCCCGTAATTGTCTCCAATGTGGGGTAAAAGTTCCGGTTTTGGCTTTGTTATTAATAGAGCTGACGATCGAATTGTGGAATGCACTGCCGTGGGTGATGTTCTACAGTTTGAAACATTTTACTTCTGTAAAGGATCGCTGCTTCGAGACACACTCATTTTATTGAGCATCTTGTCGATGGGCTTTTCTATATCACTATAATTGCGTCTATCGTAATGCAATGAAACGACACATCATTATAAAGGCGGATCAATTGACGAAGAGGTAGAAAAAGGATAGACATCAAGGAATTTCCATGGTGAGCAATGCACTTCACGATTATGGTCAGGCAAAAACTAGTCGAATGAGAATGAAACACACATATCATTCCTTTCAATACAACACATCGTTTCCATTTTGATTTATTTGTGGATAATTAAGTCATTAAAATAAATTCACAGTAAATTGTAAGACAAAACATTGCATTGATAAACAATATGAATGATATTCATAGTCAGTCTTAAAACAAAAACACATTGAAAATTACTATGAAGAAAACTTCTTATCTGTTACGTGTGACTATTACGTCTAATATGTCTTCCTTGCACTACATAAAACATATCAAAAACCTGACGATTCGCGTCCGCGCACCACAGTGGTTTATACTCGACTCCTTGTTTATTTACCGCTTTACGTGGAGGCCCGACTTACCTCCACGGAATCAGTTTAACGATTGGCTAAGTCACCGAAGACGACAGCACAGCAAATTTCGTTCATTGCTTCGGTGCCCGACAAGGGGTGATTTTCCTTGCATTGGTCCAGCAAAAGGGCGCGAAACACACAGACGATGATCGCTTCTGCTGCTCATGGAGTGTGTCCACGAGTATGCGGACCGTGGATCAACAGAATCCATAAGGGGATCATTAGCTGGTATGGTTGCATCTGGTGCAACTATCTCGACGTAGATATTTTGTGTTTACACGATCAGCAACTGCGTACAGCATTTATACTGATCGTGCACATCTTGGCGGCATCTCCAAGTAGTCGAATTCTAGGTGGTAATTTTCCATTTAGGAGAACTCGACTTCCTTGGATGGTCATCTGTATGCCATGATGTATTTGTCGAACGGATGACCGACCGATGTGGGCATAGGTAAAAGAAAAGAAAAGAAGAAATATCTCCTGCACGTGTGTGGCAGACTCATCAGGAGGTATTTCATCGATGTGGTTCGGGTAATGTTGGTTGCTGGATGGTGCAATCAAATTGGTTTTAAGGCACATGATGCGTTTTATGCTACCATGCCCTTGTGGAAAAATACCTATTATTGCTAATGGAATTTTACGTCAGCGAGAATTATTGATTCAAAGTATTTCTGAAGATAGTTGGTACAACTATGGAAGGTAAGTACATGTTTTTATGTGATTTAGGAAACTGTTTCTTCATCATAGGTTGTGAGGTGAGTAGTGGCGTTCAATGTAACTGCCACAATAACTTGTTTTATATCGTTTTTGGATGCTCTATGTTGGAAGTTTTCGCATGGTTAATGGGAAGGTGGGCAGTGGCGTTCAGGGGAACCGCCAGAACTACGTAGAATTCTTGACGGAAGACCAACGGGAAAGAGATTGGCAGGATGGCCGCGACAAAGATGAGAGGACAATGTAAGGATTGCCTTTGAGGAGATCGGATTGGATGGTCAAGCGTGGAAGAGGCAGGGAGCGATGACGCACCCGAGTCAGTGAGTTCATGAACTTCCAGATTCCTAAGTACCAATAAATAGTAGTATTGTATTGGCTGGAAAACCAGACATAGATAACAGGGGAAGGCAACTGTTTGCAGGCGAAAAGTAGTTTTCGAGAAGATGCATTACAATTGTTTGTACGTACTTTAGAATTTTAACTGGTGTGATATATATACTGTGGTTTACCACATTTCACGATCCACACAGAATGACGCCAATTGATTCTGATACTAAAAACAACACAGGCGGACCAAGAGCGGATTCCTAGTATTAAGGAAATAAATAAATATTAGTCGTAAGGGTTCAGTGGAATACCTTGGCATTTGCCTACTTAAACATACACAATACCACGCCTCTTAAGTATGCAAAATTTCATTTCATTGAAATATTTCAACGTTCCTTTTAAATTTTATTAACTTTTCTCGGCAGACACGCTGCGATAATATCCTGAGATATTAATAGATAACATATTAATATTCCAATAACTCGCAAAACGTTACCAACCACATTCGAGTAATGGCCCGGCAAATGTTTGCTTACCAAAAACAACCCATTACAAAACTAAAATAAGTTTCGGCATGATTTTAACATCCTATGACTTAAAAGCAATCATAAAACAGCACGAAGCGCAAAAGAAACTCATACAACAGAAGCAGCTACATTTCAAATATTCATAAGAGTGATCAAAATGAAATTGAAATAAATGAAAAAATCCAAAGCAAACATAAAATGAAGAAAGTCATCATTTTAAAAAGGACATAAACAGTCCTCGCTGATTTTACACAATACCTTGGGTATGTCCTTTCTTTCAGATAGCTGAAGGGAGTGTTGTAATAATGATTCAATTGAATGTGAAATAAAATCATTAGAAATAGGGGAAGAGAAAATAGAAAAAGTACAATCAGATTGAAAGAAAGAAAAAAAAAAAGGAAACAAACTAGGGTCTTATAATTACGTCATCTTTGCTCCAAAGGACTCACCTGATACTGTTACTTCGGTTGAGTCTAGGGCTTTGGGCATATGGCGATTCTACTCCACCGGTACGATGAATCAACTTATGACTATGTCGTGCCATACTGGGTGACCCCATGTGAAGGGTCTCCAAGGAATCGCCTTCGGATAACCGACTCCCAGCTGTATTACTGTGCTTAAGCCACATCGCATAGGTGCTGTATTCTGGCTTAACTTCAGCATATGCCTGAGTGTCCGAGAGGCTTCCGTCAATCAATTTTCCTGGAGCTCGATTAGATATGCTGAAAAGAGAGTAAAGCAGACTCAGCAAAGTGTTCACAGAATCACGTGATGTTTAGATTACACATTGTGGTGTTTTTAGTTGTGTTCGTTTACTAAATTTATGAATTCTAGTGAGATTCTAGAATGACTTTCAGGATAGGGAACAAATTTGTTGTTTGACCAATGTCATCATTATTCTCGCTGCAAGAAATTTCAAGTTTTATCACATTCGGCTAAACGTCTTTTGGCGTTTCTCGTTCCTACGGATGTTTTCTAAAAAATTGGGGTAGCCAATTGACGAGGTTGCGTGCACTGCGAGCATCGTCGAGGATAACCGTTGAATAGGCAGGGTTGAAGATAACTGTTGAATGGTCAGCGTTGAGGATAACCGTTGAATAGGCAGCGTTGAAGATAACTGCTGAATGATACAGTCCAAGGCCAACTCATGATGATGAATGAATGACCGTTAAGAAATTTGAAATTGTTACGCTTAAGTATCTTTCTCTCACTGCCACCGGCGTGTTGTCAGCTGTTAGCTGAGAGCTGGCAAATGACAACTGGCAAGTGTGAAAGTACTAGAACTTTCTAAAAAATCGAATTGCGAATCCGTAAAACCCTGCCCGCCTTTGCCAACTATTGGCGAATCATCCTTTTTGACAGTCACGGTGCATTGGTTTTCACAAGTCCGTTCGTGGAGAAAGGGGTTGCCGGAAAGCAGCGTTTCCCTGAGGAGTAGAGTGATGCAACTCCTGCAGAGGGGCGGGGGACTCGTATGACCAAAAGGTACTTGTTGGTCCTGGACTTATTGATGACACTGAGACGATTCGGTGGTGTAGGTGTTGTCGGTTTCATTTCATCATCGGCACTACAACCGGGATCCGGTCTTGGCCTTATTTAACAAATTTCTCCACCGGTCCCGATTTCGAGCCGATGTCATCCAGTTCGGCACCCCCAGGCTACGCCATCCCTCTTGGTCTACGCCATCCCTCCATCGCAGACAAGGTCTGCGGCGCTGTCTCCTTCCATACATCCTGCCACAAAGGACTTTCCGGGCAGGCTCCTCTTCGGTCATTCGAGCTAGGTGTTCTTGTCGGTTTGGGTGTCGCTAAAAGGCTTTTTGAATGATGATTCTTCGGATTTATGTGTAGTTTCTAAGAAGACATCTTCATTGGAGAGGCTTCCCTGTTCACATGTAGAAGGTTGCTCAATTGTTTGGAAGTTCGGTGTATCTTGAGTCCTTGTGTTTTTTTGTGAGTCCTTGTGTTTTTGCGTGCAGTGTGGTGCGATGTCATGAGATGGATATTCACTGAGGGATGCCTCTCGTCATAAGATTTTCGTGCTATACCTGCATATGATGTTGGTTGGCTATGATGTGATGGATCTGGTCAGGTCCCACACTATTTGATTGAAGCGAGGAATCTTGACGAGCTCCTTGATGTGTAGTTACCGGTGCAGGCTACACCGTGAGGAACATTGAAAGCTTCTGTTTTCCGTGCTACTTCTGCGTAGGATCGCGATTGTTACCGATAATGCTGGTTTTGGGCCGCGCTTCGCCCCCCCCCCCCCCCCCTGCTGAATTGATTGATTGAGATCTTCTACGCGATTTATCACTGTTGCTGCTCAGTACCCCGTGATTGCCTCTTTCCTTTACGATGGTTCTGGGGAGATGAAGTGTGTCCGGGGGCCCGGTCGCGCAGGTGGTCGATGGTGGTTTGTTCCATGATCCTCTTGTGTGGCTCATGGAATCGGTCGACAAAACCTTGCCTCCATCCGTTGGGATGAATCGCGATCTGCAGTTGCAGTCTACCAATTGATCTGAATTGGAGTTGTAAGTTCGGAACCCACGACCAATGGTCATGTGGTGGCTGGCGAAATATCTTGTCACACCGTGGCTGGATGATGTGGTGGGTGCTGCCCCCTTGATAGGCTTCGATTCGAGAGACGGGTCTTGGGTTCACTCTTGAAGGTGATGATGAGGGCGGCCCGTTGATGACGGTTGTCCCAACATGCAGCAAAGTGTGATGTCTTCGTTGACATTACCGGCATACCTTACTGGAGTAGCAGTCGAGTAGCCGATGTCGGCGCAAACAGTTTTTGCACAGGCTCTTCTTATATGCAAAGGACTTCAGACGAGCAGGTGTGATCGACCGAAAGCCTTCGCAGGGGGAGATATAGTGTGAGGCCATGCAAAACGTGCGGGGAGCCCGTTGATTCCGCGATTCCAGCGATGCTGTATGCATCGAGACACGTGACTTGAAATTAGAGATGGGGCCGTTTGCATTCTGGTGGGCTCCTTGTTGGCGATTAACTTAAGGGATGAGCAGTTCTTTTGCCACCTGCTTGGTCGAGAACGTTGGTATTTGCACTGAAGGCAGCTCACTAGAGGGGATGTGATTGGCCTGAACATTGGTTCGGATCGTTGGGGAAGCTGTTGAGAGTCCGGGAAGTTTGTGGGATCGCATATCGAGCATCGATGAAGTTCGCATGCTCATCGAGGTACACTATCTCGTCCTCGCCGATAAAATCTTCCACGAAGTAATTGTGGTTTTGATGTTCAAGGGTGGCCATCCGCACGATTTCTATGTACCGCCTGAGAGTACCTTTTCATTAGAGGTGAAGGTCCCGCTTAAGAGCCTCTATCGTGGTCAATGTTGGTTGTCCCTTGTCCTAGAGATTGAGGAAGGTGCGAAAGTTGCCCGAGTCTTTGTCAACGACTCAACCGAGAGAAGGGCGCCTTAGCTACGAACTAAGGTCAGCAACGTCCACACAAGAATGGGAACGCGATGCACCACTAACACTGCAAATAATTGGCTCTTTCACCACTGCTGAGCACTCGTACTTTCACTATTTAATCCATTGTGATGAGGTTGCGTCCACCATGAGCAGCGTCGAGGACAACTGTTGAATAGGCAGCGTAGAAGATAACCGTCGAATGAGCAGCATTGAGGATAACTATTGAATGGCCAGCGTTGAGGACCCAACCCTCATCTGGATGAATCGTATTACTGCGATACTTAATCCAACCAAAGCAGAAGCCAGAATTCTAAGTAGTAAACACTCCCAACCTACTTATCGATATACACAAAATATTCGAATATAAATAGGAGGTACTATAATTAGACCACAGGACAAGGTGAAATATCTTGGGATCATTTATACCCCAAAAATGAATTTCATCAAACATGTGACTCCATTCTCCAAAGCGCCCTCGATCGCTCTAAGCAACTGCACAACATCTTGAAATGGAGCGACAAAGTTGAAACCAAAGTTAGTCTTCATTACTATAAGCAATTAATCCGACCAGGAAAATCATACGTCTTTCCCATATGGTCTTGTATATCTTCGGCCCAAATGGAAAGACTTCGAGTTTATGAAATGAAACTCCTCAGAAAATGCTTCAGCCACTGTAAAAGGCCTGACGGTCGCCATTACCCCACCTCTCACCTATACGAGAGTGCTTCCACTATCCCTATCGACGAATAATTGCTACAATCGGCATACAAGTTCCTTGACAGCATTCAGAACAGCGAGAACCTACTTGTATGGGAGATTTGCGTTCTTGACCCTTCGCTACTTCGATCTCTTTGGATCCGACTGCCACAATTTCTTGTACAAAACTGAAGAAATCACCCTTTCCAACAACATTTGCTTCTATAATAGAGGATTCCTGGATCCATCCCATAAGGTCTACTGCTGGCACACTGCAAACATGCACGTACAGTACAAGGCATCACAAATACACACACACACCGACCACAGCACAGATTATCAGAGGCCAACGACGTTATCTGCGTTTACTGCCGCAGTCAAGACCTATCGGTTTTGTTAGATCCATTTCCCACCATGCCTCCGTCCATGTAGTTAGAGAACACTCCAACTAATCCTGTCCGGACTATCCTTAGATACCTCCTCCTTTTTTTTCAGATATCTTGAGACCGAGCCCAACATCCTCACGAATGACGGTGATTCTGGTTATCGCAAGATGACCAGAAGCCAGAGAAAGATTAAGGACACATTTGTCCTTGTCTCGTTTAAGTCGGCCTATGTCACTCCTTTTTTTTTATCTCAATGATTAGTCTCGATTGGAGTCCGATGTGCAAGGGTGCCAATAAATCTATTGAATAAAATCTATTGAATAAAATCTATTATAACTTAAAAGTATTGATCAGTTTCAATTAGGCGCCCGACGTGCACGCTCGGCAATAAACTAGTGAATATAAATTTAAATTATCAGTACAGTCTCTCGATTAAAACACAAATTAATTAGTTCAAATCAAAAGTAAAGTATAGCAAAACAGAATCAGTCTTTGAATCTTATTGGGTCGACTTGCCAGGCCCCCTTTCAACAATCGGTCGTCACTTTTCCCTCAGGCTTGAGGAAGCACGGTGGCGATCGTACCGCGCAACTTGGGAGCGGCTTATTAAAGGCATCTCGTCTTTTTAAGGATAAGGAGACGTACACGTTAAGATTTGCTAAAACAGCATCTCTAGATTTTTTTTTTTTTTGATATGTCGCTAATTGCCGAATACCACTTGAAATGATCGAATGTGTCATCGAAGATTGGAACCTCATAGTCACCTCAGGCGCAGTTGTAGCCAAAATTTCAAAGAAATAATCACCATAATTATTACTCCACTACTAATCACCTCAACCCTAACCACAATTCCCTCATATTCCCCATCAAACCCTCACCAAGACAAAACCATCTTGCCCACCGCAGTCACTCATCCAATCCACCTAGTTTGTCCGTTTATACACCCCCTTCAAAATCTCCGAACTGATCCAAGCTTAGAAACGGTTCTAAGGCCACTTGTTAATGAGTTTGCTTTAAGCCTAACCCTATCCGACGTGCTACCCCAAACAAAGCCCCAGAATCCATGGGTAATGCCCCCACGTTTAACTCTCTTCCTCTTTTTTACCTCAGAACAGGGGCAAAATATCCCAATTTCATCAGCTCCTACTCTCCTATTCCTAAAACCTCTTCTCTTTCCAGATCCTCTCACGCGTCGCCTATTTTGAAAGCAACTCCATCTCCTCTAATTTCAACTACAAGTTTCATACGCCTAGTATTTGACTAGTATTTGACTACCACAACTACAAGTTTCATATGCCTAGTATTTGACTCGTTTCTTCCCCCAGAGGTAAAAATCACTCAGCAAACAATAAACTCGTCAGATTTTCGTTACAGGCACTCTAAACTGAGAAATAAAAACACCTATGAAAATATAGCCCTCTTCTTGGCCTATCTCCATAACAAACCGGACACAGTCTGTTTCGAAGGAAAAACTAAACTCTGCTGCAGTATAAGTAGAAAACCTTGCAATACCCATTACCTCTCCGGCTTGGCACAACCAGGTTATCACTTCTTACAATCGCTTCAAAACGATTTAAATGGAAAAAAACTTTAATGACGCGAAGGTGGTCGAAAATTACGACTAAGCAATCTGTTAGCTAATTTACCATTGGAAAGGCAATGTGTAAAACGATGGGAATTACATTTTTAATTGACCATTTTTTCAATAAAAAATGTGCATCTATCAAAAAATACTCAAGAATTTCTGCACTCATCCAATACATCTATATCAATTTTTTCATTTTGCGGTCGGTCTATGTTTTGATATTTATGGGTCCTTTAAATCCTGATTGTGTGGTCAGTGATTTGTGGAACGTAAATGTAATCCCCCATTATTTTGATATTTCAGCATTTAAGGTCGATGGCATCTATATACAGTCTTTCTATATTCGTTTTATGCTTTGTCAATTCAGTGTATTTCATTATCGTTAACCTCGGAGTTTTAAAATTCTTCTAAAATAAATACACTAAGTAAATGTCTGGCGCAAGGCTGATAACCTTGCCTGGAAAAACAAACTATTATGGACAATTTAACAAGTCTCGGATATGGATCGAATACCGGTAAAGAGACTTGCTAAATAAAGCCAAGACCGAATCCCGGTTGTAGTGCCGATTATGATGAAGTAAATGTCGGTTGCGTAATATCAGTCCTCACACTCATTTTTTTTTGGGCTTACTTTTTAACAAAGCCTATTGAACTGGTGTTTTTGTCTCTCCTTTCTATGTTTTCCAAATAGATTCATAATTTGAATGACGTAGCAAAACGAAAATGGCAAAGTTATTTATACATTTAACATTACCCGCAATTTAGCCGAAAATAGCCTAAAACCATTCTTAAAAGCACCCGCAAAAACCACCCATGTTCCAATTGAATTTCTTAGAATAAATCCTGAGGCAAGACAGCTTTTTTGATTTTAATTGTACCCCCAACTTATAGCTTTTGATTACTCAGTCACTTCAGGGAAGAGAAAAAAAAATGCAAACTCATTTGGAGACTATTCAACCACCCACTCGAATCGAACCAACAGTCTCATAGTTCCTACGACTTCTATTCTTAAATATCCAAATTCTAATTCATTCCCTGAATCCCTAAGGACCAATTTGTGAAATCCTCTTTCCCACCTCCATCCAAAACTTACCGGTGCTGGAAGACATGCATGTCAGTGCCTGGCTTTGGCAGACTGTGTGATCCTGTAGCTAGACGTTCCCTAATGGACTGACTCAATTGCGTTGCGCCAGGGCCAGTTAATGAGAAGCTGCGATGTTGTGTATTCGGTGGAATCTCTGCAATAATAATGACACCATCAGGTCCTGAAATAAAAAATGAAATGACATAAAAAAGGACACCAAACACTCACTTGTCTGCATATCGTTATTGCAGGTTTGTGTACCACCAGAAACTTTAATTTTAGCCGAACGTGGTACAGCTGAGACATGTGCAGTTCTTCCTGATTGCTGTTGGGCGTTGTCACCACTGACACCTCCTCCTCCCATAATTATTATGTTTTGCTGTTCGGCTGTTGATGTGCCTGAGCCATTTGACCTCTTCACATAACCAAAACTTGGTGGGACACCCTTGGTACGACTGCTGCCGCCACCACTATTACCACAACCGGTTGCTGAGGTTGAGGATAGTGATGGTGGTATGTGTTGTTGTTGTTGTTGTTGTTGCAGTTGTTGTTGCTGCTGCTTAGATGTTGTGGGGTTGTTACGCCTCGAATGACTAGGTGATGACTTGTCTCTTCGAGCATTTGTCGGACTGGGGGGCTGCGACAGTTGATGCTGATGATGCTGGTGATGTTGTGGCATGCCGACATTGTTATGACCATTTATTGGTGGGTCTGGCATTTTAGACCAATTATCCCGGCCGTTACGAGAGGCCATTCGACTCGGACTGTTGCTTGTGTCCATTTTGGAACCGTGCGAACTGGTAGAATATGCTGGTGCTGTTCCGATACTGTCAAGACTGCCACGACTATTTCGGATCCTGTAAAAAAGGACATACACAAATTAAACCGAAGCTAAAAATGTACTTTAGCAGTAATACCTAAAGTCTAGTTTACATTAGCACAGATAGAGAACGAACATTGTAGTCTGCGAGATACATAGATGACATTGACTGCAACTAGCCAACTATTAATAAGGATTCATATTTCTGAGAAGTTGAACTCACATTCAAGTTCTAGTAAAAGTGGGATTGAGGTCATTACATGCATTTTCAAACCCTGTTTCTATTTGCCGACTCATATGAGACCCATTTATCTCTCAACCCTAATGTGGTTCATGTCCTTTACAAAGCAAGCAGCCGCAAGAGGTTAAACATCGACCTCAAAAGGAATGAAGACAAAAAAGACTACAGAAAACTATGCTTAGTCCTAACTAGTGATTACTGCTACGTTCACGTTTCAGACTTGTTCTACTTCAACTTCAACAATTGACGTCTTATCCTTTTCTCCTCCTTTTTGCACATCTACGCTCCCTCGAGATAATACGTCTCTTGGCTTAAGAAAGTTGGACTATTGTTTCAGCTACGTGGAGGTTTTTGTTGTACGTGACTTTGGTGGGATACACGAGAGTTGCATGGTTTTCGCTATGAATCCTTGAAGGTGAAAAGCGAGTGTAGCACATGGCCTTACTTTCAGAATTATTTTATTGTTGTGGACACACGTAGCTGCGTCTCGCAATTAAACTTTCCTTGAAATATAAGAATCACAAGTGGACAGTTATAAAAGAATGAAGAAGTTCAAGCAGTTACGCTGCTGACGATTTTTACCAGACCTTAAAAAAGTATTGACTATAGAAAGTAAGTTTAGAAAAGTTTGATGGAACTTGAAGTGGGTACCCTAGCTGCCGCTGAGAGTTTACAGTCAATCTATGTGAATTGTAAACGATAGTCCGACTTTGAGAAGTTCGCTTAGGAATCTTAAACTTACTTATTTGATTTTTCATTGGGAGCTCATTGTTGAGTTGCACAACGTAATTTGTCTAATCGGGCGAGTCCCAAACTAATTTTACTTGGAGGAGATTAACACGGCCAAGATAAAATTAAGAGACGAAGACCATCATGAAAAGTACCATAAGCATTGCTGTTATGAACAAAGTAGTAAACAAATTCAATATGCATGATAGATAGTAACGAACACTACACAATACAGTCTTTTATAGGAATGTGCATTCGGTCAGGTTCGTTGTTTTCTGAGTTTTTGTTTGTAATTTCATTTCTTCCTTGCTATTTATTATTTTGTATTCGCTGACAATTGATTATCAGATAGATCCTTCTTTCTATTCTATTTATTGGCCTGTAGGAACCCGAAAGTTCTGACCCCACTGACTCGATTCCACCATTGTTCCCTGTCCTGTGCACTCTCCTTCCACGCCTGACCATTCGATCCGACCTCCTCAAGGTCAAACCTAACATTGTCCTCCCATATCCGTCGTGGGCGTCCGGCTGGTCTCTCTTCCGTTGGTCTACCGTCAAGAATTCTACGCACGGTCCTATCGTTGCCCATTCGCGCCACGTGTCCGGCCCATCTTAATCTTCGCGACTTGATTATTCTCACTATTGTAGGTGTGCGATATAGCTCTTCCAATTCATGGTTGTGGAGTTTCCTCCATTGTCCTGACTCCTCGTCATATTTACCTCCAAAGATACCCCTTAAAACTTTATTCTCGAATACGCGGAATTTGTTTTCTTCCCGTTTTGAGAGAGCCCATGTTTCGCATCCGTAAGAACAATCGGCATGATTATGGTCCTATAAACACGGAGCTTTATATAGGGTTATACAATAGGGACTTGACAACTTTGAATTTAATTTGCGAACGCGCCCTTTCATTAATCATCGAACTGTCACTGTCAATTTATTCAGTAAACTCAACATTTTCATCGTGGTTAAGTATACGAACGAACAACGTCTGCAAATTATAAAAATGTACTACCGAAAAAAAGTTGTCAAGTCCCTATTGGAAAATCCTATATTATGTGAGCAATTTGGATTTCAGCAGTTTACTGACCGCACGCTAACTAGCGTAGCCGGAGTGTAGTCTTTTGTTAATTTCCTTCGACATTTCGTTATTGGCTGTCAATATGCTCCCAGATATTTAAATTCTTTGACATTTTCAAATGTCTTGCCCCTGATGTGTATGTGTGTTTTCTGAAGTCCACCTGCTTCCGTCGTAATCATGTATTTTGTTTTGTATTCATTTATTTCTAGGCCCACCTCTTCTGCCGCTTGCATGATGATTTGACAGTTTTTACTTACTGTTTCTAGATTATCGCCCAAAACGGCGATGTCATCCGCATATGCGAACACTTATGTGACCCCGTTCAGGGGTGATCCGCCCATGTTGTCGTCTTGTACCTTTCTGATGACACACTCGAGCACAAGGTTAAAAAGACATTGTGAAAGCCCATCCCCTTGTTTTAGAACGTCCCGGATTTCAAATGGTTTTGAGAGGTGGTTTTCTATTCTAACTCGCCCTCTGTTTTCGTTCATGCAAATTTGAATGAGGGGGGCATATTTTTCGGGATTCCCAGAGCAAACACAATATGGTAGAGTCTTTGCCTTGCCACTGAGTCGTAGGCTTTTTTGAGGTCGACGAACAGTTGGTGAACCGTCTCTCCGTATTCCCACTTCTTTTCCAGCAGTTGCCTTATTGTTAACATTTCGTACTCGTTGATTGGTTTCTACGGAATCCGCATTGGTAGTCTCCCAATATGTCTTCTGCGTACGGTGTGATTCTCGCCAGTATGACATTAGTTAGTACTTTGTATGTGGTTGTGAGCAATAATATTCCTCTGTAATTTTCGCAGTTAGATCTGTCTTCTTTTTTGAAGATGGGGACGACTATAGTGGTTCCCAATTCTTCCGGAGCGACTTTCTTATCCCATATTGTTTTAACCAGTTGGTGGATCTCTCGAGCGGTTGCCTCTGCTCCATGCTTCATAACCTCTGCCGGCATGCAGTCGACTCCGGGAGCCTTGTTGTTTTATCAATCGATTTTTTGCGTTGAAAGAGGGCTCTGGGATCTGAAGTTCGGCTGTATGTACGTCTGGTGCGTTTATTTGTGGTTGATGGGTGCGCACATTGAGGAGGTTTTCAAAGTATGTTACTGCTTCCATCTTGTCACGATATTGTTTGTTTCTGTAACCAGACAACCATTTCCGTCTCGAATTATTTTGGCTTTCCCTCGGTGGCCGTTGCTAATTGAATTTATGCCGGCATACATAACTCTGATGTTCTTTGCTCTGGCATTTTCTAGGATTTTTTCGATCCGAGTCTTCTCCCATTCGCTTTTTTGCGTTTGAAAAGTTTCATAATTTAATTGTACACAAAATTTCCATTACATTTTTGAATGACCTTGTTTATCACCGCCTCAATGGCTGAGATTGTAAGGAGGTTATATCAGGCGTTTGATTGTGTAAACAAAGGTTCAACTGACGACCCTTGTTATTGTGCAGTTATATATAATTACTTGGGTGGTAGGTTGGGTCCCAACTCCCGGCCTACCGGTGAAATACCACCCAGTTAAGCTATAAGTTCCGTGGAACGGTTGGGAGAAATCCTTGACAATCCTTCGGAGTTTGGCTGATAGACCCACTCGAGCAAAATAGGATCTTATAAGGCTGACTCAGCGCTATAGATTTTCGTGTCCCGAGAGAAATAAAATAAGAAATATAAATAAAAATAAGAAAAAAAATAAATCCACAATTTTTTCACTAGATGAATGTTGTGTTTCATTCTGACAGGATATTTCCGGGACTGAATCAATAAAAACAATTTAAATCAATTAATGATAAACATTTACTTTGTCTCCTTCAAGGCTGCGTTTGAAGAGGTACACTTTCTCCAACGGACAATGCAGTCATCCACTCAGTGAATATTCTTGTTTCTCCATCGAATTAAGATCGGGTCCCACAAAGTTGTGATTTGACTTTCGGAAACTGAAGAAATTCACAAGGTGTTACATCTGAAGAGCACAGTGCTTACTCGATCATATTGGTAGTGATTTTGGTCAAAAATTCTTTTCTGATGCTCCATTTGACATAATTCGGTTCGACAACTAAAATGTGCGAAACTGTTCGTGAAAAATGAATAGTTTTTGTGAGAGCCTGTGGTGTGTTTAACTGGTGGGTGTCTACGTATGACACTGAGTTGGCTAAACACCCAGACGAAGTTCCGACGTAATTGTTTTATCAGGACTGCTCACCACAAAACACGAAGATCAAACACCATGGAAACGTATCCGGAAACTCACTTGTTGTTACTATAAAAAAACGACAGTCACCAACGCCCGTGAAATAAAACACTGTAGTTGTTTTCCGTTTAGCTTTATTGTTTGGACGTAAAATTGTTTGTCGGCACTCTTACTAATTGATGCCGGATTAGTTGACAACTATAACTCTCAATAACTGTTAGCTTACTGGAGGCGGATTTAATATTAATTAATTTTGAAGGTACGACACATTTATATCACACTTTAACATCTAAACTAATTGAAGAGAATTTTATTAATTTCAAAACCACGGCGGCTTAATAACCCGCCTCGACTGTTAAATTAATTGAAGTGGATTAATTTCCAAACGTAACGCTTTGACTGTTAAATTAATTGAAGTGGATTAATTTCCAAACGTACGTCGACTTAGTGACTCACTTTGACACCGCACTCCTGATGATAAAATCTGACTGAAGTCCATTCGCCAACATAAGAATGACCTGGCAGCGAATAGCCTCAAAAGGGGAGGAGCGAAACGATCAACCAGAGGCAGTCAATCGTGGTTGGGTTAGATGACATGGTGTGGATTTTCCATGTATGGGTATCCGCTACAGAAAACCAACAACGAACGAACATAGGTGGATGCGGGCGTTGTTATTGTAACCCATCGTAATGATCATTAGGTGAAGGAATAGGTCTCTGCGATCTAATGTCAACAGAAACGCTATTTCCATGATCGAACGATGGGATGTGGATTGTTTGAGTTCGCCAACATTGCATGGGTCGGCAGCTGTGTACACAATTGATTTGTGTAACGCTTGCCGGCGGCAGACCCTTCTGGTGTGAAAAACACACCGAAGATCCGCTCGCAGTAGGAGAAGCCATAAATCAACATTTAGTTGATGAACATGCTGTTTTCTAGGTCCGCGGACGGTTGGCGGCCGATAATAGAAAATCTCGATGTAGGTAAACAATTCTAAAGACATGGATGCAATGTTTGGTTTTGCAAACGAATACAGGATACAACCGTTGCCAGTTGTTTAAGATAAACACTTAACGGCCAGATACAATTTGATGCATGTTGTTTTAGGGTATATCACTCCCGTTGGTGGTACCATCGGGCGAGAGCATCCGCTTGGGCGTTTACTTTGTGTAAACGAAGGCAGCTTCGATAGCCAGCGTGAGAAACGTGGCTACTCGTTGCTTAAATAAATATTGGTGGTCATGACCACTGCTGGCGATCGTTCCAAGATACGGCAACGAATCATAAAATCGTTCATGCTGATAATCAAGTAAATATGCGCGCCTGAAAGGCCAATGTTTAATTTGATCTTCTCTTCCTTTGGAAAGAAAGCCTTGAAAATCGATTGATGCTGGATTGATGTCATGGCAAGATGATAATCTTGCCATGAATTATGCCTCCAGGTTATCCGTGGGGATAACCGAATTGATTCCAGCGAATTGGTTGGCAGTTAATGCCATAGCAAGGTTGTATAATCTTGCCAAAGATTCAACTTTAAGGTAAGTTGTATTTGCTGGTAATGGTGGGGATCGAGCGATGCGTGGCTCTTCGCGCCCTGAAAAGCCCCACAAGCCCTCTCAAGCTATAGCGACGATTTAGGACCAATATTTCAGGTCGGTGTTGTCTTCAATAATTTACACTGCAAGCCATCTCGGATAAGGTAAGTTTTTAATTCTCTCACGCAGCTTTTTAAACACTTAAGAGGTGGAGAGTCTTCTCATCAAGAAGTTTTTAAAAACTCATTTTTTTTTCTTTTTTTAATGGCTTATAATGCATAGAATAAGTTCCCAAAACCGTTTTCCTAAAATAATCTTATAAGAAAGTTACAGTATAAAAAACGGACCCACATTTTTACGCGAAAATTGAATTTGCGTCATCTGCATCATCTAGTCTCGAGGTGTCTTGGTCTCGGGAAGTTATTTCCTCTTCAGTATCTTCCTCGCTCTCTTAGCATTGTGGACAGAGAGGTGAACTGTCGTGATATTCTTGATAGTCGCAATGCTACAGGAAAAACTGCGTACGGTGGTAGTTGCAATTTCCGTGTGGGCGTCCTATACAAGCTTTTACGAATCAGATGAGTTTAGAGTTTCATCTACCTTTTAAGTTCGTGTTCCACCTGGCCTACCATATGTCGACAGAAGCTTCTCTTGCTTCTAGCTTTATTGTCACCATTCCACCAGGCACTTGATCCCCTATGGTTCGCCTTCTATAGATCTGAAGCATCTCGTTACCTAGGATATCTATGGAGAGTAATCGGCCTATGGCAAACCCTGCTTGATCGAAAATGGTTCTGAAGCCGCATATACATTAGTTCTTAATCGCATAACCTGTGTGCTGTCTTCTTCATTTTCTTCAGTTGTTTTGTATAGCTGGCACGGGTTACGCTATTGCTGATGTTACTACCCTTGACAGGATAATTCTCTTACTATATCCAGATCGATCCACCAGTGTTTAGCAATATTCCGGTTAGGACTGCTTGTACGTCTGTGGCTTTTTTACTTGCATATTCTATGTGAGACTTAAATCTTAGCCCATTGCCGAATATGACTTCCATGTACTTAGCCATTTCCTTTGATCGTATAGTCTGATTTCCGATTCGAAGTTAGCATATTACACACACTTTCGAATAGTTATCCTAATAACTATACAGCCTCCGTTTTGTGCACGGCTAGTTCTAGTCCAGCTGATTGTAGCCAGTCTTTAATCAGTCAGTTAGCAATTGTTACAACTGCGATGTCGTCTGCGAATCTAATAATTCCCACCCCTTGTGGTAGTTTTATTTATAAAACTCCGTCGTACTTAATATTCCACAAAAGCGGACCAAGTACTGACTCTGGCGGAACTCGTGTCGAAAGATTGTATAATTTTTTTCATTCATCCGTATCGTACATCGGCTTTCTGATGGTGAAATAGCTTATTACGATTTTGAGGAGGTAGAGCGGAGTGTCCATCGACTAACAACCAGCTGGCCAAGTTGAAGCCATTTTTTATGTCCAGTGTTACAACGACAAAGTATTTCGTGGTTCCTCCTTTCTATATTTTTCCTTTCATTGCTTCGACTGGCATGTCGATCACTATTTTCATGGCTTCGATGGTCGATCGTGGCTTTCTAAAACCATATTAGCGGTTCCATGGCGTTCTGTTATTTTTGGTTATGGCAAGCAATCTACAATACATAATCTTCTCCAGTATTTTTCCCCATTGTGGAGAATATGGCGCAAGGCTAATAACCTTGCCGGAAAAACAAATTATTATGGAAAATTTAACAAGCTACAGACTTGTTAAATAAGGCCAAGACCGGATCCCGGTTGTAGTGCCGATGATGATGATGATGATCCAGGATGCGTATGGGGTGCCTTGATGATGGACTATCTGGCGGCTTACTTCTTTCCTTTGGGAGAGTACTCGGTACTGGACTTTACAGGCATTGGGTAACATTCCTCTTTTTAGGCATTTCTGCATCGCGGCTTGGAATATTTCTAATCTCATTCCAGTTGCAGCTTTAATAACTTTACCTTGTTTTGTTTTTTACTTTTCCCAGGAAAGGCGAACCCATAGCGCTGAGTCAGCGTTCTGAGATGTTTTTTGTTTTTCGGTCGGGTCCATCAGCCAAGCTCGGAAAGATGATCAAGGATTTCTCCACACCATTTCACGGAGCCTTTTGGTTAATTGCTGAGATACTGTCAGGTCTAGGACCTATTTCGCCGCGTATTTTTTTGCACGGAAAGAGGGGTTCTACTGTTGGGTGCAACATGTTGGGACAAGTTACGTGTGAGGCTTTATATCCCTACAGTTTCCCACGACCACCCTGTAAGCGGTACTCCAAAAATTTTATCTCTGCTTCCCGACGAATGTTATTGAAGCACCCCTCTTTGCTTTTATGGCATTTTATGGCCATTTTTGGTTGTGCCTTAACTTTTTCAGATTTCAAGGTTTTCTTGAGAGCCAGCTCTTCCTCTTAATCTTTCTATTCTGCGATGGGATTGTAAGCACAGTGCTCTTAGTGCTTTAATGCTGTCCGTCCACCCGTTCTTTCATCCGTTGGTATCCTTCTTGGCACTGCTGCGTCACTATTTATATTACCATATGGGGTTCTTTAACCCACTTCCAAAGAACCACCCATTACCATAAAAAACCTGAATTCAACTTACCTGCAAATGAGCATCGTAATCTGCTCTGCGCCACCTTTCAACTGAAAACATAAACCCACGGCAAGATTACTCTTGTATGGCATCAAATTTTCACCCCGGGGCATGCTTGCATACAAACTATCATGTCCTAAAAACCAATTCGGTTTTCCCATCGCATAACCGACATTAACATCCGAACATGTCAATACGCATGGCTGAGGAGCATTTTCCCCATAATCGGCATGCCATGCTTACCCTTGCCTTATCGGCACAAGCGATTGAGTGTTATTTAAAGTAAACACACACTCGATCCATCGTCCTATGACACAGAGAAACCTAATGCCTACAACCCCTTGGCTTTAGCTTTCACGTACAAACATTTAACTGTACAGCTGCATGACCGACTACATGATCCGTTGTCTTATGGAGGAACGATCACAGCATCGGTCATGTCTATTGATTCGTTGTCTAAACAACGACCAGCCACTATTCTCATGCTGGCTATTCTAAACAAAATGCTTCTGTGTACTCTACGTAAACAGAAGAAATTATTTTCGCGTGCATGCATGCATTCCTGTGCATTATCCAATGCCTAAAATAAACATGCACCCAAATCTAGTAGCCTTTGCCGTCGCAGCAAAGTTCTGTTGACTTATCGCCAACCCAAATCGATCCCCGATTTGTATACCGATGGGAATACACCCAGCCGTACGCCCATCATCATATTTGACCAGCTGCATGTTTGTTTTTCCTTTCCTGCGCCCAGCGAGTGTTTCGTGTGTCTTTCTTGCAGAGGAAAAGACATTCACCCTATCTGGAAGATGTCTAGGGGAACCTGCCGAAACCTGATGCGAACCGATTTCTTATAGGTCGTTGGGGCGAGGGAAAGGTTGTTTTCCCCTGCGATGACATGTGTGGAAACTCATCGCAATCACCAGAGGTTGGGTCAACGTCGCCCAGCTCGTGGAGTCAGATTTTATCTCCTGTCGGGATTACACGCGTGCCAGCAGTCGAGATTCGCCAGTCGCAGTGTCTTGAGAAGTTATTGTCAAAAGTCCTTACCCGTGTGTTGAATCAGGCCTCTTTTGACCTGATGTATTTCGTTCGCTGTACCGAACTGTTGCTCAAACCTATTGTACACTAGAGTGCAACACCCTTAGTGTGATAAGTTGTATGGCGATATTCGGGCGCAACGCCACTAAATATCTAAAAGAATCCTGAATATTTGGGCGCAACGCCACTAAATATCTCATAGGATAAAAATTAGCTGAAATATGAGAAATGAGAACACGCCGGGGTTACTGTCGGATGCATTCTAATTTTATTTTTCCAATCCTTAAGCTATATATACAATTTGCTTATACTACTACTCTTACATCTAATCGATAAAAAAATCATGCTCGCCGCAGAGCATTACTAATACATACATCGAATCGTATCTCTAATTTTGACTACAGGATTTCAAAATTCCTGTTTACAATAGACATGAGTACGAAAACAAAGACAATAGGAAGGAGAGTTCCTATAATACACACCAATTACTGGTGTACACAGAAAACAAGGAAAAAAGGACGCACATTCTTGCACAAAAAAATTAAAAACATTGCATTGATGGTGGTCCCTTTTTGCGGTGGCGGCGATTCAATTAACACCTTCTGGTGTTAAAGATGTTTGCTGCTGGTTATTGTGATTTGCCGGTTGCGGGCAACTGTGGATGATGACGGCATGCAAATATACTCGGGTTTATGGCCGAGTCATAAATCGTGTGGTGCAAGGAAGTACGGCGGCTAGTGTTTTATCATGCTCGTAAACATGATAATGGTACCGCACAAATGGCGCCGCATGATCTCATAAACATACTCCCCCCGTTGAATAACAATTCAACCCTGAAGCATGACTGGTGGGCCGATGATCCTGATCGTTGACCATTCGGCGTCGTTTGTAAGGGGAATCCTCGTGTTTTGGCGATTCATCCGTTGTAGATGCTGGGCGAGAGAAGTCGCTGGGGTTGTCGCACTCGATTGGCAGTGGCGCTAGGCGGTGAATGGGTCTCCGAACCACTCCGGAAGATGTTCGCACGTCCACTACTCGAATTAGGCCGTCCTCCCCTGGGTGTGTGCCAAGTACTCGGCCGAGCTTCCAACGCAAGGGTGGGGTATTATCTTCCTGGATGATGACCATTGTCCCTGTGTTAATGTTATGGACTCGCTGCTTCCACTTACTTCTATCCTGTAGTTGGTGTAAATATTCCACATGCCATCGTCTCCAAAATTGGTGTTTCAACTGTGTGACCAATTTCCAGCGTGTGGGTAATTTCACGTTTAGCGGAACAGCGTGAGCATCCACATGTGCGGTCAGAGGCTCTCCAATGAGAAAATGCCCCGGAGTGAGTGCCGATAAATCGTTTGGGTCGTCGGATACTGGGGTAAGAGGCCGGGAATTCAAAATGGCTTCGACTTCCGTAATGATGGTTTGCAACTCCTCGTATGTGAGGGATGCTGCATGCAATGAGGATCGCATCAAGTGTTTTGCTGATTTGACCGCCGCCTCCCACAGTCCTCCAAAATGCGGGGCTCGGGCCGGTATCAGATGAAATTGTGTTCCCCTGGTGCTGAGAGATGAGGTCACTTTGTTGATAGCTCCTTCTGACGCTAACAACTCTCCGACCTCTCTCAGTTGATTACGCGCTCCTACAAAATTAGTAGCGTTGTCACAATATAGGTGAGAGCAATTTCCACGTCTCGATGAAAAGCGCTTGAGAGCGCCGATGAACCCTTCTGCTGACAGGTCCGTTACCAACTCCAGATGGACCGCCTTTGTCGCGAAGCAGCAGAACAGAGCTATGTAGCTCTTTTGGGGTCGCTTACCCCTGATGTGAAAGTGGGTCTGGAACGGTCCACAAAAATCGACTCCTGCGTTTGAGAATGGACGAGCGGGTTGTACTCGAGTGACGGGTAGGTTCCCCATGATCTGTGTCAATAATTTTGGGCGGGTTTTTGCGCAAAATACACAGTGCTGGACGATGGTGCGTGTGAGGTTCTTTCCCTTGGTTGGCCAATAATTTTGCCGCGTCACTGCGAGTAAGCCTTGTGGGCCGATATGCCTATGTTCCATGTGCAATTCTCGGATGATGATTGTTGTGATGACGTGCGTATGCGGTAGAATAATGGGGTGCTTGGACTCATAAGATAGGTTAGATGATCCAAGTCGCCCGCCTACTCTCAGCAGTCCGTCAGAGTCGAGGAATGGGTTCATGGCACTGAGGGGACTCGATCGAGCTGGCTCGCCGTGCTGGTGGATGTGTTTCAGTTCCCCTTCCAATTCCTTCCTCTGTATTGCGCGCAGGATCTTAACCCGAGCGTTGGCAAGTTCCGTTGGTTGTAAAGACCCGAAGACACGGCTTCGTCGGTGGGTCGGGGTTCCAAAACGCAACATGTATGCCACTATACGTTGAAGTCGCTGGAACGAGTTCCTATGGTTGATGCGGTCGATCGTCTGATCCTCTGCTTCAATTGACAAAGCGACAGTGGCCGTACGTTTGCGTTCCACGTCGCAGTCCTTCTTCCTAATATATGCGGGTGGCCAATGTTTCTCGTCCCCATGTAGGAAGAATGGGCCGTGGAACCAAATAGCACATGCACTTAGTTTATCCGGATCCACCCCCCTTGATAGCGGATCGGCTGGGTTGTCCTTTGATCTAACATGCCGCCATTGTGCAGGTACACTATGTTGGTGTATGGTAGCTATCCGATTGGCTACGAATGTTTGGAACTCAGCCGCTGTTGAATGGATCCATGCTAACACGATCTCTGAGTCTGTCCACAGATAGGTCGGAATGTTGTCTTGTCGTAGGTGCCGTTGCACCTTTCCACACAGGGTGGCCGCTAACTCTGCCGCACAGAGTTCCAGGCGAGGAATGGTCACTCGCTTAGGTGGAGGTGGGGCCAACCTCGTTTTTGAGCATAATAGATGAACGTGAATTAGTCCATCCGATCCCGTTGATCTTAAGTATACGGCAGCTCCGTACGCCTTCTCGCTAGCGTCTGTAAACACATGTAATTGAGGATCTTTGGTAATTGCTCCACCGCATACATGTCGTCGAACCTTTAGACTCTCGATCGTCTTAAGATTCTCGCGGAATTGAAGCCACCTGGTTTGGA
This sequence comes from Microdon myrmicae, assembly GCA_963931805.1. Taxonomy (NCBI): domain Eukaryota; kingdom Metazoa; phylum Arthropoda; class Insecta; order Diptera; family Syrphidae; genus Microdon; species Microdon myrmicae. Next base: position 68,114,837 of record OZ007496.1, on the reverse strand, counting down.
ATTCCATTGGGAGTGCTGCATCCCAATCTTGTTGTAATCCCCACAACTCTTGGAGGAATCTCTTGGCGATGACTGTTACTGGCGCAATCAGTCCTAGTGGGTCGAATATTCGAGCAATGTCGGAGGCTACGGTGCGTTTTGATGAACGTATTCTGGGTGGCAGGTTAACTCGGACTCCAAATTCGTCTACTTTTGGGAGCCATATTAACCCTAATGTTTTGATGGTGGTATCCTCACTGTTGCTAAAGTCCAGTTCGACTTCCTGGTCTGTGGTTGGAATATGTTCCAGGAGTTTTGGATGATTCGCACACCACTTTCGCAATTTAAAGCCTCCTTGGCTCAATAGCGCCGTCAATTCCTTTTGCATCACACCTGTTGTGATCAGGCTGTTGGAGCCAGTCATGACATCGTCCACGTAGAAGTTGTTTTTGATAATTTCTGCTGCATGTGGGAACTGTGGAGAGGCCTCCTCACCTAACTGACGTAGGCACTTGATGGCCAGGTATGGTGCTGAAGTTGTGCCATAAGTTACCGTATTGAGCTGGTAACATTTTAATGGTTGCTCGCGATTAGCTCGCCACCAAATCAGTTGGTATTGCTTATCAGCGGGCCTGATGCTGATCTGCCGATACATCTTCTCGATGTCTGCTGTGAACACGTATCGTGGGAGTCTAAATCGGAGCAGCACGGCAAACAAGTCCTCCTGTAAAGCTGGTCCGGGGTGCAAAATGTCGTTCAACGATGTATTAGTGGTTGTCTTTGCCGATGCATCAAATACCACTCGTAATCGTGTAGTGGTGCTGTCTGGCTTCAACACGTGATGATGGGGAATGTAATATTGCGGCGACGGAATCTTCATCGCATCTACTGGTTCCATATGTCCCAACTCGAGGTATTCCTTCATAAAGGTCCTATATTGGTCGTAGATCTCAGAGTTCCTTTCCAAACGTCGTTCTAGGGACAGGAACCGATTGCGTGCTAGTTCCTTGGAATCTCCTAGCGTTTGTGGGTCGCTGGCAAATGGTAGCCCAACAGTAAAGCTGCCCACGGAATCTCTGATGCGATGCTGGCGAAATAATGTCTCACATTGTTGTTCTTTAAGTGAGAGTCGTCGTTCCTGACCGTCCGCCGGATTATCCAATTCCCAAAATTGTTGGATGGCCCTTTTTATGCCTTCTTCGTCATCGGTAGTACACACCCCACAAGTTGCTGTTGCCACTGGATGATGATGGGTTGGTCCGGCGACAATCCAACCGAGGCGGGTATTCTGGAGCACCGGAAGTGTTGGTCCTAGTTTAATTTGACCAACGGATAATAATGAGAAGAAGTGTTCGGCTCCCAGCAGGACATCGATCCTGCCTGGGTGTTGGAAGTTCGGATCTGCTAGCTGCACATTCCTTGGGAGTTTCCAAGCCGAAATGTCGATTTCCTGACTTGGCTGTGATGAACTGATTGTGCCGATCACATACGCTTCGAGTCGCGTGGAGAACTTCGTTGTGGTGGCAGTGAGCTCCATATTCAGGCGTCGCTGGGATCTTTGGGGTACGTCCCCGATGCCGTGTATCGTCAAATTCGTTGATTTTGTGACTAATGCTAGTCTCTTGATGACTCGTTCACTGATAAGGTTGACTTGTGACCCTGAGTCCAAAATGGCGCGGCATTCGATTGTTCGGCCATTGCTGCTTGACAGCTTTACCCGAGCTGTACCGAGGAGTGTTAATTTCTTGACGGACGAGCTCACTGTCGATGCTCCCAAAGACACCGATTGTGTTTGGTCCTTGAGCTGAGGTTGGGAACTCGACTCCGAGGTCGGAGCTCGATGTGTATTGTTTGTAGGATGCAGCAACGTGTTGTGCTTTTGATTGCACTCCTTGCATCTAGTTTTTACACATCTGTCTGCAAAATGTCCCTGCTGGAGACAATTACGACATAGCCTTGCCTTGCGCACGATGTCCATCTTCTTTTCCGTTGTCAGTTGTTGGAATTGCTGACATTGATAAAGGGCATGTGCCTTTTCACAGGCAGCACACTGTTGTTCCTTCTTGAATGTGGCCTGGGATACTGAAGACGTCAACGTTGTTCGGGATTTGTGTTCATCCTTCTTATGATCCTTGGACCCGATTGCTTCCAAAGATTGGAAACGCACTTCCAGAAATGCCAACAGCTCCTTGATGGATGGGATCTCTTTTGGTTTTGCCAGGCCTTGCTCGAACAGGGAATGGGTGTTGCGGTCCAATTTTTGCAACAATATGTTCCCTAAAAGAGCATCCCAACTGCTGGTGTCGACGTTGAGGTTCTTCAAACCTAGAAGACATTCCTGCGTAGTGTCATGCAGGGCCTTTATGTGCGCGCAATTCGACCCAGTCGTCGACTGTGATGGCTGGGACAAAAGTTTATTGATGAGTGAACCAACCAGTAGTCGGTGGTTCTCGAAACGATTCTGCAGCATCTGCCATGCCGCATCATACTGGTCGTTTGATGTGGTAAAATGTCGGACCAATCTTTCGGCTTCTCCGGTCAGATTGGTTTTCAAATACCACATCTTTTGGCAATTACTTAATGGCTGCTTGTGCACCATTTCTCCGAACAGATCGGCAAATTGTCTCCACGTTGAATAATCCCCATCAAATTTTGGGATGGTGATCTTCGGCAATTGGCCGCTTGGTACCGAGGGGATCTGTCTCTGTTGTTGTTGGCTCGTCTCATGTTGAGAGCTGCGTAGACTGGCCAATGAGAACTCGACTTGTTCTTCTAGTTCTTGATGGGTGAGGCTGTCGTACCCTATCGTCTCAGGATCGTCGACCAGCTCTCCAATCCGTAGATGTAACTCTTCTAGATCTGCCCAGAGCCTTGTGATGGTCGAGAATTGGAGTTCCTGATGGAAGCTCATTTGTGCTGTTCCTCTCATTGTTCGCGCTCTGTCAAGCGTCCGAATGAGCGTCTCCTTCTTCAGCTTGTATCGTCGTATACTTCTAATGGCCTCCTGGGCAGTGCTGTCGTCTTCCATATCCTGGCCGTCTGTTTGTGGGCTGCATACCGAGTCATTTGCACCTTCGGACTGCCGTTTTATTGGCGCCGTCGCCATCAATTGTTGGTACATCGATTGTACCTGTTCGAATGTATTAAGGCGGATATAGTCGTGATCCTCCTTAATGCTCTCGATAATCTCTAAATGATTATCGTTGAATTGCGTCCATGCCGTCCTGGCTTTATTCATTAACGCGTCGGTCCATTTCTTGCCACTGGCTGCCTGAAGCTTGGTCAGCTCGCGTTGTAAGGCCTTTTGCCTGGCTAGGACCTTGGTTATTTCACGGGCGTCCATGCTCCGTTCCATTACCTTCTTTTCTGCTGAAAAGACGTGGTACTGTTAAGTGGGTATGTTCGCAAACACGTCCACAGATGTCTTCTACCTCGTTGGTAGTTTGTTGTGGCGAATGTGGATCGCTTACGGACGTGCTGTTGTTCACTGGGTGTGCTTCGCAAACACTCCCACGGATGTCGTCTACTGGCGGTAGTTAACTAGGCTGTCGATAGCCTAGGATGCGTGCTTCGTGAATAGTCTTCACTGATATTGCTCCTTACCTCCGGTGAGGGGGCAGCAACCAATGTGAAACTATCACGTCGGGGTCACCAAATGTTGAATCAGGCCTCTTTTGACCTGATGTATTTCGTTCGCTGTACCGAACTGTTGCTCAAACCTATTGTACACTAGAGTGCAACACCCTTAGTGTGATAAGTTGTATGGCGATATTCGGGCGCAACGCCACTAAATATCTAAAAGAATCCTGAATATTTGGGCGCAACGCCACTAAATATCTCATAGGATAAAAATTAGCTGAAATATGAGAAATGAGAACACGCCGGGGTTACTGTCGGATGCATTCTAATTTTATTTTTCCAATCCTTAAGCTATATATACAATTTGCTTATACTACTACTCTTACATCTAATCGATAAAAAAATCATGCTCGCCGCAGAGCATTACTAATACATACATCGAATCGTATCTCTAATTTTGACTACAGGATTTCAAAATTCCTGTTTACAATAGACATGAGTACGAAAACAAAGACAATAGGAAGGAGAGTTCCTATAATACACACCAATTACTGGTGTACACAGAAAACAAGGAAAAAAGGACGCACATTCTTGCACAAAAAAATTAAAAACATTGCATTGATGGTGGTCCCTTTTTGCGGTGGCGGCGATTCAATTAACACCTTCTGGTGTTAAAGATGTTTGCTGCTGGTTATTGTGATTTGCCGGTTGCGGGCAACTGTGGATGATGACGGCATGCAAATATACTCGGGTTTATGGCCGAGTCATAAATCGTGTGGTGCAAGGAAGTACGGCGGCTAGTGTTTTATCATGCTCGTAAACATGATAATGGTACCGCACAAATGGCGCCGCATGATCTCATAAACACCGTGGTTAATTAGTTATTTTTAAAAGTCATCATTTGTCGTTAATTGAAACCGATTCGCGAAATACGAAATTTAAGTGAACTATAATATTAAAACGTAACAATCAAGTGGCATATCAGTTTCCAGAACAGTTTACGTGCCTAAGTTATTGTGTCCAGAAGTTTCCCTCAAGGATGAACAGTAGTGTAATAATGTTAACTATTTTGGTAATTTAAATCAAAACAAGTGTTACTGTACGAATAACAAATAAACTTTAGAAAGTAAGAGTGACCTTATTAATATTACCGTCTGCAATTTTAAATAAAGAAAACTGTTATAACAAAAATCCTCCGGTGCCGTTTTATTAATTTTTTTTCTTGGTGCTTGTGTTTTTTGTAGAAAATTTTGGTGAAGCACTCATCGTTGGTGTTTGGTGATTGGTCTTTGCGTCGGTGTGTTTTTAATGAACTCGCATCCTTGCCGATGCCATAGTGAAAACGTACGCCTCAACCATCTCTATTAATTATTCACCAACATAATCCGCCACGCTTCCTTCGGTTGTTGTGTTGTAGACCCTCATTATTTCTTCGAAGGAAGTTTCGTTCTTCGTGTTGTCCTTCTACTTAGAACATATTCCTTATCATTCTTTCCGCGTGTAGTGATCCTAGATCACTACCCTTTTCCAATTACCCATCATCCTAATCCAATTCCCATAGTGAATCATATGAGCGACAAGATAACTCAAAAGTTAATTTGTCGAACATTGATTAAATTTTCAAGTACCCCACATCCCAATCCAATTGAATCATAAGGACGACAAATTTAAACGAAAGCCCATTTGTCGTGCATTGATTCAATTCCCTATAACCACGAATTTATGAAATATTCTGAATGCATTTCATGATTCCTCTTTGCGGGAATTTATTCAAATAAATTCCTAACAACTTCCCGGAATCCTATTCCAATTGAAGCACACAAAATCTTGTTTATGCTTCTTGGAATTTTTACATAAAATTTTGACAAATCTCGATGAACCAGGGTATAAAAGGGCAGCACATTTTGGATTCGAGATCAGTCGAAAACCAGAAGGCCGAAGTTGCAGCCAACTATTGTGAACTAGTATAAAATCAACTTAAAATAAATATAAAGAAAAACTAAAAAGTGTTTAACTCAATCCCCTGGTTACACTCATAACTGCTGGTTCACCCCATTACTATAAGATGGCCACCCCGAGCCACTTAGGAGCTCAGGCCGAGCAGAGCGACCCATCCGGAAGCCCCCCACCAGAGGAAGGTGAGAGAGCACGCTTCCCGAGCCGTCCACTCCAGCGGGAAACGCCCCCCACAGGATCATCCAGAGGGGACGACCCAACAACCCCACGGAGGTAAGTCAGAAAGTAAACACATAACTTTGGAAAAATGGCATCCACACGCATAATACCATTATAGCCTGGTGGTCACTGTGAGTGTATCTTTTACTAACCTGCCTTTTAGCTGTCTGTAGGAGTCGATTACAAATAAGAGTGATGTCTATTAATGACCCTCTTCCTGGTTCACGATATGTTCTTTCTGCCCGTTTTTTGCTAAGCTAATTTCTAAGGGCATAAATCCTAATATTGGTATGTTTGCTGCCCCATTCTGTCGTCCATGCCATGAAGTCACGGGATACGAAGGACTCCCTGCCTCCTGCAGCTACCATGAGGTCGTCTAACATGGTCTGACATTCAATTATTGTCCAACCGGGCCGAGCATAACAGCCATAAAAGTTGACGTCATTTATTTTTACCCTTATGAAGCTTCTCTACTGGTCTCCGATCCCTTGGAAGGGGAAACATCCGCTTGAGAGGTTCACCAATTGATCAAAACAATATAGGATAGCGTAGCTTCCGCATAGCCATAATATGACAGCTTGTTTAGTCTCTAGTTGTAGCCCGAACCTAACATTAAACGATTGCTGTTTTTTTTTTATCATTGCAAAATTTCGTCAGAAATAAAAACCAGGTATCCAGCGAAGGTTGGGAAATTCGTTTAGTCGAGTATTTCGCTAATCAGGGGTTCTACAAGACATTTTTTTTATTTTTTATTATTATTTATTGGCCTGTAGGAACCCGGAAGTTCTTCTACAAGAGAGGCATTATAAAATTACCTTTGAGTTGACAACAATTTATAAAAGAAAATAGTGCATATTTGATCCAAATTGGATAATCCGAACCATTTCAAATAACGTATTTAAATAAACGTAAGAAGAATGATTTTTTTCTCCAATCTGCACAGGCGCACTCATCCTGCGAGATTTTGTTCATACCCAATTTATCGTTCAGCTGTCTGAGATGACATGCTGAGATAATGATGCTTACTAAAAGCAAACCTTTTCGATATCATGAAGACACCCCCCGCCATCTTGGATATTCTAAGGACTTATCGAACGAGCTTTGTATAACTTTTATATCTGGCACACCAAAGCCAATTACTTTCATATAGTTAGATAAACTTAAAGAACTGTTCTTCAGTCGAACTTGCTTGCCTGGTTTCCCACTCTTAACAATCTTCAGATCTGCGAGACCAATGTGCGTCGACATTTCTTTCTTTATTCTGTTCGTTTTCTTCTACCTGCACGGTGTATTAACAGTTATCGCTAGCACGAAATCTCTCGAGTGCTCGCGGATTATAAGAAAGAGTCGGCAATTGATCATGTGTCAAACGCAGTACATGCCTTAAGGGCTGCAATATAGAGTTTCATTAAAGAAAATTGTATCAAAGCTGAAGTTATACATTTATATCTACACTCCTATCTACACTCATATCTACACTCATATACACTCATATTTATATTCCATTCCCCTATGGTAAACGTAAGCAGAATAAAAGTGTTGAACTATTTTTGTTCATGTTTCACATAAAAGTAACTATATACTCAGCAAGCGCTAATAAAAGCCTAAGTTTCCAAGGCCATTTGCCACTAATTCAATTAACTTTTATTACTGGATATTTTGCGAACATATACAAATGACCGAGTTTATATGTTAATCCTCTACTTCTCGAGAGGACTTTAGGCACATAAGGTCTCTAATGTGTTTCAGCGAGCGTATACTACCTAAATATTTCAACAATTTTGCATCAACTTAGTTTTCCTTTTACTGAAATCGTTCTACTACTACCGTAATTTGTTAGTACGTAAGCTCCCAACCGAGCTAAATCGAAGTCTTTCTGGTAAATCATCAGAAGCCGCTTCACCATACGACCTCGAATGATTTCATTTTCATTACGAATGAAACCTGTTTTCATTTTCCATTGCTTCCTTCTTGGTCCTCGTAACAGCGTCGACCTGGAAGTTAAAGTCCTAACTTAACTTTTACAACCTCATGCGAGGCATACTTTGTTCGTCGGATAAATTCACTTACAAGCCTTGAATTCATTACGGATGCGGATGTAATAAATAAATTTCTCTCTTCTACAGCTCGGATGATTCATCTCAATATCTACTTAGGTTAAATGGCATTTCTCCTCAAGGAATTTCATTGCTTTTCCATTAGCCTGATTTTCATTTAAGTCGCTCGTCGCTCGGTTCTGCTGCTTGTTCCCTTGGTGCTCTTTCCTTTAAGGCTTCGTATCTCCAACGATATTTCAAACATACTAGTGTTATCCTTGGCCAAAGGAATAGGGAAAAGAGCCCGTTGACGTCAAGCTATCTCCTTTTCTTTTCCAGTAGCGATAAAATTTATGAATGCTCCATATGCACGTGCATAAATAACGGTTTATTATATTCCCTAACCAGTAAGGCCTAACTTTCACCAAGTTATATCCCACCCGTGGAATAATAAAGTCTTTCCCTCCTTTCTTTGGTGAGAATTTTAGGCTGTTCTCCTAAGACTGACTTACATTCCTCCGTCTAAGGATACACAAGCTCGTATATAGCACAAACACAAAGGCGTGCACTTAAATTCAATGTATTGTAGAATCGATCGATATCTTAAAGGTCTCCCCAGCGGAACATCGACCACTTCACGTGCTTGGCATTAAAGCCGTTGAAGGGTCCTTTAATGCTTGTCCTTCGGGGAGAACTTGCTAAAGCAGCAAGTTTTGCATGGATGTGCGTGTCTGGATATAAGGATATGAGGCCGTTTCGCCGGCAGTTGCATTCACGATTATTTATTGAGTTTGTTGTGTAATTAAAGACTAGGCAAGATAACGGCGGGTTTCAGAGAGACGAGCGGATTTATCCAAAGGTGTAGTTCGATCAGTGTATCGTTTGTTGGAGCAATGAACTGAACGAAAGTTGCCTAACCCTTTAGTGATGTAAGGGCCAATGGCTGGGAAATTGTCTACTGGAGCACGTGAAATAAGGGAAAGTTGTATTTGCGGACCATTACACCCTGAATGTGATTAGACTATTTCCAGACAGACAGATGTGCGCCTTCATTTATATCTAGACTAGTAATTTGACCGGTAATGAGTTTCATTCAAAATATTGTGAAAGGTGTGTGTGTGGAAAGGATCGCACACATCAAAGGTGGACAGCAAATGAACAGTGGCATGTTGCAGGGTAGACTAGTAGACGTAGAATATGAATGAGTCCATATGGTTTTCTCACATTGGGGACTAAACTGGAAATAGTCTGGGTTTATGTCGTACCCTGACGATGTTTCAAACAACTGTGTTGTATCACACAGTTTCTCAGCCTTTGCGCACGTAGTCAGAGCAAAAACACGCAGTAGAAAAGTAAGCAAAGAAAAATAGAAAGAACAAGCAAGTAGGGAAAATCTAATTGGTGTTGCCTTAATAACTACCACTGTCACACTAACTGGCCGTAATACTTCCTCAACAATGGCATGAATGTCGCAAGTGATAAGTCTAGTGGTTGGCCTTGAAAGAAAATAGTCTTTTGATATTCCACATTACATATCCAACAAACAGAATCCTTGCAAAAAGAAACGAAATACACAGCTAAAATTGTAAGCTCAGTTGCCGGCAATAATAATGATCGAATTGTTTAATCGAACAAATGTCTGCAAAGGGTAGAAAACAATGCTGCAATACTATGGTATTCATACCATCCTCGTTGTCCATAACATATTCCTGAACTTAGTATACGACTAAACATTTTCTCTTTTCCTAAGTATTGAACTGACCTCTTTTAATTTGAATATTCTTTGACATTTGGCATTCATTTGGTATTGACGGGACATTGAAAGTACTTTTGTTGTTGAAGTCAAATTAACTTCTACATTCTCGTTTTCTAAATATGAAATACACCCATTTCAATTTGAATCCTCTTTGATGGTTGGCATTTGTTTTAAATTAATGAGATTGAAAATATGTATGCGAAGAATTCAGAAGAAAATATCCACAGAAGAAAAAAATTCAAGGTTCTGCCACACTGCCCTCAAAGAAAATCTTTCTAAAAATGTATGAGTGTTGTCCCAAAAGTACCCAACTTGACGTATAGATGACTGTTGCTGTCAAACAATGTCTACGCTGGAGATTATCAACTTTATGAAGCTTAAATTTAACATTTAATAATCCTATGTTGTTTAGTATATGTTTGAAGGCCCTTAACGGTGAACGCTCTAAGTGAATTTATAAACTTGCGGAAAAATTGATCATCGTTCTTCGGTCTTCAGTCCAACCAATATCAAAGCTGAGCTGGATTCTACTCTAGAGAAATCTGTTTGTTCATTTGTTTACGACAAGAGAATATGGGGTAGAAGAGTTGAAACTAGGCCATACGAGCTGCCAAGGCTATCACCGCAGTGGTCATCGTGGTGACTACGCCGAAAATAATCAACAAAATCCGCAAAACGGTATTGGACGACCGTCGACTGGAAGTGCGTGAGCTAACAGCCATGATAGGCATTCAAAATATGCTACACCAGGCGCGTTAGCTGAAACACGAGGCAGATATGCACAAAATGAATGCCATGATTACTCATAATGGAACAAAAACAGCGTTGGGAGGATGTTTCGAATATTCGACCAAATTCCCCAGCAATAAAGTTGTCGTGTCGACTAATCACCATGGATGAAACATGGGTCCATTGTGGGTTGGTTCTCCATGTAATATAGAGAAACACCACAGTAATATAATTCAATTTAGAAAAATTAATTATAAGTGCTAAGTTAAGTTAAGAAAAACAGAACAATAAAAATGAAAGTACAGCGGAACAACCTATGAGTGTTTTCAGGATTTTTTGCATTTACCAGGATTTTTGTGGATATTTACCGGAGCAACATCGTTGGGGAAGAAGTGAATTCTGTGCCCATGTTAGGTACCATACTTCTTCACCCCCACAGCATCACGAGATGAAGGAACGGCCAAGACTATAGACTTAAAAGAGAAGACTGACTTCCAAAGAAGGTGAAGACAGTTTCGCCTATAGGCAAGGCCATGTAGTCAGTTTTCTTTGTGGCATGTGTGTATAATAATTTTCATTGATTATCTTCCGAAAGGAAAAGCAATCGTTGGCAAGTATTATACAAATTTATTGCAGGGTTTAACACTAAACCTACCGGTACTGGTTTTCATACTTTCGTACAATTAATAGATTGTAGGGTAGGAAGTTGTTGATTTATTATGACAGGATCGTCATGTAAGGCAGGATGCTGGGATAGTCGCCTTGTAAGGATTCATGCATCACTAAGCAGGATAATGCAAAAATCTGACGTAAAAGGTGTAGCGTATTTTTAAAATTTGTATTGTTAACGCAATGTTGTGTCGGGTCCAATTCGTTCGAACAGTGCTATCCCGGGTAGAAGGTCCTAAAGGAGAGATCTTTGCTTGACTATATGACAGGGCACGAATACCATCGGTTTCTGCTACAAAGTCGGAATATGTTCGTACGGCAGGGCACGAATGCCATAAATATCTGCCAAAAAGAATAAAAAAATTATGAGATGCAAGTTTGATTGAAGTCAGCTTGTATCTGCTTTATTCTTTCAATTCGATTCTTAAGTACTATTTCTCCCATCAACATTTCCGATGGATATCGATACCAAGTAGGTGACATGCCACCATATTTCGGCCGCCAAATCTTGACCTGAAAACGATGTTCCTAATTTCAAACACTCACTGCACTTTGCATGGCAAATCCACAATGAGTAACATCTCAGATGACCCGTTAATAGGGTATATAAATACCATGCACCATGGCACACATCTATCGGAACAACTGGGCAACGAGTATTGTTATGTAATACTTTTTGTGAGCATCATGCACCGTGATATCGTGTGCCATACATGACACACATCTATCTTAACACCTGGGTAATTGAGTATTGGCATGTTATACTTTTTGTCTGACTTCTCATGGCGTCAGTTCTTTGGCGTGAGCCGTCCGGTATTTTATTTCATGATCGTGGATTTTGATTTGTGGTCCGGTGTATATTACGGGAGCTCCGTTTCTGTTTTAATGGGTACACTACAAGAATTTAAATATTATCATATCGTTATTGAAATGTATAACATTTTCTAATACTTTTTTTATACTTTTCAGTATCTACATCTAGGAGGATCTGAAAAGTAATGCACAAGTGCTTGTAGAAGGCGAATGGAATCACCTTTAGAACCACACCTGGTGGTAAAAGGAAGTAACATTCCTTCGGGGCTACGCTACCTTGAAATTATCAAAAAATTGATGGTTTTTGCTAATTAAATCGTCTCTATTTTTGAGAATATTTTAAGCGTTTAATTATTCAAAAATTCCCAATATTAGTGAAGTCATAGTAACAAGCAAGTTATAGTTATAGTAATAGGTACCCCTTTTCTCTGCTAAGCATTGTCTAAAACACAAAAACACCTTTTTTTCTTGTTTAGAAGGGTTATAAAAAATCTCGCGTCGATCTTTGCAACATTCGCGCCCTAAAATTCAATTTATCCTCTGTGTCAACCCATGTTTTTAAGTATAAACCAACTATTCTTGCACTTAGCCAAACCCAACTAATAATTGATACAGATATTTCAGTTTTCAATCTGCTTGGATATAAATTAGTGTTTCTATTCTTTCTACGTGGTGCTGTAGCCGCATACATACGAAGTGATGTTGCTTATCAGCTATTGCGACAATATGGACTTTGCTCCAATTCAGAATTTAATTTCTCGTGACCAAAACTTCACCTTCATAAACATACCGACGGATTGCACCAGTTTGCGGTTCATCTCCCGACGGCGCAACCATCCCTGCATCAGAATTCGTTCTGTTACAGAGCGGGAAAGCGACAGGATTCCATCACCGACATCACCACCGTCACCACCATCACCATCACCATCACCACCACCACCACCATCACCGCCATCATCGCCACCCCCCCCCCCCCCTCGGGGGTTTCCGGAGCGTTAGAAGCTGCAACTGTTCAAGAAGAACTGCAACGGTTATTTGGTGGCATCTCCGGGTGCTGTGACGGCGGTACAGGTTTGCCGTTCCTAAGAGTAGTATATAAAAGAAAAAAAAAACATACATTACTGCTATCTTTACAGAAACCCAAACTTGGATTGAAACGCGTCCTTTAACAAATTTGATAATTTGTCTGATTCCATCGATTGGATCTTGGCCCTATATCGGCACACTGAAATCGTTATTGCGGGTGATTTCAATGTGCATAACTCTCAGTAGCTTGCCCATTCCGGACACACCACACCTGGAGGTCGGTATGTTCAGCTCTTTTCTGATTCAAATAGTTTAACTCAATTCGCCAATGCATCTACACCGGTACTAGACATAGATAGTAATTCCGCTAAAACACTGGACCTGTTTCTCACCTCCCACCCGAACAAATATATAATTTCGCCCCTAGGCACTTTAGACCACTGTGTCGTGTCAGCTAAATTTGCTCTAACCAACAGCAATGTTAACGAGAAAACCCCAAAAGAACAGTATGGTTCTACGAGAAATCCAACTGGGACGGTCAGAACAACTTTTTAGAGAAGTTGAATTGGTCGTTGTTTTTCCACAATAACGATGTTGACTCTATAGCGGACACATGGACAGACCGATTCTACTTGACATGCGAACCTTTATTCCACACAGGGTAAAGAGTGTCAAACCCAAGAGCACTAATTGGTTTGATTTCGGGTGCAGCGAAGCCATTGCGGTTAAAGATTTGAGCTTCCGGTTGTATAAATCACACAATACTGAGGAAAACCGGAAAAGATTTAAGAGAGCTAGAAATGACTGCAATGCGCATATTCAACGCGCAAAGTTCTTGCATGACCCGAGAATTAGACAAAAAATATTACACTCTCCCACAGGTAGTAGAAACTTCTGGGCATTTGTGGAAAATATCCAAAACTCAGTGTCTTCATCCATTACTTTCCTTATAGTCGATGGCAGACCAGTCACGAGTGCAATAGAGAAAGCGAATCTACACGGGCACATTTTGCATCGAATTCAATGCTGCCCGATACCACATCAGTTCCGGCTCAACTTGAGCATAAGCAGCACACCATAAGCCAGATTCACTTCCGAACATGTACTGTTGTCCCCGCACTCAAGGAGTAAACGCAAACAAATCCGCTGGTCCGGATGGCATTTCCCCAATTCTCTTGAAGAAATGTTCGGAAACTCTTCCATTTGTCTTATTCTACTGGCCATTTCCCAATTAGATAGAAGTCAACGAACATTTAGCCAATTCCCAAAAAGGGCGACCAATCGCCCCTTTCTTCTTATAGAACAAACCATATCGCTAACTTCTATTCTATATCTGACTTCTATTCTCTCTAAGTTAATGGAGTTATAGTGTTTGCGACGATAGTGAGGAATGTGTGGTTCGAAATGACGCTATGACGGTTAGAATCACTAAAAATGTAACCAATGCTCAATACATCAGGCCACTGCCGCATGTACGAAGTCGAGTTCTAAACTCAAGTACACTCAACTGATGTAGAATTGTTATGTTATCGCTATGGTATACGGCTCTGATGCATTGCTTATTCGAATTTATTTTCGGTGTTCTTCACTATTTGCTTGTTTATTGTGTGTCTATCTGTTAGAAACGCCACACTACTTCCTCCTTAGTAACTTTGTTACGATCAACTTCGTGTGCTAAAAGCGAAGCATTGAAGCATTGGGCTACTGCCACGTGTATGAATTCGATTTCGAAACTCAAGTACATTCAACTGATGTAGAATTGTTATGTTATCGCTATGGTATATGGCTATGATGCTTTGCTTATTCGAATTTCGTTTTGGCGTTCTTCACTATTTGCTTGTATATTGTGTGTGTATCTGTTAGAAACGCCACAGACTCACTTGTCAACCGTCACCTTTCGAAATATCTGGAATCAAATGACCTCTGCATTGACCGCCAATATGGCTTTCGTAGCAACACGTGTACAGGGGACTTGATGGCGTACCTTACCGAAAAGTGGAGCCATTCTATCCACTACCTCGGTGAAAGTAAGGTTATGGCATTGGATATTTCGAAAACATTCGACAAATTACATTCATATGGAGTGGACAATTCCCTGACCCGATGGATAAGAGACTATCAATTCAAGTCGTTCTCGACGGCGTCAAATCTGTCTGCCATCAAATTAATGCAGGTGTTCCCCAGGGTTCGGTAGTCTCACCCACTCTCTTCCTCAACTTTATAACTGATCTCTTGTCCATTACCCAAAACCCAATTTCTAATCGAGTAGAATTTAATGGCTGAACACCTCTTGCTGTCTCTTTCCGTCAAAGGCGAACCCCAAAGTAAATATACCGTCGAAGAACTGAACTGCTATCGACAAAGCCAAGGAATTATCAATCCTCGGCACTCGAATTAATTCGTCTTTTAATTGGAATGACCACATATTTCAAGCTGCGAAAAGTGCAGGCAAATGTATGGGGTTTCTTAAGAGATGCAAAAGATACTTTACTCCATGCAACCTGGCCACTATTTACAAGACGTATATTCATCTCAAAATGGAGTTCAACTCCTATATTTGGTCAGCCACATCCAAAATCGCAATGAACGTGCTCGATAGGATGTAAAAACGAGCAGTCAAACTTTTTGGGGACTGTTATATAATTAACTTGAGTTAATTTAAGTTAACTTGAGTATGTAATAATCAATCGTCTTTATTTTTTCCACCCCATGTTAGGGTCAATGTTAACGGTAAACCAAAAACACATTGGGGGAAGTGTTGTTTTCGAGATGTCATCCTTCTTCATGACAGCGCCAGGCTTCATACCGCATCCCTGACAAGTGATGCATTGGAAGAAATGGGCTGGGAAACCCTCGAACACCCTCCTTATAGGCCGGACTTGTCTCCTTGTGACTATTTTTTGTTCGTACCCTTAAAGGGATCACTTGGAGGAAACAAATTCGAAAGTAATGAAGAAGTCGAGGAGTACGTGCGCAAGTGGCTAACAATTCGCCCCAAATATTTCTACGAACAAGGGTTATTAAAGCTTTCAAATTGGTGGCAAAAGTGTGTAGATCACACAGCAGAGTATATTAAAAAATGTTGATCGCGTAATTAGCGTGTAACATGAATCCATAAATGTATAAAAAGAAATTACCGTTTATATTTAATTCGCCCTCGTACATCGATACCTCCTTTCCTTATCCACTTCCTCTCCATCCGCTCGCATCGTGCTCTGAGATTTAAAGGTACTTCAAAATCCCCTTTTGTGGGCGTGTTAGTGTAAAAAAAAAAAAAAAAAGCTGCGGCTACACCTCATTAATTGGCTTAGAGCAAGCTTACAAAAGTTTATAAAGTCTAAATTCATTAACTTAGAGGATTTCATGATAGCCGAATCCCATTATGATGAGCGTCCCATTGGGCGAGAAACTGGTTCCATTGAATTTGGTACTCTGAAGTGAAGGATGCTTCGAGAATGGCGTATACTGGGAAACTTTAGAAGTTCAGTGCATACGATTTTTCTCTGTGTGTACGAGATCGCGACGCCAGCATGGGCGAGAGTTCTACCTCGATTTCCATCATAATTATCGGTTCGTTGGACACCACACGGAGAGAAGCAAAACTGTTCGAAAGCAAGATCACCAAGAACAATGAGGAAAACACTCTCAGGAACAGCAGCACGGCAAATCAAAACACTGGTTTATTGATTAATTAATTAAGGTTTTTTTATTGTAATAAGGTTCTTTAATTGGATTACATTTTGTAGAGACATCAGCAACGATGATGGCGACCAGTGCAAAGAGTGCACCGATCAACAGCAAATTATAGTTAATTGTTTTAAAATAAAGTCACTTTTCTCACTTATAAATTCTTTTTTACTATCTCAAACGAACTGCGGCACAAACTCGCTAAACAATTGGAAACCGACAAGTTCAAAATACTTCTCACGACTCCGGGTATTATCGCGTGTCCGCAGCGCTACGGACAGCGGGAGCGATATGTGACCAGCCTGGTCAGCGGATGGAAAACGACTGAATGATATTCAATCGTTGTCGGAAGAAATTCAGCCAGTGAAACCTAAAGTCTCTCTTGGGGTAACCAAACAGATCTCACACAGAAGATCGCCACGGTACACATATATGCGTGTATATTGGTTCTTTTATGGATCAAAGCCATGGGAAAGAATCTAAACAAAGAAAGGGAAAATGTGCATTCATGGGATGCGAGTCCGCTGAAGCAAACAAAACCGAAACTCGTCGGATGCTAATTGGATCTTCGTTTGAGATGTGCGTCGCGGCTAAATAAATAGACGCGACGCATCGAAGAAATGGTGTTAATGGGTTTTAGCTAGATTAGCGGGAAATGGTGTTTATAGCGTCAGTGGTAAGGGTAAGTATTGAATTCCTATTTGCATTTGCTTATGCTGTAGGATTTAATGGTGCCAAGAGATGCGTGTATTTGTTTTGGTCCCTTGGGTATAGGTCGCCAGCCAATGTGTTTGTCTGGTGATTTATGATACACATGATGAAGCTGGGATAATCCAACTCAAGGGTAAGATTTCCTGATTATGCGGTTGTATTATATATGAACCGATGAATCTTCTTTCAGGGAATTTATGATATGCTTGGAGAGAACTCTTATAGGGGATTTTAAATGCGAAGTTATGCATGCAGGTAAGAATTCTCTTTTCCAGGGGCTTTTTGATTACAAATTTGTTCTCTTTAATGCGTGAAGCATTTAAGATGCTAATGCTATTGCATTAGCGAAAGCTTATGCAGACTGGGTGAAAGTTATGGGGGTTTTTTAGGAAAGCGAACCGTGAGGTTTGACGGAACCGCCGCATCTCCACGTGGTCACTCAATATCAAGGAGTGGTTGAGAGCATAACACGAGTTGTTTTCTACCTTTTTCTTCTTACTTGTACAAGAAAAAAGGAATCAATGTGACCTTATTATCTTAGTTAGTTTACACGTAAACGTACATAAACTGATGAAAAGTCACGAATGGCACTATTCATACGATTTTAAGCCACTAATGTAATTATGCCATCGCGGTTTGAGGAACAGTCAGGTGCAGGGAACACTACAAGGGAACACTACTCTGCTGTACTTACTTGTCCACTTAAAATTAACGCCCCCATGAGGGTAATGAAAGAGGTTTTAGCATTTTTAAGAAATTCTCCTTCAAAGAGGAATTGAATGAACGAGGGACATTTTTGTTAGTGAGAATAGTGGGTAAACCACCTGGACCAGGACTGAATTCATCTTTAAGTTGAACTAATTTAAATCCTAAAATAAGTTTTCCACGTTTAATTTCAAAGAAATAAGTGATGAAACACAGAGTAATGAATAACCTTGCGACACATGAGTAATAAGCAGCGTCGATTTGTTTTAACATCTCAAAAATCACGTTATATATGTAACCTGTTATTGCAGCGAGAACTTACATGGCCATACTAAAGTTGAGTTACATATTTGTATCAGATCTGTTGACATTAATGTTGATAGTGTTCGGTTTCATATTTTAAAATTACGTAAAATATGATATTTACATGCTTTAAGATTTTATATGTAGTGGTCGCAAGCTATAGTCTTTATTCAGTATGAAATTACAACCGGCACGGATGAATAAAGGACTGACAATCGTAGAATATGTAATGCAAATAGATGTTAATTTATTCATGAGCAGGGGATTTA